>NW_020769330.1:15633474-15655987 GCF_900518735.1 Pseudonaja textilis | reverse complement strand
GGCTTGGTTTTTTTTTCCTGAAGACATTTCACTACCCAAACTACATTGGATAATGGAATTTCTGCAAGAAAATAACCAAGCTCAGATTTCCTGATATTTCAAAATTAATAAAATTGCAAGGGATATGTTTATGGAGATTCTCAGTCAACCAAGTCATGGTTGTCCCAAAGTTGCTTTTTCAATAGGCAACAGGACTTTCTGGTTTTTTTTTTGAAGATGTTTCGCTTCTCATCCAAGAAGCTTCTTCAGCTCTGGAGAAGCATAGGATAGCTTAGAATGTGCGATACTCAATTTCCCTCAGTGATGTCACCACATCACGGTACATAAGGGGCGCGCATAAGTACACAATCGTGCCTACCATCCCTGTCCTATTGTCCTTATTTATTTGTACCTATTTACTGTATTTTTACTCATATTGCATTTTTACTTATACCTATTATCTTGTAAGCGACTGACAAAATAAAATAAAATAAATGGAAATAAATACATGATCAAATGCGATTGGCTATTCAGCATGGTCGGGTGATTTGAGATGTCTCCACCTTCTTCAATGACTTTATCCAAGAATGAACAAAAAATAGGATCAAGAAGATCTGGTTTGACCAAATCTTTCTGTACTTCAAGACAGAACAATCTTGTTATCTTCCTATAATAAGAAAGAAGCAGCTTACAAGGTGGAAAGGCTTGATGTATAATCTCCCAGGAGAAATAAATGTATTCAACACTCTGGAATTTGGCACCTTTAAAAAAAAAAGCTATTTTAGAGTATCTTCTTTCTTCTGAATCTCTGAGGCAGAATATTTAATTCAAATGGTCAATTGACCAGTTTAATGTGATCGGATGTGAAAGGGATAAGCTGTAAAGTGGCTAATCCATCAATAGGCAATGCTTGATGAGCTACTTTAAAAAGGAAAATAAATTGTTGACCTGTTTTTAGCTCTTCGGCTCAATTGTCTGGGGTCCCTTTTGCCTTCATACTTATACAGAGAAAAGCATTTTGGATATTTGACAGACTTACCCTAAATACAATCCATTCCATCTGCATTTGTTTCATTGCAAGAGGAATGTATTCGATTTTACACCTGGAAGCAATCAAGGGTGTTCCGCTGTTGTTATGGGATAAATAATAAATCACAAGATGCTTTATTTGTAAGAAGAATTGTTGAGACTCTAGAAAGAAGGCAGAGAAGAGTAACAAAGATGATTCGTTACTGGAGGCTAAAAACATATGAAGAACTGTTACAGGAACTAGGCACGTCTAATTTAAATGAAAAGAAGGACTGGGGTGACATGAAAGCAGTGTTCCAATATCTAAGGGGATGTCATAAAGAAGAGAGAGTCAAGCTTTTCTCCAAACCTTGAGCAGGACAAGAAGCAATGGGTGGAAATCAAGGGAAGAAGCAACCTAGAACATATTTCCTAACAGTTACAACAGTTAATCAGTGGGCCAACTTGCCTCCAGAAGCTGTGAAAAGTCCAACACTGGAAGTTTTTAAGGAGATTGGACAACCATTTGTATGAAAGGGTATAGGGTTTCCTGCCTGAGTAGGTGGTTGGACTGGAAGACCTCAAAGGTCCCTGCCAACTCTGTTATTCTGTTATAACTTGATGTATTTAAATAAATCTCCCCAGTTAATCTTTTTTTTTTTTTTTTTTGGTAAGCTGTAAAGGAAAATTTAGGCCCTGAATAGGGATCCGTACCACAGAAATTGGTCTTTCACTGGTGAGCAAGCAATTGGAAATAGTATGCAAATGTAACCTTCAAACAAGTCAAAATGAGAGACAGAAAGGAACTGGATAGCATCTGTTGGTAATAACTTGCACAACCTCTTTCTTCTGTCTAAATAAAATGGAAACTTTAATGCTTGCCATGTTCAGAGTTTAATCAGCAAAATAACTTTTGAACTCTATACACCTGACTGCACCTTGTGCATTAAGGTGTGACATTGTGTTTCTTTTTTCCCCCACTCCTCTGTGCAAGTTTCCGGCCTCGGCTATAATTGTCTTCTATTTAGAAAGCTCTTTTTGGCTTCTTTGGACCAGACAGAAAAGGGAAGACAATTTGATTCTCAGCTTGAAAACCTCATCCATTGAGAGTTAGAGTGATTTAGCAGTTCAGATGCTGGACTAGCAGCACAAAGCTATGGATTCAAGTCCACCCTTCCTCTCAAAAGCTTATTCTTTCTCAACCCAACATACCATACAAGAATTTTGTTGTGGAAACAAACAGAGGGAAGGATCAGAATAATAGAATATCAGAGTTGGAAGGGACCTTGGAGGTCTTCTAGTCCAGCCTGCTGCTCTGACAGAAAACCTTATACCATTTGAGTCAAATTGTTGTCCAAAATCTTCTTAAAAATGTCCAGTGTTGGAGTATTCACAATTTCTGGAGGCAAGTTGTTCCACTGATCATTGCTTACATATCAGTATTTCTTAATCTTGGCAACTTTATGATATGCAGACTTCAACTTCCTGAATTCTGTGGAGATATGAGGCCACATATCTTAAAGTTGCCAAGGTTAAGAAACACTGGTATATATCATGTTTTGTTCTTCCAGTAATGTGAGTGTTGGAAGAAATATCCATCTGGTTCAGTTCCAAGCCAGGAGGAAAGCACTGGAATTAAAATGGAGGCTGGAGGCTCCGTTTGGAAAGAAGGTCCATTTATTGATGAAGCAGAACCACCAAGCACGTGAGATTCTGGGTAGCTGACTACATGAAGTTGAGAGTGAGTGGCTTTTATACCTTCTCTTGGGCTTTGTATTTGAACTTCCTGTTCCTGTGCGAGAACATGTATTCTATTGGCTGTTGTCAGATTCCTATGGGGTCATGTAAGGGTTATGTTGGGGTCATAGCTGGCTCTATAGGCAAAAGAGGAAATGCAAATCCTAGGTGCTTGTCTGAGCTAGTTTGGTTGAAGATTGAACTGTTCTGGGGTGATGTAATGAAGGGGCTTGTGCTCTGAAAGGGTGTTGGCTAATTCATATTATGGCTAAACGGTTTTGTCCTGGTTTGGATCTTGAGTGAGGGCTAATCCTACCATTCTGCCTTTGTTCAGACTTTGCTGCAGGGAGTTTCAAAATACCCTGTCTTGAATGGATTACCAAATCTGCATTTCTAAAAGATGCCTCCATAGTTTCTGCTTGGGGGAAGGGAGGTTGGAGCTGCTTCCTGCCTCTAAAAAAAGTTTCTCCATTTCTCATTTAGGGAAATATAATATCCTGCCTTTTTAATATTTCCCCAGATATTTCATTCTTCCGTGTGTGTGCGTGTATGTGTGTGTGTGTGTGTGTATGTGTGTGTGTGTGTGAGACTTTCTACATGAGATATACATTTAAGAAACAATTAAATGCATCTCAGCAAAAGCCTCGGGCATGTTTTGTTTATAGGCCATTTCAATAATAAAAAAGGAAATTTCAGAGGAGTTTTTGCAGATGAATATTGGTCCTTTCCAGGGCCCATTTCTTAATTAAAAAGAAAAATTCCTTAGTAGTTTGCTTTACATTAAGTATCTACATCTGCAAAAGAAACAGAAAATCCTCTTTGTTATTGCATGGCATACCCCTGGAGAAAATTAATTCAGTGTGATTAACATCCTTACAGTCATCTCCAAAAAGATGAAATCTCGAGTTGTCGCTTACTGTGAAGTGTTACTGGAAGCTGCATCCTTATTCACAACTTCTGATGGTCCTGAAAAGAACAATGAAGATAATCAGTTGTTCCCGAGCTGGAAAAAAAACATCTCAGACTTTGAGATGCCATCCTTGCAATCAGTATCAGATCAAGAGAATTCCAAGTGACACCTCCCTACCTTGGCTGTATAAAATGGCATTTAGAAACCAAATGTGTTAAAGGGAGCCTGGACAGAAATATCAAAGCATTGAAAGAACAAGCCACATCTGTGACAGGAGCAGTGTTGCAAAATAAAATGAGATGCTAGTATCCCCAAGGAATCTCATCAAGTTGGAAGAAGCCAAAGAGGTTATTGAGTTCAATAACCTCTGTTCAGTGCAGAATCTGCTAGAGTACCTCTGTCAGAAGACCATCCAACCTGCCTTTGAAAAGTTCCAGAAAAGAAAAACTCATTACTTGGTGTGGTCTACTGATTTGTTTTTGGTAGGTAAGTTGCAGGAAAGCTAAGTTTGTGTAGGTCACAAAAGGTAAAGGTTTCTCTGTTCAGTTGTGTCTGACTCTAGGGCATGGTGCTCATCTTCATTTCTTGGCCAAGGGATCCAGCATTGTCCAAAGACATTTTCCATGGTCATGTGGCCACCAAGGGTCACAGAATGTTGTTACCTTCTGGTGGTACCTATTAATCCATTTGCATTTGCATGATTTCACACTGTTAGGTGGGCAGGAGCTGGGGCAGGGAATGGGAATTGACCCAATTGTGTGGCACCCGGGTTTCAAACCTGGACTGCTAACTCTCCAGCCAACAAGTTCAGCAAACTGCTGAGCCAACACACCCCTCTTAAAATTTGCACTATTTCATATAAAATTTGCATAAGTTTATGTAAACAGTACCAAAACAACTATTTTATCAGGCAAGAGTCTTTCACCTGGCAAGGTTTTTGTCAGGGTTTGGCTCTTGTCTTTGTCTTGAAATTGGGAGATGGTAATTGACCCAAGGTCACTCAACTAGCTTTGTGTGAAAAGGAAGACTAGAACTCACAATCTCCTGGCTTCTAGTCCGACACCTTAACCACTACACAAATCTGGCTCTCAATGTTAATTTTAGCCTATTGAAATTGAAATTTAGCCAAGTTTACCGCTTCTAGAATTTAGTTTTTAGTCAAAGGCTTATTGTGATTTTCAGCCTGAAAGGGGAAAAAAATAACATCAAACCACAAAACAACAATAGTATGAAAAGCTTCTCCTATATGGTACAAGACAGATGCATTGGTTACTTGAGTATTTGGGTTTTCCTAAAATTCTAATAAATATGGAAAGTGTTCAGGAAGAACTACCAAGTTCAATTTACAAAATCAGAAGAACCCCTAGTTGACAGTGAAGAATTACTATTCTCTGTATCGTTTTGTTGCTATCTGGAAGTCCTTCTATGTTTTGTAGCCCAGCTCTTATAGCCCTAAGATTGGAGAAATCGGTATTATAAAAACCTTGTCCTTGTTCATGAAGAAAGCAATGCAACACATTAGGTAGAAGGTCTCTCTCTTCAGACATGTTTGTTTGTTTGTTTGTCTATTTATTTGTCAATTGCTTACAAGATAATAGGTATAAGTAAAAACATAGCTATGAATACATGGATACATATAGGAAAAATAAAAAAAATAAAAAATATAAAAGAAACAATAGGACAGAGACGGTAGGCACATTGGTGCGCTTATGCATGCCCCCTACAGACCTCTTAGGAAAGGGGTGAAGTCAATAGTAGACAGTCTGAGGTTAAAGTTTTGGGGGTTTGGGAAAGAAACCACAGAGTCAGGTAGAGTATTCCAGACATTGACCACTCTGTTGCTGAAGTCGTATTTCCTGCAATCAAGTTTGGTGCAATTAACCTTGAGTTTGTATCTATAGTTTGCTCTTGTGTTGTTATGGTTGAAGCTGAAGCATTCATTGACTGGTAGGACATTGCAATGTTTGATTTTATATACTATACTTAGACCCTATACTATACATTCCAAGGATTTTGTCTCTTTCCTTTGTGGGGAAAGATGAATTACAGGATGGCCTAATTTGGGAAGTAATCTGAGTTTATGCAAAGTGAAACTTGTTGAACTGGTTTGGCTTATGGAAAGCAGTCATGGATTAAAGAAAAAATTACTGAGGCTTAGTGACCTCAGCTGACAGGTAATTCACAGTGAACTACACAAAGCAATACATACAAACTGAGAGAGATGCAAGCATCAACCGGGAGTTATTTATTTAAAAAGTAATTAAGAAGCATCCTTCAGTACAACAGTTATACAAAGAAGATCTCAGTCCAAATTGATCCAAAGCAGTTGTTGTTCTTACTACTTTAACCAACGTCAATGTCCATCCATCCAGGTGCAGAAATCTGGGTAATGAGGCTAAGAAAATTAAAACAACAGAAATCCAAAATCATGAGAGAGCAATTACAATAATATTCAAGAAACAATATACATCTTTTCCTTCTTTTAGAAGTAATAAAGAAGTAAGGATCATTTAACCACCTCAAAGTTTTAGGAACGAAGTCTTTATATATCTTAAGAAAAGTCAACGAGGGCCAGGTCTAGATCCAAGGGTGGGAGGTGGGCACAAAGACTCATTTTAATATACCATTTCATCTACTAGTTCAGAAGGAATGTCAGCTACTGTCCCTCCGGGATTTTTGAAACCTTTGGCACAATATCTGTGAAATATTGGAATTTGGGTTGATGATGACTTCACTTTCTTCTTCTGGAATACTTCTTACCAACCTTTGACTGCCGGTTGACTTGCTCCTTGAGGACATTTTGCTTCTTCTCTCTGACAAAGATGTACTGTCCCTCTGAATTATTTACTGCTGTGATTCTTCACCCACTAGCCTACTCAACAAGAAGACGCTACGCAGTTCATTACAGTTGACTTGAGGAAGCATCTCAACTTAAAACTTTCACCCTAACTTCTTTAAATTTCAAAGAAATTTGCCCTAAAATTATTATCAGATAGACTTGAAAAGAAGATGACCTGAATTTAATAGGATCATCCCTTTAAGGATATTAGACAGGAAAAATAAATAAATCATATCTGCTTCAGTTACTGTATTCACAAAAAATTTAAGACAATCTTTCCATTTTGAAGGTAAATTTTTGATGTTTTCTAAAGGTAAATATAGTATCACAGCCAGGGGTGAATAAACCTGCCAGTCTAGATTTTGTTCAGCTGCTTATTTTCCCAGACCCGAATTTGTTTCAGCCCCTTTCTACAATATTTTTTTTGTGAATTTCATTTTGCATTAGAAAATCCAGAGAAGTACAGATCACAGAATGGAAATATGGGCTGGTTTACATATAGATTTTTGGCGGGATCAAGTTCATATAGCAAGAAAGCAGTTTTAAATAATTTCTCATCCATCCCATTTACACTTTCAGTTAAGGTACAAATGGGGTGAGTATGGCTTCTGCGAATAGTACCCAGTTTCACTCAAATTTTAAACAGAGAAATTGAAAAGAAACATCTATGAAATTTCTTCAGGAAGAGATAATAGCAATAGCACTCAGGCATATGTACCACTCAGTAGTGCTTTACAGCACCCTCTGAGCAGTTTACAACATCAGCCTATTACCTCCAAGAATCTGGCCTTTTATTTTACCAACCTTGGAAGGCTGAGTCAACCTTGAGCTGTCAGGATCGAACTCCTGGTAATGGGCAGAGTTAGTCTGCAATACTGCATTCTAATCACTGTGCTCTTCACTTCTCTTAATTTAAATTTCCTCAATACTTTTTAGAATATGGGGTCACAATTAGCCATTGTGATTAGTTTGTCCTCTCCTACAGCATTTATCCCTTATCATAGCCTGTTCCCCATACCACTCTAGACTTTATGTAGTTTTTATAGAATGTGCGAAAAATAACTGAAATCTTTTGGGGGACTGAGGAGGTCCCCCCCTTGGAAAGGTGCTCAATTTTGAAGAAGCACCAGGTGAAATTACAGGGCAGGAGAATGAAATAGCTAAGATCATCCAAGAAAATGTGGTGGCATTCTGAGATGCTGATCCACAGATAATTAAGTAATTAAATACAATGTCCTGTCTATTATTTTAGGGATTCTAGGGATTAGTTGGACTGTTGCCATCATTATAGCTGTGATGGTGCAGTGGTTAGAAGGCAGTACTGCCAGCTACTTCTGCTGGCTGCTGGCCGCCTGCAATTTGGCAGTTCAAATCTCATCAGGCTCAAGATTGACTCAGCCTTCCATCCTTCCGAAGTTGATGAGGACCCAAATTGTTGGGGGCAATATGTTGATTCTGTAAATTGCTTAGAGAGTGCTGTAAAGTACTGTGAAGGAGTATATACGTCTAGATGTTATTTACCCCCTTATTACATAGCAAGCTGCCTCCCACAGCTCCCAAACCCCATAGTTAGATTGTGGGTATAGTTCTCCCAGCTTATGTTTGAGGGATTTCAATCGTCCTTCTCTGAAGTTGGTGTCTGAGGCAATTCAGAAGTTCATGATGAACACGACAGCCATGAACCTCACCCAGGCCATTGAAGGCCGAAAGCATGATAGTGATGACATGTTACAACTTTTTGTTTTCTTATTTATTTATTTTTTCTGTTTTGGTGGCAGCAATGTGATCAGGAGTTGGAGTGAGAAATTTGTCCTTTGTTTTTCCATTGCTTAAGACAGCATTCTATTTGATAGCTTTGTATCTCCCTTGATACCCGAAGTAGTAAAAAGAGGAGGAGGAGGAGGAGGAGGAAGAGGAGGAGGAGGAGGAGGAAGTTGGTCTAGGTAAATTTTGAGTCTGATTTTATGATTAACAATATAGAAATTTTTCATCTGTGGAACATTAGAAAACATTGCTTGCTTAGATCAATATTACATTGCTATTTTGATTACGGACTTAAAACATGCAGGCATACTTCTTCCAGGGTAAAACTCCACTTATATCTACACGGTGGCAAAATTAACCCAGAGTACCAAATTTTAATTATTCAAAACAAGCCTCTCTAGATATTTTATGCCATGCCTGACAAATATTATTGTACACTGGAGAGTCACTATATTAGAAAAGCACTAAAATTATGTATATCAATTAACAATATTATTATACTTAAAGTCTTGATAAATTATTGAGGAAATCCTTGTTCCTCTTCTGGAGAAATGTAAATGGAAAAAGACAGTAGACCTATTCTTTTTCACTGGCAATGATTACATTAAAGGTTCTCTTTACGGTAGGCCTATCTTTACGGTAATGGCAACCCGCTTCTCTTCTCTCTACCTGTTGATTTGCCTATCATTTTACAGGTCACATTAGAGCATCTAAACCAGTGGTGGGATTCAAATTTTTTTACTACCGGTTCTGTGGGGATGGCTTGGTGGGGATGGCAGGGGAAGGATACTGTAAAATCTCCAGTCAGAGGTGGGATTTGCCGGTTCTCCAAACTACTCAAAATTTCCACTACCAGTTCTCCAGAACTGGTCAGAACCCACTGAATACCACCTCTGATCTAAACATTGCTAAGGAAGCTCAAAAAACCCAAATGGAACTTTGTGTTATGTGGTATATATTTGTTCGTTCTTAGACGTTCTTCAAATAAGGCATGTGTAACCCAACTGGAAGATAGAAGCCTATTTCTCCATCTAGTATCTTCAGAATGAATGCTTGAAGAGGTCCCAATTCATGGCTTCATCAATTGAACTGATACTGTTGGGAACACTCATTTATTTGTGCCCTGGTAGAATGTCACATTCTTAGATGTCTATGGAGATTCTCAGTCATCCAGGTCATGGTTGTCCCAAAAGTGCTTTTTCCAAAGGCACCTGGACTTCTTCAGAAGTGAAGAAGCTTCTTGAATGACAAGGGAAATATCCTTAAGAAAAACAAAGTCCAGTTTTCTTCTGAAAAAACACCTTTGGGACTTCCATTCTTATAGTTGATATCATTTGACCAAGAAAAAATAACTTAGGATAATGGGACATGTAATGCTTATCACCCCATTGTAGAGTTTGAAGACTCCAGAGAGATCATTTACTTCAACATTCTGCTCAATGCAGAATCTGGTAAAATATGTTGGATAGATGGCTATCGGCCTAGGGGTGAAAGTCTGCAGTGAAGATCTCCAGTAGACTATATAAAACAGTTTATCCCACTGGATGTCAACTCCTATCATCAGGCAGTTCTTCTTAATATTCAACTGAATATAGGTTCAAAAAAATCTGGTTCTAGTCCTGACCTCTGAGAACAATTCTTCTTCTTCTGACATCTCAAATAAATATCAGAAGACTGCAATCATAGCTCCCCTAGAGTCTGTTCTTATGTAGGTCAAATGCACAAGTTGCTTTAATCATTCCTCACAGGTCTTGATTTCCTGGAGCCTCACCAGTTTAATAGCAGTCCTTTCAATTGCTCCATTCTGTTGATGATTTTTATAAAGCTGCTGCTTTGCATGATGACCAGGCCCGATGCAATTTCCAATCACTTCAAAATTCTTCTGCTGAAAAGACAAAGGGCCCGGAAGCCAAATCAAGGAAAAATTCCACTGAATCTGGGAAGTGAAGAAGGTTCTATGACTTTTCTGGAACTTTATTTGGGGTGATTATGTTTGGAACAGAAGATGTGTCCTTTCTGACATCTGGGGATATTTGTAATTAATTAAGCTGCTTGATTTATGTTTTTAAAAAAATCTGGTTTGAAGGCAGCCCAACACCATAAGATTCTGGGTGGCTTAGAATATTGGAAAATAACAAAATGATAAAAAGCAGAAATCATGCATATCTATGGGGGGTGGGAAAATCCTCAACTAGAATTCTACAGTGTCTGAGCACCAAGCATAACCCAACGATTGGGAGACTCTCGACTCTAACAGAATTCATGCATAAGGTAAGTAATAAATAGCACTCTTTTTTGGAAAGTCATCCAATATGGTGACAAGCATCACAACTTATGGGAGGAAATTTCACAAGTTCACGTTGTTTTACAGGAAAGACTAGATGTCCTTTGGAAACCTGGGCTGCTTTAGCTTTGGAGAAGAACTAAAGTCTTTTGTTGTCCACTTCTCTGGTTTGTGCTTTGTAAGTCCCAGGAACAGACCCACAAATATTGTGTTCCATTATTGAATTATTGAGCATCAGTTTGGTGTAGTGCTGAAAGCTTCAGGCTAGAAGCCAGGAGACTGTGATTTCAAGTCCTACCTTGGGCCTGTCACTTTTTCTCAGCCCCAGGAAGGAAGCAATGGCAAGCTACTTCTGAAAATTTTACCAAGAAAACTTCAGAGGCTTGTCTAGATCAGTGGATGCCAACCAGTGTGCTGGGGACCACTGGTGGTCCACGAGAAAATTTTGGTGGTCTATAGAGAAATGCCACCCCCAAAGCATCCTCCCAAAGCAATTAATCCAGGCTGCGTGGGAACACAAGGCTGCGTTGCTCACATGGCCCGTGGAAACACAAGGCTTGCATTGCTTGCATTGCGAACAACACGAGGTAGTGAGGGGAGGGTGGAAGGGCAGTGGGGGGGAACTTGCCCCCACTTGCCCCACATGCCTGGCCTGGCCGCCAGGCTGCTTCTTTCTTCTGCTGCTTTTGGCTGCATGCAAGGAAAGCAGCAAAAGTCTTTCTTGCACTTCCCCAAACTCTGCCAGAAATGAGTCTTTGGGACCCTGCAAGGCATCCTGCTCCAAGAGGCTGTGCTGGTGTGACAAGTCCCACAAAGACTCATTTCTGGTGGAGTTTGGGGGAGAGAAAGAAAGACTTCTGCTACTTCTGCTGCTTTCTTTGCATGAAGCAAAAAACACACACTCTCTCTCTCTCTCCCTCCCTCCCTCCCTCTCTCTCTCTCTCTCTCTCTCTCTTTATCTCCCCCACTTCCAAGAATGGAGCTGGAGACGGTATCCTGCGATCCCAATAAAGAATAATCGATTGGCAGGAAAACAGGATGGGGAATTTTCCTGCACATTTTTGGGGGGATTTTCCTAGGGTCTCTGGTCCGCGAGATTTAAAATTTTGAGTTTGGTGCTCCCTGAGGTCCAAAATGCTGGCAACCTCTGGTCTAGATGATCTCCAGGAGTCAACACTGACTCAAAGGCATGCACACACACAAACAAACAAGACACCCAGAGAGAGATAAACACACACACACAAACACTATTGTGCTATAAGCCTTTATCAAAAACGCAAACACAAACCACAAACACATTAAAACTTTTCAATTCAAAGACCTAAGTTCTAGTAATCTCTTCCTTTCAAAAGTGGAGTTAACTAAAGAAATTAAAACAATAAGTCTGGATTTTGTGGTCTTTTAACATCATCCTCAAGTTGTGGAAAGCAGATTTGTTTTCCATTAATTCTTTAATTAAATGTCAGCTTCTGCAGTTGCAGTTTCTCCCTGAAAAATGGCAGTTTATCACTTCCTCTACTGGAAAATACAAATTAGAAATGAGCTGGAACTGCAAAGCACCCTAAGATCTTCTTAAAGAATCTAAGAACAGAAGCTGCAGACTTATTAACATGAGCATCATCATCCTAATCAAGAATTGCACATCATCAGGCAGACATTGAACTCTCATGATGTAGGAAAGGCTGCACACCATCTCTTATTAATTTTTTTTATGCTTCTGCATAAAAATGCATTGCATATACAAAAAAACAAGTGATTGAAGTCTATCTGGATTTCATAATTCCATTTGACTTTGAAATTAATAACTCACAAAGTCTAAAATTAATTTAGCTTGAGGAACTAAGGAACTGCTATAGATCACACTTCTGGGAGACTCCATGTGTGAGCAGGTTGATCACACGTGGTGAGATTTTGCTCACATATTTATCAGAAGCAAATTTTGAGAATCTCTTACTTCCTCATTCTACTTACATGTAAACAAGAAAATAAGGAGATGTGCAGGATCAGAAAAAGCTGATCTTTGTCAAACTATTTTCTCAAACTATTTTCCAAAACAACAAAAGGCAAGACAAGTAACCATGGATGGAAACTAACCAAGGTGAGAAGCAACCTAGAACTGAGGAGAAAATCCCTGACAATGTAAACAATTAATCAGTAGAACAACTTGGCTCCAGAAGTGGTGGGTGCTCCAATGCTCAATGGTTAACCAGGAAATTGCTTAATTTAACCAGTAAGTGAACCAGTGGGATGGCTTGACTTCAGAAATTGTGGGTGCCACATCTTTAGAGGCTTTCAAAAACCGGAGGGACAACCATTTATCCAGAATGGTATAGGGCAGGGGTCTCCAATCTTGGCAACTTTAAGCCTGGAGGACTTCAACTTCCAGAATTCCCGGGGAATTCTGGGAGTTGAAGTCCTCCAGGCTTAAAGTTGCCAAGGTTGGAGACCCCTGGTATAGGGTGTCCAGGCTGAGGAAGGTGTTAGACTAGAAGATTTCCAAGATCCCTTCTAACTCTATTATTCTAAGTTCTATGCTCTATTATCTTGTACAAAAAGGTCTGAGGGCAAAGTTCACTTAACAAATGTCTCATTTAACAACATAAATTTTGGACTCAATTGTGATCGTAAAATGAAGACTTCCTGTACATGCAGATGTGGGAAAAGGCAGCATGCAACATCTGCATGGAGTAACAGGAAACACTTGCTGTAATATGCTTTGTAATGGGCCAGCATATAACTTTATATATATATTGTTGTTGCTCTCTCTTGTCCCATCTAGTGGCCAGAGAGACAAATTTTATTGTTTTAATACATTGATTTAGATTGCTTGCATTTATTAATTGTTATGTTCAGCGGTAAACCCAATACTGCCTCTCTTGTATTTGGTTCTCATTGTATATATCCCTGTTTCCCCCAGTTTCATCATATCCTGTTCCTTCAATGATGCATCCAGATCTACGCACAAAGTCTGATTTATTGGAGGAGAGGTGGTCTTAGCTGCATGTCGAGCTGCACACAGACTAATGTGTAGTGAAGACACGTGCTTACTGAAATAATCAGCAATTTGCTGACCAAGGTTGATTCTAAATTTGGTAAGGACTCGGATGGGAGGCCAACAAAACATCCTAAGATTGCAAGGTTAGCCTATGAAGATGATGGCAAACTGCATTCATACCAATGGTGGTATTAAAAAAAAAATTGGTTTGGTGGGTGTGGTGTGGCTTGGTGGGGAAGGGTACAGTAGGGATAAAGAGATACAACAAAATCTCCATTCCCACTCCACCCCACCCCATTAACCTGCTTTCCAGCTCTGTTCTCCTGTGCAGGGCAACAAAAGAAGACCCAGCCGATCAGCTGGGACTCAGGAGGCAGAGAATAGATGCGGGTGGGGCCAGTCAGAGGTGATATTCACCAGTTCTTCAAACCACTCAAAATTTCTGGTACCAGTTCTCCAGAACTGGTCAGAATGTGCTGAATACCACCTCTGATTCATACTTCTGCAAATGACTTGGACATGTTTGTCAAGTTATCAGGGATTGTCAGTCTTCCCAGGTAAACCTGACAGGAAATGACCAGATGAGTTAATTCTACTTTGTTGTAAGGCTACAGTAACAGAAACTTGCAAAGGTTTGCCCCTTGCTTCTTTGTTCCAATTTTTGAGAGATTGCCACAAAGAAGAGGAAGTGGTCAACCTATTTTCCAAAAGACCTGAAGGCAAGACAAGAAGTAATGGATGGAAACTAATCAAAGAGAGAAGCAACCTAGAACTAAGGAGGCATTGTCCTCTCCTGACAGTGAGAACAATGAATCAATGCAACCACTTGCCTCCAGAGCTTCTGGGTGCTCCACCACTGGAGTCCCAAAGGTACTTTTTCAAGAGGCAACTGGACTTTCTGTTTTTCTTTGAAGACGTTTCGCTTCTCATCCAAGAAGCTTTTTCAGTTCTGCTTCAGCTCAGCTGAGGAAGCATCTAGGATGAGAAGCGAAACGTCTGCAAAGTCCAGTTGCCTCTTGAAAAAGCACCTTTGGGACAACCATGACCTGGATGGCTGAGAATCTCCATAAATATCCACCATTTGAAGCTTTTAAGAAGAAGTTGGACAACCATTTGTCTGAAACAGTATAGGATCTCTTGTTCATGCAGGGATTGGACTAGTAGACATCTAAGATCCCTTCCAACTCTTGTTTTGTTAAGTCTGAAAGTTCAAATCCTCCATCTTTGCACCCAGAGAACTTGTGGGAGGAGTCCCTTCTGAGTTTCTTTCTCTACCCATTATGTAGATGTGGGCTATGTTTCCCCTTGTCTGACTGTTCCCTTGGCAGCATCTCTTTCCCTAGTCTCCCAAGTCATTCTCACATACCATTACCAAGGACTGGACTTGATTCCACCTCTGGATATGCACAATGCATTAAGCCACAGAATAATTGCGATGACCGGGGTTTACTCAATATGGCTTTAAATAAGAACAGCTAAGCAAAATTAATACTGATCAACCTTACCATGTTATAGGGAGTGTAATCACTTGATCTGTTACTCAGATCAAATTTATTGAGATTTTCTAAGAGTGCTGGGTGTGTAAATAAAAATCTTCCCTGCTAACAAAAGCAAACTGTTTTCATACAACTTTCTAAAGTGCCTTGTCAGGCTCACTTCTTATAAGCACATCAGGAGGGTTGTACAGTTTTTTTTTTCATTCAAGAAAAATGACAGCAGCTGGACTCCATTCAGCAATGCCATTTGTGCTGCAGATACAGACTTTTAAGTCGGATACTAAAAATCTGCTCTCAGAGCATTCTCTGACAGATTTTCTCTTTATCTTTCACTCCGGCACCCATTCTTAGAATCAAAGGTCTTTCTGTAACCAGCAAAAATGAAAGAAGTTCAAAAAACATGATGATAAGAGGGAGCTAAGTCCAACTTTCAGCAGAGATGATGGAGTAGCTTTGATTCTTTTGATTATTTGTGGAATAGCATTCCATCAATTTTTGTGTCCTCTTCCTCAAACCTGGATCTTTACCATTCTCCTGAAGTTACTAAACAATAAAAAAAAATGAAAATAAATGATAGCGGAAGGCAATGACCCGTAACAAAGGGGCTGTAGAAAGTCAGCACCTACCCATCTCCTAGAATAATGAGATATTTTGAGAAATATTATAAAAGCGGAACATTATATTTCCCTAGATGAGGAATAAAGAAACATGCTCTTGGAAAGCAGCCCTCACCTTTCTTAATAGCCCTCGGCAGATGTCAGCACTTAAGACATAAAGAGAGAGATAGCTCTATTCATAAACAAATACCTTTATCCAAGTTCCAGCAAAGGTAGGATTAGCCCTGAGCCACAATAGCAATTGCCCAAAGCCCCTTCATTGCATCACCTCAGTTGCACCACTCCCAGCAGCTCACAATTCAACCAACCTTAGCTCAGACAAACTCCTATGATTTGTACATGGCCCCATGGAAGTCTAACAACAGCCAACAGAAATACATGTTCTTGCACAGGAACAGGAAGCTCAAGTGCAAAGCCGAAGAGAAGGTATAAATAACCCTCACTCTCAACTCCATGTGGTCAGCTGCACCAGAAGTACAAACACGTGGTTCTGTTCATCAATAAATGAACCCACTTTCCAATCAACCTCCATTTTGTCTCCAATGCCTTTCTCCCAGCTTGGAACTGGACCTGGAAATGTCTTCCAACAGAGCCATTCCATCAAAAGTGGAAAGTAACTTCATTGGGATAGAGGTGTTTGCTTGAAAGGAATTAAATCAAACCATGAAAACTGGGATAGGGTGGCTTTTTATTCATTTTTGTTTTTATTCCTACCACCTTCATTATTTTTATAAACAAGTCAAGCTGGCAAACATACTTAATAGTCGTTCTTCTTCCTATTTTCCCCACAACAACAACCCTGTGAGGTGAGTTGGGTTGTGAAAGAGCGACTGGCTCAAGAACACCCAGCCGACCTTCATAGCGAAGGTGGGACTGAACTTCCAATTTCCTAGTGGTTGACCCAAAGTCATCCAGCCTCCTTTCATGCCTAAAGTGGGACTAGAAGTCACTGTCTCCTTGTGGTTGAGCAAGTCATCCAGCCTTCTTTCATGCCTAAGGTGGGATGAGAACTCATAGTGTCTTGGTGATTGATCCAAGGTCATGTAGCTGGCTTTCATGTCTAAAATGGGGCTGGAACCCACTATCTCTTGTTGATTGGCCCAAATATATCCAGCCAGCCTAAGGTGTGATTAGGACTTACTTTCTCCTGGTTTCTAACCTTGTGCCTTAACCACTACACCAAACTAGCTCAAGACAGAAAAGACGTTTTTCTCTAGCTTTCCTTAGCTGCTGGCTGAATACTGTCTCAAGATGATGTAATGCATTCCTATCCAGTGGTGGGATTCAAAAATTTTTATTACCAGTTCTGTGGGTTGGTGGGTGTAACATGGCTTGGTGGGCATGACAGGGGAAGAATACGGCAAAATCCCCATTCCCTCCCCAGTCCAGAGTAAGAATTCTGCAAAATCTCCATTCCCTCCCCACTTCTGGGGGAAGGTTACTGCAAAATCCCCATTCCCTCCCCACCACACTAACCTGCTTTCCAGCTCCATTCTCCTGTGTAGGGCAACAAAAGAAGATCCAACCGATCAGCTGGGACTCAGGAGGCAGAAAATAGAGGGGGCAGGGCCAGTTAGAGGTGTTGTTTGCCAGTTTTTCGAACTACTCAAAGTTTCCACTACTGGTTCTTCAGAACTGGTCAGAACCTGCTGAATACCACCTCTGTTCCTCTCCTTCTGGAACTTAGTCTCATGGTAAGGTGAAGTATGGATCTTGTCAGCCATGAAGCCATTTTGGAGCATCTTCAGGGATGCCACAGCAAGGCTGGTTGGAGCTGTGGGAACATGAGCGGGAAGATAGAAATAGCTGGGGGATGTGTAGCCAAAATAACATTATTTCCTGTGAGGGCCAAGGATGGTCTACCAGGTATTGCAGAGGCGTGGACAAAAGCCAGCCCAAGTTGGGACTAAGACCTGATTAGACCATGTAATGAACATGTGACCTGGAGGCAAGAATTTTGGGTTTTGATTTGGGTGGGGAAAACCTCGGGTCCTTCAGAGTCGGGTTTACACCAGCTGTGCCAATATGACATTCCTAATAAATTTATACTTTGAGGAAACTCCAAGCCTCGGCATTTTGATTGTGTTGGGTCTGTTACTTGGAACCCTGGCACACCTGCTTTGGATGTATACCAGCACTATAATCCAACCAGACCAAGTTTTGTTTCCCCTAGAAGAAAACACCTGTGACTCTAAATAATACCTTGCCCACTTGCCAGAAGAAGCAGAAGAGGGTAAGTGGACCATTTCAGAAAAAAGGCTGCTCTTCATTCTTCAACGATAATTTACTTTTTGGCTGGTCCTGAGATTTCAATGGATGGATGACATCAGGCTGAGAAAAGACGGCCCCCATATCCATCAATTAAAGAACCGGTGGAGTCAGAAATATAATTGCTGATTTATGGGACTCATCTCCAGCTCTGTCCTCCTCTTTCTTTTCCGACTCCCCATGTTTCTACTGTCTTCAGCTGTGATGGATGAGAGTTCATGCTGTAAGTGCACTATCTGACTCCAGCCATTTCTCAAAGGATGTTGGCAACTTGTCTGCATGACAACTTCTGGTCTGAGTCATGTCTTTCCTTTGGACAAAGATATCTCTTCTATTTGTCACCGTCTTGTTTTTCTACCTAACCACAATGTTGCTTTGCTTCTGAGGATCAAGGTTCAGGGGAAGCAGATTGACCTTAGAAAGATGATGGCATTATTTTGGGCATCCAGGAAGTTGAAAGGATTTCTATGCCATATAGAAGTTTGGGGCTCTGACAAGATCAGCTCAATTTTGTTGGATCTGGATTTGTGATTTTTAAAGAAAAGGAAAACAGACTACATCATCGACTTCTTTTAATTTACAATATGCAATTCTTCCTTTTTGTGGGCATATTGAAGTATTATCAAAAAGAGCTGCCCTTGTTATTTCCCATTTTAAAAAGACAAGGTAATAGGATGCAGTCAAAGAGCCGGTGGAAATGACACCTGTATTTCGTCAACAACAGGAAAGAAAAGGTGGCGGAGGAGGAAGGGGGGGGAGGAGGAAGAGAAGAGAAGGAGAGGAAGAGGAGAAAGGGAGGGAGATGAGAAGGGGAGGGAGAGGAGAGGAGGAGGAGGAGGAGGAAGAGAAAGAGTAGGAGGGAAGGGGAAGGAGGAGGAGGAAGAAGAGAAAGAGTAGGAGGGAAGGGGAAGGAGGAGGAGGAAGAGGAGGAGGAGGAGGAAGAGGAGAAGGAGGAGAAGGAGGAAGAAGAGAAGAGAAGGAGAGGAAGAGGAGAAGGGGAGGGAGAGGAGAGGAGGAGGAGGAAGAGAAAGAGTAAGAGGGGAGGGGAAGGAGGAGGAGGAAGAGGAGAAGGAGGAGGAAGAGGTGGGGAAGGAGGAGAAGGAGGTGAAGGGAAGGGGAAGGAAGAGGAGGAGAAGGAGAAAAATGTTTCACCCATCTCGATTTTGCATAAAGCAACTGTTTTCTCAGAAACCAAAGAGGCTGCAAAAGACCACTCTTGATTTCTCTGCAAAGTTCCAGATTCTCAGATCAAAGGACATGTCTTTGGACACAGCTTTCCCAAGATCCAAATTAATCCCTGCTTTTTAAGCTTCACTTTAGCCAAAAAGCGAACTGCAAATGTTCCTATAAAGTGTTGGACACCATGGAGGATTGTGAGGGGTTTAACTGAATGATTGGGGGATTTAGCAAAGGATATGCGTGATTTCCTTATTCCTGGAATGCTTTTGTTGTATTTCAAGCATGGATGAGATAAAAAAAAATGGAGTTTGTTTGTTTGTTTAATACAGAAAGCATTCTAAAACCATCAGATTCAGAAAGCCAGATTAATTCGCTGATACAGAAATAGAAGACCAGTGAAATAGTTTAGATCCAACAAAAGTTGATTGCAATTCGCTATGCTCATAAGAGGTGAACTTCATATGAAAATCTCTTATGACAGAATTTTATTTTTCTCTTTTTTATTTTTTTTAGGATGGTATGGATGATTTCCCTTAATCTATTAGACATTAACGCTAAAAAAAATAGCCACCAGGAAAAAAAAATCTGTATTCTACACTGCAATGATCTGAACATATTAAAAATGAGAAGTATTCTATTATTGAAAATGTTTATATTTTTTCAAACTGTACATTCAGGACATTTTCCACAAACCTTGATTTTTCACACACATCACATTTCAGCATTCTAACTAACGAACTTCAAACCAATAAACTCCAAGACAAACATTTCCTCAAAGTTCCATTTTATTAGAGTTGTCACATTGGCACATCTGGGAAAATCTGAATCTGAGTGTTCCAGGTTTTACCTCCCCAATATAAATTCAGAGTCCATCCCCTGCATCCACCAGTCCATCATATGGCCCATTCAAATCTTCGTCCCAACTGGAGACATCTCCTCAGTCACTCCCCTCCAGGTGCAGGGCAACATGTCCTTGCCTCTCTGAGAAAAGAATGTTGTTGTGTCTAATCTTCTATCCCACTATGAAATCCCCCCTCCCAAATTCCCAGGAACTAAATGTGGCAGCCTCAAAGCTTCCAAGTAAAACATGGCTTCCAAAGTTGACATCACATATGTTATAATGGGTTGGGTACAGTTTGACGAAATGAGACAACTTGTTGTGGTCAACTTGACATGGCCAAGACCCCTCAGAACAACTCCCCGTGGCCCACTCGCCAAGGGACCATTCAACAATTCAATTTAATTATTTAAAATAATTTAACAAATCTTTCCTTTTTTGTCATTCATCTTTCATTCTTTCCCTCCTTTTGCATCTTTTCCTTAATTATTCTATTCTACCATTTCTTTGATATTAGTGTAACTTTTGTCCCACAGCGAGTTGACTGTGGTGAATCGTCCTGGACCTGCAATTGATATGCTAACAAATAACATTTCCCCAAACAAAATGCAGATTTGAGACACTACCATGGATTTTATCATCCTTGGTTTAATGCCTCTATTGAGAAATACTGACTGTCAAATTAATTCTACATTTTTTCAGTCTTTCTTGGGCCTAATATGCTTAAAGTTTTGTTCTCCACACTTCTAGATAGATCCAATTATAACAGAATATGAAGAGATTTCACTAATAAGATCAGCCAGCATAGCTCAGCAAAGGCCAAATTTTCCTACGTCCTATTAGGCATTAAAAAAATCAAGTTATTCTAAAAATAATAATGGCAATTATTTTTAGAGAAGGGAAAGGAAGGGAAGGGAAAGAAAGGAAAGGATGAAGGGAAGGGAGGGGATGGGAAGGGAAGGATAAAGGAAAAGGAAGGAAGGAAGGGAGGGAGGGAGGGAGGGAGGGAGGAAGGAAGGAAGGAAGGAAGGAAGGAAGGAAGGAAGGAAGGAAGGAAGGAAGGAAGGAAGGAAGGAAGGAAGGAAGGAAGGAAGGACATGATGATACAATGTGCCCAATGTACATGTTTGGACTCACTGGGAACATATTCAATGAGAAATAAACCTCCCTCATTCAGCAGTGAGGATTCTGAAACAGGTTACATAAAATGTATACATTCATGTTAACAAGAATAGCAAAGCATATTCTTTCTTTAAATGGACCTCACTTACCGAATATTATTTGTTTTGCATTACATTGAAACAGAAGGAATTCCCATTGTTCAGTATTTTGAATAATAACTGGACCTTTCAGGCAACCGCCAAATCTTCGATGACAACAGCAACAAATCACCACTGCATCTTTTATTATGCTAATTAATAAAAGGGTTATTATTCCATTAAAAGAAAAAAGTGAGCTATGCTATATTAACTTGTATTAACTTTATTAACCTGTATTAACTTTCATTTGGGGAGAAAACAAGCGATGACCCTTCATTTGTGAAAAGCTCCTCTGAACATTCATACAAAAATATGCAAAATAAGGTTTCAGAAATCCATTTTAATGCCCTTCAACTGCGATTATAATAAATCAATTAAATATATTTAATTTGATTATCTTCTGTGTATTTATTTCTTTTCTGTTTATGACAAGTTAAAAATTAGGAACCGAGGGGACTTTGGTGTTCCCTGAGCTCGGCTGTTTTCTTGCAGACATTTCATTACCCAACTAGATAACATCATCAGTGCTAGTAGGGAGTGGGGTTTCTAGTACTGATCATATTACCTTGTTTGAGTAATAAAACATCTACAAGAAAACATCAAGCTCAGAGAGCACCATGGACCTCTCATTTCAACCATGAACTACAAATATTCTCCTTTATCAGTAAGTTACAAACTGGTAGTAACATTGTGTAGGAAGCTGCATTCTCAATTTTTGCATCTCAGGTTGTGCATCACTGCAATGAACCGGCTGAACAATCCAACGTTTGACACAATGTGTCTGGACATAAGCATGTGAACTGATCTGAATTCATTTAGTTGAAGAAAAAAGAATCAACAGAGAACAAAGATGGAGTATAAACTCACCTTGTCATAAAAGATTTAAAATACAGTCACCCATTACTAAGAAATGTTTCATCAGATTATCTGGATGTGAGGCACAATTCTCAGGAGAGATGCATTCAGCTATGAAACAATCGCAGGAGTGATGAGTGAACTTCTCTGAAATAGGATAAGTAATGTACTAATGACCTGGGAGTCTGTAGTTGTAATGAAAATAAGTCGAAGTTTATAAAATCTAAAGTAAAATGTCTCAGATGGACAGATTTTTGTTTTAGGTTGCATGATCTGGACAGTTAGTACTCAATTATCATCACCATGGTGGCCCAAAAAATGAAGCAAATATATTTACAAACAAAACTCTCTTAGTCCTATTCGGAACTGAATTTGGTTGCATGGAAAAAATAAAGCAATAATTTAAAGGCAGGTGAGGTTCAAAGCTACATAAATATTAAGAAAGAAAGAAAGAAAGAAAGAAAGAAAGAAAGAAAGAAAGAAAG
>NW_020769330.1:15615064-15633464 GCF_900518735.1 Pseudonaja textilis | reverse complement strand
GAAAGAAAGAAAGAAAGAAAGAAAGAAAGAAAGAAAGAAAGAAAGAAGGGAGGGAGGACAGAAGGACTGAAGGAAGGATTCAGACTATTTACTTTGAAACAAACATCCTTTAATTTACTGGAAATCATTCTATATTAAGATTAAGGTGACTGAGAATGGAAACTTAATCCTTGTATAAAATAAAGCTATTATCCTGGTGGATCAGCAGTTTCTTCTCATCTCCCTATCCTAACTCTAGGAAGATGTCAGAGGAAAAACAAAGAGAATTTCCCTTCTAGATGAAAAATTGTCTCACACATTGGATGATGCCCAGCTGTACAGATATTTGGTGGCCAACAGCTGCCTTCTTCGGATAGCTTTTAAAATAAAAGATATACATTTGAGGGGGGGAAATAGCTGAAGGAGTGATATTCAGTTTCTTCACCCCTGAATTTTGACGGGGCAATCTTAAAGCTTTTCTGAGGCAAATGAGGTTATGATTCCCACACCTGTACTAGCAGCATCTTGTCTGTGGGTCTCATACCAATTCATGATGACACCTGTGAACCTCCCAAATCAAGATAATAGTGATGTTAATAGTAATACCGGCCAAAATCACCAACTCACCAAACTCTTTGAGATGTCCCCATTCCACCAAGCCACCAAACTTGCATGAAGACTGATGGTGACATTGCATGAGATTGAGCACCAAACCTGTGGTCTCAGGTTGTGCATCACTGCAATGAACTGGCTGAACAACCCATCATTTGACACAATGTGTCTGGGACGTAAGCATGTGAACCACTTAGAGAGGGCTGTAAAGCACTGCGAAGCAATATTTAAATCTAAGTGCTGTTGCTATGTTAAAGATGAGCATGTATAATGAAAAATGAAGCTTGGCCCTCAATGTACGAAGTACATCTCATGATTTTAAAGAGCTAATTCCCTGTAATTCAAATAATAACCTCAAAGTGAGGATAATATGAATTGCGGCTTCTGTCACTGTTTCCTTGCGGTGCATACAATCGACAAAATTGCTCCAGCATATTTTCCCCCGCTCCTCCTCTGCCATTGAAAGTGTAGAAGAACATCTCAGCCACAGACCACTGGCTTCATTTTCTGGCTATGACTGTTATTATTTCTTTCCCCACTGTTTTGCAGGATTGAAAAAGCTTTTAGACAACAGAGGTGGGAGCCGCAAAGTGCTTGCATTGTATTCTGCTGGGAATAAAGAGTTTTCAGTGATTATTTACTCAGCAGGATGGGCAAGTTATAAATCTGTTCCTGATTATGACTTTGTGTTGTAATGGGGCATTTTAAGGCACCAGGAAATTTAATATTGTTTTAAATGTTGCCACAACATTCAACTTTGCCAGATGATTTTTCCCTCCCTGTGTGCTCACAATGCACACAAAACAATGTGCCCACATAAAGCAGGAAGATTAGATTAGAGAATCTTTTGTTTATGAAATCCTATGCTCTTAAAATGGCATAATATTAAAATTTAATTTGAGGGTTGTTGTTTTTTTAAAGGGGAGAGGAATTATATCAGTCAACCTTCTATATAACTGACTAGCACTGGCCAAGTAACCCATTTTGGAAAGAACAGTTGTGCATTCTGTAAGAGCGGCAGTGGTGCAGTAGTTAAAATGCAGTACTGCAGGCTACTTCTGTTGACTGCCAGCAGTTCAAATCTCACCAGGCTCAGCCTTCCATCCTTATGAAGAAGGTAAAATAAGAACCCAGATTGTTGGAGGTGATATGCTGACTCTGTAAACGGCTTAGAGA
Organism: Pseudonaja textilis; assembly: GCF_900518735.1. The sequence goes on along the minus strand of NW_020769330.1, from coordinate 15,631,697 downwards.
GGGCTGTAAAAGCACTGGGAAGCGGTATATAAGTCTAAGCGCTAGTGCTATTGCTAAACCAGGGATCCACACCCTTTGAGCCATGGCCCAATATTAGTCCATGGCCTATTTGTAACCGAGCCGCACAAGTGACAGACTGGCATGGATGCAGTTCAATTGTGTGTTTTTGTTTTATTTTTATAGTTTTCTTATGTATGATGTACACTGAAGATGGCGTTTAATTTCGTTGTATGAGGTGCAGTGGCAATAAAATAAACTAACTAACTTACATAAGCAGCAGGCCGGCGTGCATTCCCATCCATGTGGAGCTCAACTTGTGCAAGTCCAGTTGTGCACAGATACATGTGCAGCCTGGCCCACCACTCATACAAGTCAGCACCAACCCGTCACTCATGTAGTCCAGTTCCCCTCCCCTCCTACCCATCACCGGCCTGCCAAGCCGCCAAGATTGGAGACTGCTGTTCTAAGGGGAATCAGAAAATAAAAACATAAAAAGATACTCTGATTCAAACTGAATCTGACTTCTGATGAATTTATGAATACATGAATATGGAGTTTTCTGGACAGCATTGGGGAAGTCCTGCCGGGCAAGCCAGGCAAGGAAATCTACTGTACAAGACTAAAAGTACTTTTATTGAGACAGGCTTTAGAACATATAATGTAGAATAACAGAGCTGGAAAGGGCCTTGGAGCAGCTGTGGGATCCTAACTGTTCCACTACCGGTTCAGTGTTTGCGTGCGTGGACCTAATGTGTGTGTGCAGCTTTCCACACAGCAGCTGAGGCCTGCGGTGCCAATCAGTTGAGAGGATAAAGAAGTCAAAAGTGCAGGGCCGAGTGGGAGGGCCGATCCTGCTCTTTCCTCTTCTTTCTGATCCCCTGGGTTTTTGTTCCTCCTCTCAGCTGATCGTCTGAGGCTTTTTTTCCCTCCTCTCAGCTGATCGTCGGAGGCAATTTTTGCTACTGGTTCGGCTGAACTGAGCCAAACCACTAGCATACCACCACTGCCTTGGAGATCTTCTAATTCAACCCCCTGCTCCAGAAGGATACCCTATATTATTCCAAGCAAATATCTGTCCAGTCTCTTCTTAAAAAGCTCCAGTGATGGAGCACCTACAACTTCTGAAGCCAAGCTCTTCCACTGGTAAATTGTCCTCAATGTTAGGAAATTTCTCCGTAGTTCTGGGTTGCTTCTCTCTTTGATTAGTTTCCATCCATTATTACTTGTTAGTTTCCATCCATTATTTCTGGGGCTTTAGAAAACAGGTTGACCGTCTCATCTTTGTGGTAGCCCAACAAATATTGGTAATAACAGAATTTTATAAGTCTATGATATACCTCTCCCCCTTATACTCCTGTGAATTAGAGAGGTATATATCTGAGACACTTCCAAATATTTTCTGTCTTTTGTGGACCTAAGATATGATCCACCTCTCACTGCTTTGGTAAATGAAGCTGTCAGCCCTTCCATGTAGATGAGACAGGAAACATAACCAAATGAGCTAATTCTACTTTATTGACAGTCTACATTAACAGAATTTTCCAAGTCTGAAGGTAGAGCTTCTTATCATCACTTTTAACCTTCTGATCAATTTATTTTCCCCTGTCTGATTGTTTCTTAGGTGGTATCTCATTCCTTCATCCAAGCAAGCAACAAAGAGTCATACAGTCACAAGTGGGAGGGGATGGGTGATAAGGAGTGATGAGAAGATTAATAGCAATAGTAGTGCAGACTTTGTAATAGTTGAACAGTGTTGAGGGAATTATTTGTTTAGCAGAGTGATGGATTTCAGGAAAAAACTGCCCTTGTGTCTAGTTGTTCTGGTGTGCAGTGCTCTATAATGTCGTTTTGAGGGGAGGAGTTGAAACAGTTTATGTTTGGGATGTGAGGGGTCTGTAAATATTTTCACAGCCCTCTTTTTGACTCGTGCAATATACAGGTCCTTGATGGAAAATAGGTTGGTAGTAATTGTTTTTTCTGCAGTCCTAATTACTCTCTGAAGTCTGTGTCTGTCTTGCTGGGTTGCAGAACCAAACCAGTTATAGAGGTGCAGATGACAGACCTTACTAGTGTTACTTCACTAGTGTTGCTTAGAGCAAAAAAAGGTGACTCAAACCTATTTCTAGGAGTTCATTTCTGAAAGATATGAAGAACTGCATTTCAGAGGGTGAATGGAAGGCCATTTATTTATTCCTTACATGTCTTTCCTCTTATACAAACAATCAAGTAATGTCCTGAGAATGGCAGTGACAGTGATGCTGAAATACAATAAACAGGCTGATTCAGACATTGTCCCATCAAAACGGATGTTTGAAGTGTAATCTAAGCTTGCTTGAGGTAAGACAGAAGTAGGCAGGGAAAAAATATTCAGAAAAGTTCCCATGATAAAGCTGCTGTCTAATGCATCGATCAGTCGTTCTGTTCAATGACTTCAATTATTAACTTGATTTAATTAACAAAAATGTTTCCATTCCTTATTCTGAGTTATCAGTGGGACAGGTTGCCTTAGTGCAGAAAAAGTTGCCACAACATCAGCATCAATATGGTTGCCTAATTCCATAAAGTTTCAGCCTATGAGTGCTTCAGTCACTGTTTGTGAGCCCCAGGTTCTCTTTTGAGTTATTGGTTGGTTAAAGATGAATGACTTTAGTAGGTGGTGCAGCTCACAATTCTGCACCAAATATGACATTTTGCACTGAACACACAACTATTTTCTGTGGTGATACTGAAGTCTTCTAATCAGCATTCTTTTTGGTATTATAAGGAACAGTGACTTTAAGTAGAATTAAATATATTCAATTCATTTATTTTTTACCACCTTTTTAATATTAACTTCTGAGAGGTGTAGCTAAGAGGGAGAGAAATAACCAGAGTGGTACTAAAACATTTCCACGTTCCTGTGATATTTTGACACATTTATTTTGACCAATTGCCTCTTTACCAGCTGTTAATTTTCAACCTTGCTATTTATGAATTCTACAGAAGTGCATAAATATATTTTACACATATTTTTTTACACATAACTTTTCCATTAGCTCTGAAACAGTTTTTCTTCTAATGTAAATTCTAAACTAAGTTTCACAATTCTAAATATTGACACTTTTAGTAATCGTACATGTTGTGGGTTTTTCAGACTATTTAGAATATCAGAGTTGGAAGGGACCTTGGAGATCTTCTAGTCCATACACCCTGTTCAAGCAGAAGACCCTATGCCATTTCAGATAAATGGCTGTCCAGTCTGTTTTTAAAAGCCTCCGGTGATGAAGCACCAAAATATCTGAAGGCAAGTCATTCCATTGGTTGATTGTTCTAACTGTCAAGAAATTTCTCCTTTCTCTAGTTAGATCTGTCTTTGATTAATTTCCTTGGGGGAGCTTCATCACTTGACTTGAGACTTTCAAGAAGAGATTGGACTGCCATTTGTCAGAAAGTGTCCTGCTTGAATTGGGTGTGTGTGTGGATTAGATGACTTACAAAGTCCCTTCCAATAGATTAATAATCTAGTAAAAATATTTGGAACCCACAAGCTTGGAGAATGAACGTTCACCCTCAATGTAACAGATACGTTTCTTTTTAAGACAATAATTCCTTCTTGAGGATAGCAACAGTAGAAGGGTAGGAAAGTAGCCTGAGTTTTGATAATTATGAATATTTACCTACATACGTATGACAATCCTTTTCTCCTTCTTTTCTGAAATGTGTAAATATGTGCATCCTTTTGTTTATGGGAGACCCTCACATTATTTTCTAAAGGGAATTCCTCCAGTGTACACTGAATAAATAATTGTGTCAGTTAACTTGGATTATTGGTTTTGAGGTGCTATGTTTCCTATCCACAATCAGAAATGGGATTCAGCCAGTTCAGACCGGTTCAGGCAAACCAGATGTTAAATTTGCATCTGGTTCACCAAACCAGTAGCTGACCCAACTGACTGGCTCTGACCACCTGCCTCTCCCCTCCTAGGAGTCTCTATGTGGCCCATTTTGGATGCAGGTTACTGCAGGGTCTGTGCGGAGGGTCTGGGAGGTTGAAAAACGGGCCTTCCAGAAGTTCTGGAAATCCAGAAATGAGCCTGTTTCTGGCTTCCGGAGGGCCTCTAGATCCTGGGGGAGGCCATTTTTGCCCTCCCAGAGGCCCAAGTGAAGCCTTCAGGCCCTGGAGAAGGTGAAAAATGGCCCTCCCAGAAGTTCTGGAACACCTGAAGAGTTTCCGGATCCTGGGGAGGCCATTTTCACCCTCCTAGAGGCCCGAGGGAAGCCTCCAGACCCCAGGAAAGGTGAAAAACAGCCCTCCCGGAATTTCCAGTAGGTCATGCCCACCATGGCCATGCCCACCCAGCAACTGGGCAGAGAACCAGTTGGTGGGATATTTGAATCCCACCCCTGTCCACAATGGATTGGACATTCCCTGCTTGCAGAAGTTCGTAGTGTCAGTTCTCTACCAGAAAATAGAAAATATCAGGCAAGATGGATTAGCCAAGTTCTTTGGATAATGAGAACTATGAGAAACCGAATCTTTACAATTTTCTTAAGTGGTGCATTTGGGTAAGAGAATGTTAGGAAACACTCTAAGTGAGCTGAAGTCTTAGGTGGAAAACCATGATTTGAAATGTGGCAAACTCTTTGGAGGTGATGTCAGAACCATTAAAGGACTTTCACAAGATTTTGCAATGCTAAACAACCATGCAGTTTTGAAGATGAAGGTTTTGTTTGACTTCATCCTCTGAGCTGGAAGAGGATGTCAATCTGGTATGTTCTGGACAGAAAGATATGAATATTGAATGACTTGATCTTCCCACTAGGAATTGTCTGACATTTTCCCCTCATCCATCTTTTACTATATGCTAAATAAGCCAAAGTTAGAAGCCAGAATATTTCTCTATTCCAGGTTCCCTAAATAAAGGCAATGAGCTTCAGATTATAAATTGGCTTCCTATTTCTCTCTAGATTTTTAATAACCAAGCCATTTAATAGAACATAGGTGTCCTTCTTTGCTTCTTTGCATTTATTCCTGCCAATCAATGCTAATATGCCTTAATTTCAGATGTCACATCCCTCTAAAGTTAAATGCAAAACGATGCTAAAGAGCTCTGTAGGAATTGCTCACTAGTTCATTTCACCATTGTATGGCTCCTCAACAATCTTGAGGTTGGCCAATGAAATTAAGGCCAACTGTGAAAAACAAACTCCCTTTCCTGTGACATAGTGGGAGAAATTCATTGTTTTGTATATTCTCAATGAACCCTTCTTAAAGAAATCCTTAATTGCTATTGGCTTGCCTTCTCGCAGTTAGTTTCCTGTGTCTAGACACAATTAATGGCTGCTGTTCTACAGAGTCTTCCAAAATCCCTGCCCTTTTTGAAGCCAACCTAAAATAAATTTAATACCCTTATTACAGCTGTGTACAACTCTGTGTGTGGCCATTAGAACTTTATTTTGTTATCTCTGGTGTCACAGTGGGGGGTTTCTCCTTCAGAGTCCTGAACAAAGCAAGACAGATGTCATAGTATTTCATGTGCATGGTGAGGAAGATAGTCTCCATAGCAACAATAACCAAAACTCACTTGTAAAAGAATATATTTGCTGACTGTCATGCAGCCTCCTTAGCAATTCAGATAGGACCATCTCCAAAGCTCATCTGGAGGCCCTGTTTGGAATTCATTGCACTGGGTAGAAGCAGAGCAGATGTTGAGGTCCCTGTGTTATACAGAAAACATCTCTTTTCCCCATTTTGACAGTCACTTCAATTGCATCGATTGAGCTAGGACCATCTTCACTGAGATGCTCCAGAGATGGTGGTAGATCATATTTTAAATATGACATGAGATAGGCGGAACTATTTAATTATTCAGACAACAATCTAGAGCCAACGCATACGACCATTTTCTACAGAGATATTGAAGCCTTCTGCTCAGCACTGTATTTGGTATTCCAAGGAACCAAGGAAAGAAGACATTACATAGAATTAAATGTATTCAATTCAGCATCCATTTTTGTAGAATCCTTAATCCTCATTCAAAACCTTAAGCAATTCAGCTGCAAACATTTTATATCCAGCACAGTCCAAAATGGAACTATCAATTGCATCTGGTTTTTTATTGCACCCCTAAAATTTATGAAACTGGTTGGTTGAAACTGGTTTAGTCTAGTGGTTAAGGAACTAGGCTAGAAAACAAGAGGCTGTGAGCTGAAGTTCCATTTTGGTCATGAAAGCCAGCTGGGTGACTTTGGGCCAATCACCAGTAGACTGTGAGTTCTAATCCTGTCTTAGCCATGAAAATCAACTGGGTGATTTGGGGCCAGTCCGTCTCTTTCAGCTTAACCTACTTCACAGGATTGTTATTGTGAGGAAAATAGGAGGAAGCTGTGTTGGATATGTTTGCCACCTTATTTGTAAAAATAATAAAGGCAACATGCAAATAACAAACAGAAAAAAAATAAAAATGTCTGGAAGAAGAAGAAGGAAAGGAAATTGTAACCTTTTGGAAATTCTTGAGAAACCATTCTAAAAAAGAGTTTTGGTGAAAATCAAAGGAGCATTATTTGGCCACATAACTCCATCTCTGAAACTTACTGTGGTGTCTCCCTGCTATTATAACACTCTTCTCCTTCAATTCGTTCCTAGGAATTTATTGAACAGAATCAATAGTACCCCCTTTTATCAAGAACTAAACAGACCCACTATTTTCTCTGCTTATTCCATTAATCTTCTTTTATCTCTCCTTAGAGACCAGCTAATTAAAGATAGGGCATTTTTAAAATGGTGCTGGTGACAAAAGAAGCTCCTATTTTATAGTTTAGTTCCTTTTTTTCTTTCCTTGAGTCCTTTCAATGAAGACCATAGAACAAAGTCTTTGTTTGCAGTAGAGTAATACACAGCTTTTGGTCTTGTATACCTTGAATAGGTTTAAAATTAAGAACATTCGGTGCATCGGTGTACTGGATTGAGCTGGCAAGGAATTCTAATTAAAACTGAACATCTAATATCACACTGATTAGCTTGGATTAGTAAATCAGGAGTGTTTACAGCTTTGCTTCAACAAAGTAAATTAGCAACATAGTAAATTGTTGACATTAAGAACTGCATATTCTCAATCACGTATCCTTTCCTACAAAGGACATCTTTTTGAATTCCATAATTTTAACAAACAAGGTAAGAAATGGGAAGTCGGGTCTTGTGCATAGTCACTCCGAAATCACTCTTAGGTAGTCAGTGAGCCTTGCCGTATCATTCCTCTCCTAAATTACTTGTGGGGTGAGATAGAAAGTATCTAAGCTACTGATAACAGACCTGTCATTACCTGCAGTAGCAAAACTAGAGTCCAAAAGTAAGTATAAGTGTACGTGCTTGTGTTGTGTGTGTGTGAGAGAGAGAGAGAGAAAGAAAGAGAGAGAGAGAGAGAGAAAGAGAGAGAGGGGGAGAGGGAGAGGGAAAGAGAGAGAGAGAGTATTGTCCAAGCTGCTACTTTTCAACCATGTTTCACTTCCCTCTCAAGTTTGTATTTTTTTCTTTCTTTCATTCCACCAATGAAAAAATAACATTCCCCCTTTCATCCATTATCCCTCTTGGCTGAGAGCATTTGCACTGACGGATTCCTTGTGTGTCCAATCACACTTAGCCAATAAAGAATTCTATTCCATTCCATTCCATTCCATTCCATTCCGTTCCATTCCGTTCCATTCCATTCTGTTCTATTCTATTCTACACGACCTCAGACTTCTCACATTTAACAGAATAACAGAGTTGGAAGGGACCTTGGAGGTCTTCTAGTCCAACCTCCTGCTCTGGCAGGAGACCATATACCATTTCAGACAAATGGTTGTCCAATCTCTTTTTAAAAGCCTCCAGTGATGAAGCACCCACACATTTTGGAGGAAAGTCCTTCCAATGATTAATTGTTCTCACTTTTAGGAAATTTCCATCCATTGCTTCCTGACCTGCCTTCAGGTACTTTGGAGAATAACTTGGTCCCCTCTTCTTTGTGGCAGCCCCTTAGATATTGTGAGACTGCTATCATGTCGCCCTAAGTCCTTAGCAACCTGCTTTATGTTTCAGCTTTCAGTCCCATATTTATTTTTGTTACTCTTTACACTTATTCTAGAGTCTCAAAATCTTTTTTCACCTTGTGGCAACCAAAATTGGATGCAGTATTCCAAGTGTTGCCTTCCCAAGGCCTTATAAAGCGGTATTAACACTTCATGTGATCTTGATTCTATCCCTCTGTTAATGCAACTTAGGACTGTGTTGGCTTTTTTGGCAGCTTCAACATACTGCTGGCTCATATTTAAGTGATTGTCCATCTAGAACTTTAATGGCTAAGTGATATCTCAAACTTTAATGGTAAGTGTCCTTGCTTTGATTTCATATTTTTGCAACCTTGAAGCTAATTTGGTCTTTGAAGTTCAAAGACATCATGAAAAATCATGTTACATTATAATTTAATAGTGCTGTGCAGAATTCTTCTTTGTTCTTTTCCTTATTCATCTCTGATTCCACCTGATGGAGAAGATTCTGCTATTGAATTTTTTTTTGCAAGACATAAAGTATTTTGGTGCAGTTCTCATAACTGAAGCAGGATGAAATGAACATTGTGTCCTTTCTTTCAATGTATGCTCCGTGCTCCAACATGCTCTTGGGTTCATCATATTTCTATGAAATTCTGGAAGGATTGTGAATAAATACTTCCCATGTGGCATTTCAGACTGTAAAAATACAGCTAATCAAGGACTTCAAAGGGACAGAAAGATAATAACAGGAAAGATTGCCAATAATCCCTGATGCCTCTTACTACAATAAAAAAAACTCAAAGCACACTGCCAAGACAAATTTGAAAATAATCCACCAACATCCTGAGAATAAGGTAAAAGAATTGGGACTGTGGGAAAGACAGAAATTTATTTTCTGCAATGGAGAAAACTTTCCAGAAATTGCACAAATATTTCTGCACAATCTTCGCACTTCCTTTGGGGGATTTAATAGTGGCGCTTCACAATCTTGTTAGACCCATGCATCAGGCATATGTATGACAGCTTCAGACATTCTCTAACCGTGTTCAGTTCAGCTGTGCATACATTCATTTCCACCAAAGGAAAATTGTCAATGTTACGAAGGAACTCTGTTAAGATATTTAAATTTAGTAGCTGGAGGAATGGGGTTGTGCAGTGAACTAGAACACACAGTTATAGTTTGTTGGTTGAAGAGTGGTGGGTCCTGCGTGAGGCAATCTGCGCTATGATTGGTTGCGGTGGGTTTCCCCTTTTTCCCCACCTTTTTTTTTCTTCTGTATGTCCTGAGTGCTCTGAGATTCACCTCATGATGCTCTTCTTCGCCTGACTATCTAGTTTGATGTAAAATATACTTATTTATATAAAACTACAAATTTGTGTCAGTGTCTCTGACTTTATTTGGATAATTGCTGCACAGCTCCCTGACAAACTCACTCACCAGGGACAGCCCTGGCTCAATGGCCTTGAAATGGAGACAAGCACCACCTTCTATAGTTGGCAATGGCTAGCAGAATAAAATAGCAATATCAATCAAAATAGAGCTGGAAGGGACTTTGGAGGTCTTCTAGTCCAACCCCATGCTCAAGCAGAAGATCCTCTACCATTTCAGATAGGTGGCTGTCCAGTCTCTTCTCTTCCAGTGATGGAGTAGCCACAACTTCTGGAAGTAAGCCGTTCCACTAGTTATCTTTACCTTTATCCCAACTCACTATCCAAAGTGATTCTGGATGGCTTACAAAATAGTAAAACTGAAAGTATAAAAACAATTATAAGAACAATTAAAATTACAGGAATTAAATATAGACTAAACACTACAGTCTTGAGCAGAATGGAAGTGGTATCTTCTCTATGACTGAATCAACCAGCCTACAGCTTCTCCACTGGGGCCCAAGTCAACCAACAGAGCCACGTTTTAAGGCCCTTTGGTAAGCCAGAGAGGTGTGGGCCAACCTCACCTCTGGTAACAAGATGTTCCAAAGGGCAAGGATCACAGCAGAAAAGGCTCTCCTCCTACACACACACACACAAAATTATTTGGCCTGTTAGTCTGCAGTAAGCCTCTTCTGTCAGAATGAGTAGGGTAGGCCATTGGGGCAAGATGGCTCCTCAGATATCCTGGACCAATGCTTGCCTTCAGAAGTTGTGGGTGCTCCATCACTGGAGCTTTCAAGAAGAGACTGAGCAGCTATTTGTCTGGTATGGTATTGTCAACTCATAAAACATTTTGTATACATGTTTTATAGTTGACAACAGAAAGAAGGGGGGGAATTTCAAAGAGCAGGCAGCAGTGTGGAATCGAAAGTACATTCCATTCATATTTTCTTCAAAGACTGATTAGATGACTGAAGCTCCTGCCCTCAAAAAATTGAATTGGAGAGCGTGATTGATGACTCTTGGCTATGGGCGTTTTTCATTGGATGATACACCCAGATGGGTGGTGGGAAAAGCAGGATCAAGGGTAACAGTGAATTATGTATCTCAGAGTTGGCTACGCCCATTAATACCAGATGTAGAATGTTAACTTCAAATAAATCTTTTTTAGTTTTGGGAGTGTGGGTCGATATTAATTGGAGTAACTGCCGGAATTCTGACAGGTATAGAGTCTCTTGCCTGAGTAGAGGGTTGGACTAGAGGACTTCCAAAGTCCCTTCCAATTCTGTTGTTCTGTTCTGTTCATGCCATAAAGGACCATAAATCCATTTGTCTGAACAATTCAAATCAAATTATGAATCACTTTTGAATGGTGGTTGCCTGAACACCATCACAAAACTGTTCTGTTTTCTCTTTCCTTTGTTTCCAGACAGAGAAAACTCACACTGAGCTAATATTTATGTGCATTTTGTAAACACATGGATACTTACATAGTCTACATATTTTCTGCACTTGAAACAGCTAAGTAAGCAAATCAATATTTCATCACTTCGGCTAATCCTTTAAAAAATATGTTCTGTTTGTTTGTTAGTAATGTGAGACAACTGGAATATTGTAATATAATTTGCATCTGCATGCTGGATAAAATGTTAGATTTCAAGTTAAAATTATAGCTGCACAAATGCGACTTTGTGTGAGAAATGTGAGGAAATGTAGAATGCTTAAGCAGAACAAAAGACCAAAATGCTATATTGAGTTAAGGATCAATATTTTCATTAAATATACTGAATTTTCTCTTTGGAAAATCAACACATCAGTTTGAACTATGTTCTTCAATCTGCAGTTAGAAATGTCGGACTGCGTATTAAATGATTATCATAAATATAAATAAATGATAAAAGCAATAAAAAGCTTCAAAGTTTTGTTAACATACATGTACACACACATTTTTTTTTGTTGATTCATAGCTTTATGCAAAGGTTTGAATCAGAAATTCAGTTCTAAAATGATGTAATCAAATCTCCAAATAGAATTTTTTTTATATAAAATGCAAATTTAATTTGAATTGTCAGATAGAAATACTTCTTTCTGGTCAGTTTGATTTAGAAGATTTAGAAAATATGGATATTATTTTTTATATATGGAAGTGATTAATGTTATATTGGTTTCTTTGGGACAATTTCACCTGAATTGAATCAACAATTTGATTTGAATTGAGGCAGATTTATATATTCTTTTTGATTAGTAGAAAAGAAGGTTCCCAGTATTTAAACTGTTGCAGTGCTAGACTATTGAAGGCTGATGAACACAGGTGAAAAAAGGATAAAGATAAGAATATAAATAAAAAGTTAATATGCTTCTCTGGAATGTCATTGTATATTCATATTTGCAAAAAACAAAAGCATGACCTTTTCTATCGTTTTGAACAAGGCAGACATATATAAAGCAGCTGTTAAAACAGGATGATTGCCTTAAAAATTGTTCATGTAATTTCACAATCCTGTGAAATTCACTCCATCCTAATACTGTACAAATTGTAATTAAAACAAACTAATAAATGTATTTGCAGAGAAGTGAATATCACTGTGCATGATTTTAATGTATTTGTACTATTTTGTAATAAAAACTTAATTTTCAAATATTCATTTAAACACATAATACTGTTTTCTGTTTCCCACACTAACAAATACCTTGCTCCTGATACAAATGAAACCTTGATTTAATAAACCTCACTCACCCCTTTTATCAGACTAAATGCAATGCGGTGCAATGGAGTACATTTTCATCTGGGTGTTGGTTAAAATAACTGACCAGACTTTTGCCTTCGAAATTGTCTTATCAAGGCAATAGTTATTCATCTTAATTTTCTATGGCTGTTTATGTTTTGGGAGTAATGATGTCATCACATTTGCCTCATTTGTAGAACGGCATTCTGCCAGTGACCCTGATGTTCCTGCCATTTGCAGAATGATTTCATTGAACAGATAATATAAATTGCTGCAGTGACATTTTTGCAGTGGACATTGAGGAGTAAGTCACCTCCCCTTTTCTGAAATTGTAGAAGGGCAGGCAGAGCTGTGAAGGGAGGGGAAGAGTCGAGCATGTTATCAGCTTAGAATCACTGCATTCTCACAAGTGCTCCAGCTCCTCCTGAATTATCTTATCTGGAGCCAATTTAGTGTTGAACATTAGTGGCTCAGATTCTTGTGCACAAGCTTGAATAAATCTTCTATGCTGCAGTCTAACAGATAGTCTGGATTCTTTGTGCCTGACGGAAATGATTTGTTCGAACGTTTCACTGTAAATGCTTTTCCGTAGGTAAGCTTTGCTTTAAAAAAAAGCCTGCATCACAAAACTGTGTAGGATAACTATCAAAGGTGGCTCCCCCCCCACCTACAACAGGGGTGAACAAGCTTTTGACAGCTGGAAGCTGTATTTCAAAGTGGACATGGAAATTGAAAGGCCATAGAGAGGAAAAGGGTGGTGGTGTTATGAGACAAAATTGCAGGTGAATATCTGTTGGAAGAAAATTCTGGTTCATGCCAGGCCAGGTCTTGCAAAGGCCACAGGACAAGCACTGGAAGCAGAGGTGAAGTTTATTTGAGAGGGTGACAATCACAGTAAGCCAGCCCCATCAATTAAAAGTACAGTAGCTATGCAGTTAGACTTTTGAAGTTACTTTCTTTTTTGCCATGTTCTCATCACACACATCATATGCTAAATAAATACATAATAACACTTTTGAAGTGGTGACTTTTATAGGCTTTCTATAGACAATAGAAAACACTTTCAATTGCACCCAGAAAGTGTGTAATCTCAGTCAGCCTTCTGGAAAGCATACCAGATCCAATATATATATATACTGCAACAGTTTAAATACTGGGAACATGTTTTCTACTAATCAAAAAGAATATATAAATCTGCCTCAATTCAAATCAAATTGTTGATTCAATTCAGGTGAAATTGTCCCAAAGAAACCAATATAACATTAATCACTTCCATATATAAAAATAATATCCATATTTTCTAAATCTTCTAAATCAAACTGACCAGAAAGAAATATTTCTATCTGACAAGTCAAATAGCCCTCAACTTATAACTGTTCATTTAGGGTCTGTTCAAAGTTATGACCACATTGAAAAAAGTGACTTATGTTTTGCACTTATGCCACTGTAGCTTTGAACAGTCACTCAACAAAATGGTATAAATCAAGGACTACCTGTATTTTCTCCTGCCCTTCCAAGCTGCCAAATATAATCTGCTCTGAACATATGAAATGCGGTTTAGTTCATTTTTGGAACCTAGTATGGCCAATTTTAGGTTATGCCACTCTTACACTGCAAAAACATATGGACTACACAACTCAATCAGGACAAAGCAATAGACGCAATCTACATAGACTTCTGTAAAGCCTTCGATTCAGTGGTACACGACAAACTATTCCTAAAACTAAAATCTTATGGTATTTCTGGACACCTGCATAACTGGATAGAAGCATTCCTATCAAACAGACAAATGGTCAAAATTGGGAGTGTCCTATCAAATTCTGGTCCTGTCAACTGTGGTGTCCCCCAAGGCAGTGTTCTAGGACCAACTCTCTTCATATTCTACATAAATGACCTCTATGATCATATTAAAAGCAACTGCGTTCTCTTCACTGATGATGTAAAGCTGTTCAATACCACAGACAATACTGCTACCCTTCAAAAAGATCTTGACTATGTATCAGAATGGTCAAACTAATGGCAACTTCAAATCTCAACAAACAAATGCTCTGTCTTACATATTGGCAAAAAATAATAATAATCAGAAAATAAAATCCAGGCTGAATAGTCAAGACCTTGTTGATGATCCAAACTCTGTAAAGGACCTTGGAGTACTCATCTCTAATGATCTAACTGCTAGAGCCCACTGTAACTACATAGCCAAAAAAGCATTAAGAGTTGTTAACCTAATCTTACGTAGCTTTTTCTCTGGTAATATTACACTAATAGAGCATACAAAACGTTTGCTAGACCAATACTCGAATACAGCTCATCAGTCTGGAACCCACATTATGTATCTGATATTAACAGAGTTGAAAAAGTCCAGAAATATTTCACAAGAAGAGTTCTCCACTCCTCTATTCGCTGCAGAATAACTTATGCCACCAGATTTGAAATTCTAGACCTAGAAAAACTAGAACTACACCGCCTTCGGTCCGATGTAAGTGTAGTATATAAAATCATACATTGCAATGTCCTGTCAATGAATACTTCAGCTTCAACCATAACAATATAAGAGCAAACAATAGATACAAACTCAAGGTTAATCGCACCAAACTTGATTGCAGGAAATACAACTTCATCAACAGAGTGGTCAATATCTGGAATACTCTACCTAACTCTGTGGTTTCTTCCCCAAACCCCAAAAACTTTAACCTTAGACTTTCTACTATTGACCTCACCCCTTTCCTGAGAGGTCTGTAGGGGGCATGCATAATTGCACCAATGCGCCTACCGTCCCTCTTCTATTGTTTCTTTTATTTTTCTTATATGTATCCATGTATTCATAACTGTTTTTACTTGTACCTATTATCTTGTAAGCAATTGACAAACCAAATAAAATAAGTAAAATAAAAATAAAAAGCATTTCCTAACATGAACTTTATGCTTTGCTCTTTTACTAACAACATTCCTTTCTTTACAGCTGGGATGCATCGTTTGATTCATTTCAATATGTCAAGGGAAAGAAGAAATGGTCATGTGTTAAAAGTCAACACAGTGTAAGAATTGAACAGCTGAGCCAATTTATTTCCTTGATGTAGGAAAGAGAAGATAAGAGGTGACTGTATTTGAGGTAGAGACACACAAGAAATGGAAGCTATTCCAGAAATCTGAAAAGTGCATCTCCCAAACTTTTCTGCTAATACATTTTTAAGAAATGATCACTGACTTGGAGCAGAGGATATAGCTAAATAAATAACAAACGGTGTCCTCTTTTTTGATCTGCAGATCCAAAACAGAGAATTCTAGAACTTCCTGCAGAGCAACAAAACTTGAAAATGAGCCAGGAATAAACAAGGAAAGAGTGCCATGTTTAATAGAATAATAGAGTTGGAAAGGACATTAAAGGTCTTCTAGTCCAACCCCCTGCTCAAGCAGAATATTCAATACTATTTCAAATGGTTGTTCAAGCTCTTCTTTAAAATCTACAGTGATGGAGCATCCACAAATTCTGGAGGCTTCCCATTCCATTAATTAATGGATTAATTGTTCTAATTGCTAGGAAATTACTCCTAAGTTGGTTCTCTCCTTGTTTAATTTCCATCCATTGCTTCTTGTTCTACTTTTAGGAGCTTTGGAGAAAAGCTTGAACCCCTCTTCTTGGTAGCAGCCCCTTATATCTTGCAACATTGCTGCTACCCTGTCACCCCCTAGTCCTTCTTTTCATTAAACTAGATATACCCATTTCCTCCAACTGTTCTTCATGTGATTTAGCTTCCAGTTTGTAATCATCTTCATTGGTCTTCTCTGCACGCTTTCTAGAGTCTCAACATCTTTTGTATTATGGCTGCAACGGGATGTAATATGCCATTTTACCAAGGCATTATAATGTGGTTAAAAACATCTCATGTTTCCAAGGGGGAAAATGCTATTTTTCCAGATACTACATCCTTTGCTCCAACCAGAGTAAGTTAAACACCAAAGATATATCCAAGAGATACCTTGGATGAATTCTAGAAGCAACAGAGGTCCTACAATGTTACCACTTTCACAGATAATCTTGAAAAGCACCACTTCCAGACTATAGAATCATAGAGCTAGAAGAAACCTTTTAGTCCAGGTCGGTCAAACTCGCAGCCCATGGGCTGGATGCATCATCACACATTGGCCATGCCAATGCCCAGTTTAGCAAAGGGGAAAAAAGTCCCAATACATCACATAACACCACTGTGATGACAAGTTCGGCACCCCTGTTCTAGTCCAAGCCTCTGCTCAAGAGAGGAGAGCTTATGCTATCCTGGTCAAATGGTTCTCCAATCTAATCTTTTGAAAACTTCCAGTGATGGAGCACCATCTCCTTCTATTTCTGCACCATCCCTTCTTATCTCTGCAGAGACATTCAAAATCCCTGAATCTGAGACGTCTTTAATTCTAAAGACTCTTTAATGCAGGGGTGTCCAACCTTGGCAACTTTAAGACTTGTGGACTTCAACTCCCAGAATTCATCAGCCAGCAAAGCTGACTGAGGAATTCTGGGAATTGAAGTCCAC
>NW_020769330.1:15600355-15614664 GCF_900518735.1 Pseudonaja textilis | reverse complement strand
GTGGACTTCAATTCCCAGAATTCCTCAGTCAGCTTTGCTGGCTGATGAATTCTGGGAGTTGAAGTCCACAAGTCTTAAAGTTGCCAAGGTTGGACACCCCTGCTTTAATGTTTCCTTTAGCAAAGCCATTCCTTCATTTCCTTCTCTCTAATATGATGAAGTGTTCCCATATTTAAAAAGCTGCCACAAGGAAGAGGGGAGTCAACCTATTTTCCAAAACCACCTCCAAGGGGCGAGGAGCAATGGATGAAAACTAACCAAGGAGACAAGCAAGAACAAATCAACTAGTGGAACAGCTTGCCTTCAGAAGTTACAAGTGCTCCATCACTGGAGGATTTTTAGAATGACTGGTCAGCCATTTGTCTGAAATGGTGCAGGGTCTCTGCTTGACTAGAACAGGGGTCACCAACCTTTTGGACCTCAGGGACCACCAAAATCATAATTTTAAATCCCGCGGACCACTAATATGAATGTTGACCGATGGTGGCTTGCTGATGTTGGTGGGAAAGTCAGTCCCATATTCCAGAGCTGCAGTAGTCACAGGACTGGTCCTTTGGTCATCCCGGAGCAGCTGCTCCTCCACCTGGGTGCACTGGCCTGCTATGGACTGTAGGAGCTGCTCCGGGATGACCAAAGATCCAGTCTTGTGACCACTGCAGCTCTGGAATAGGGACCGACTTTCCCACCAATATCAGCAAGCCACCTTTGGACAGATTTCCCTCCCCCGCCGTTGGTCTTACCTTCCAGTTCCAGCTCACTTGGCTCTACTCAAGGTAAGGTTTGTGCTCGGCTGAAGGGTGGGAACCAGCAGGTGGGCAGGCCATGTGGGGAGTGTAGCCTGGTGTTCCCACGCAGCCTGGATTAATTGCTTTGGGAGGAATGCTTTTGGTGGTGGGGGGGACATTTCTCTGTGGACCACCAAATTTTTCTCATGGACCACCAGTGGTTCCCAGCCCACTGGTTGGCAACCACTGGATTAAAAGACCTCCAAGATCTATTCCAACTCAGTTATTCTATTACTCTTTCTAAGCATTGGCAGCAGCACATTTCTTACCATCAACAATGGTAACCCTGGCATTTGTTCGCAATGGCATCTCCTAAGTAGCAGAAAGCTGAACTTACAGCAGGACTCAGCCATTAAGGTGATGGATTTTGCAGCTCTATAGTCATATGTAAGGGATGGTCATTATAAATGATCATCCAATGCCAACCCATATGGCCTGTTTATTTATTAGATGTTTGGCACATGCAATCCCTGCCTCTAGGAACAATGTGAGTGGTGGCTATGGCAAGATTTACTTTTCCCTCCTCCGGAACTAGCCACTTGCAAAGAGAAAGAGAGGAAATGAATTATAACAACTGCTGATAAAGCACAGCTGGGAAAACCTATTGGCCCTGGGAGAACTTAGATAAATTAAGTGTCTGGACATTCCAGGTTATCATTCACCATAATGGTTTTCCCACCTTTGGTGACCTTTGCTTGCCAAAATGCCAGCTATAAAATTTACCACCTTATTAAACCAGTGAGATCGACAGATGATCAAGGAAAACTAAGAACAACAAAGGTCCATTGAGTAAACTGTTGCCTAGACTGAATGCAGATGTGGTCTTCTGAATCTTAACAGGATAATAAATGGGAAACAGTTGCATCTGCCTTTTTATAGGAAAAAAACAGTTCTCCTACTCCTCAGCACTTCCATGGACTCATAGTAAAACCCAGAATAAATATTTTGTCGCACACAATGGTTCGCAAGCAAAATTAAAAATGGGGGGAACATTTATTTTGGCCAATAAAATTGGTAAAGCAAAGAATATTATGTAGTTTATCTGAGGAGGACATCGTTTACTGTCAGGAAAGAAAAGACCAGCAAGATACATCTTTGCTTGTTGGCATTTGTGAAATCCTGCCATATCCTATTGGTGACAAGGGTTATACATGCACTCAGATTCAGTTTATCATATCAGATGCCTCCTGCAGCAACCTGCTAACCAAAACAGGGTATGGGGAGCCTCGTGTGGCCCCCACACCCTCTTTTTGGCCCAAACAGCCTCCTGCAGTATCCTGCCAGCCAAAACGGGGTGCAGGGGGCCTCATGCAACCCCCAGCACTCTGTTTTTGGCCTGGACAGCCTCATGTAGTATCCTCCCAGCCAAAATGGTGCTCAGGGAGCTGCACGAGTTCCCCATGCCCCATTTTGGCTGGCAAGGTGCTGCAGGAGGCTGTCCAGGTTGATTTCCCCATTTTGGTTTCCCGAGGCACAGCAGGTCAGTCTTTTGCTATTTCCTGGCTGGCCCCATGGTCCAGATTTAAGCACCCCATGGGCTGGATCTGGCCTCAGGCTTTGAGTTTGACACACATGATCTACTCTAATAGAAGAGGATAGTTGTAGCTCAGGATTGAACTGAGGAGCCTTCAGTGCTCTCTGAGCTTGGCTATTTTGCTAGGTACCACTGATGATATTGTCTAGCCAGGTAATGAAACATCTGCAAGAAAACAACCAAGTTCAGAGAGCACCAAGGAACCCACATTTGCTCTCTCTCACAGTTACATATTCATCCCCACTTACTGTGTCCTTTCCAACTAGCAATAGCACTTAGACTTATGTACCTGTTTACAGTGCTTTACAGCACTCTCTAAGCAGTTTACAGAGTCTATATATTGCCCCCAACAATTTGGGTCCTCATTTAACCACCTTGGGAGGATGGAAGGCTGAGTCAACCTTGAGCCTGGTGAGAATCGAACTGCCAAATTGCAGTCAGCCGGCAGTCAGAAGAAGTAGCTTGCAGTACTGCACTCTACTACTGCACCACCGTGATTATGTAGCTCAACTAGGCTACATAGGCACTAGCTAGAGAATGCGAACCATCAAGTTTGAACTTCAAAAGTAGGATATCTTAGATTCCCACAAAATCCTTGCTTTCCTTTTTTGAAAGTTTGTTTAGCACTAATTAAATCCTGTTGGTTGTCCAAAGCTTAATCCCAGGCCTGGACCTAGGGAATTATAATCCTGAATACACAGCCATGGAGTAAGTGCTCCATTGTACTCAGAAGGCCTCATATGTTCTCAACAAGGAGGACAAATATAGATTGCAGCATTGATAAACTCTTTACCTCAGCTTATGTTTATTCCAAACTATTTCTTTGCTTCCCATTATTCACCTGGAACTATTACTAAACGTTTTGCAGTCAAGGGTGAAAAAAGAGATTTGATTTGTCTGTCATGAAAGCACAAGGCTAAAAGAGAATCACGGGGAAATAAAAATCAATAATGTATGATCATTTGCAAAGCAGAGCGATTGTCTCCGTTTCCTCTGCTTCCATCATGGAGCTCTTAAATACAAATCAGCAGCTAAAAAGGGAAGCCTGTCACAAAATCAAGTCACTTTGAGTTGTGCACACTGGCAATACCAGAAGATCATCACTGGGCACACTAATACCTCAGCAGTGGATAAAGTCCTGAGAACATCTGTCAAGTCCCTCAACACTAATGCATATCCAAGGAGTCAAGATTTACACTGTCTTTCATTATTCATATCTAATGCCAGAGGAAGGGTTAAGATTCAGAATTTGGAAACCAAAAAAGTAAAACTCTCTTTCTTACACTTTTGCAATGAATTTGATTTCATTAAGGCAAGATCCCCATGAATCATTTGGATTTATTTGTCCCTGCTTATCTGGAGGGCTAACTGTTCCTTTATCAGATGAGAAGGAACCATCCATCTGCTCTTTGTTGGCCACGTGTGAAAACAGTTCCTTTTCTTTTGCAGACTCTGACCTCTTTCTTCTCAAACACCTTGACATCGTCCTCCTCCTTATTATCTCCTTATTATCTTCTCAACAAGGACATTTCTATGTGGCCAAAATTTGTTAGGCTAAACAAATCTATGTGATAGAATAACTGCATGCCCATTCATATATCAAAAGAACAAGAAGAATGGGATTTTATACAATACCAATTAAATAGACAACAGGCTAATATCATCCAGTTCTAGATGGTGCATAGTCCATCTCCAAAGGCTCTTACAAAAGGATGATCTCCATTAACTTCTAGAAGGCCATTGCAAGATTGGAAGGCTCTAACACCACGATCATGTATTCTGTTGTTTAGGTACTTTAAGGGTACAGGGATAGCTTGATTTTATGTGTGTGGATGTCTGCCAATCTCAACAATCAAGAAATGAAAGGAGAACGCAGGGATTTATCTTCACTGTAAATAACAAGAGAGAGAGTATGTCATGTCACTAGTTGTCCAGGGAAAGCAACATTTTAGATACTGCAGATCCACACTTCCTATGGAGAAAAAAAAGATTTGCAATATTCAAAATGTTGCTTATCCTGAAAATCTGGTGACATGACACTCTGTCTTGATATTAACCCCTTTCGGCCTACTACTTGATTTCTTCTGATGCTGGTCTGTCTGATATGGGAGTGGGGTAAGGGTTAGGGTCCTGATGGCTTTTGAGGACACATCTATGTGGTTTGCCCAGCAACAATATTGAGGTGTTACTTTCTGGGAAATTTCCTAATCTAGACCACACCTCCGATACTTCTTGGGAGTCCCACATTCTAACACTAATGAGATTCCAACCTGCTCAACTTCTGAGACAGGAAAACATTGAACAGTTAAAGTAGGAGATGA
This sequence comes from Pseudonaja textilis, assembly GCF_900518735.1. Next base: position 15,610,024 of record NW_020769330.1, on the reverse strand, counting down.
ATAGGAGGGTGGGGTTAAATGTGACATTAGTTTGGAATCATTGTACAGCCACAGGAGACCAAGTCCAAACCCCTCCCCATGAATTCTGTTGACCCTTATCTGGTGACCCAATTTAGCTTGGATCATTAGTTGCTCGGATTCTTTTTTTTTATAGGTGGCAAGAATAAATTTAGTGCTTTGAACTCAACTTCTGTTCCTGGTTATTTGCAGTTGACAGCTAATGCTAATACAGAATTAATAATGTATTATCTCTAAATAATTTTTTTTCATTTTTTAAAAAGATTATCTGTTGAATCCTTGGAATATTGTTTTCAGATCAAAAGATGTTCTTCCTGTTGGTCCATTTTAGAGATTTTTGGCCCATGGGTGGCAGAATACTTCATTTTTCTAAGAGTTGATGTTTGCAAATTAGCAAAGCCTGAAGCTTTTCTTTGGTGGTGAGTGGCTGTCAAAATCCAGATTTTTTTCCCCTGCATATAGAGAGGCACAATAATTTATAGACATGATGAATTAGTTCCATCTTTTCAATTCCTTCCTCATTCTCCCTCTGGGCCATTCTATAATTTCTGAGTTATCCTTGCATGCGGTTTAGGTTGCAGGTACATCTTAATTGTTTCATCCAATGTTTCTCAACCGTGGCAACTTAAAGTTGTGTGGACTTCAATTCCCAGAATTCTCCAGCTCACATACTGGCAGGGGAATTCTGGGAATTGAAGTCCACACATCTTCAAGCTGCCAAGATTGATAAACACTAGTTGCCTCTCATACAGATGGTTTGCAAATGCATTTCAGTCAAGCCCTGAAAACTGGCCATTTCTGGACAGTAAATGCTGATATGCTATGAACTCCACATAAGCATCAGGAAGGGCATCTGACCAGTAAATGCTGAGTTTACCAGCCAGATGCCCTTCCTGATACCTATGTGGAGTTCACAGCAGATATTTTCTTCTTATGCCTTGATAAAGAAACATTGGTCACTGCCTAGGATTGAACTCTCAACCTTCTGAGTGGGAGGTAAGCATTTTCACCTCTAGGCCACCACGCCACTCAATAACACAATAAAAAAGTAACAAAAACCCTACAATCAAAACAAAAGAAATACTATGAAAATAATGGTAATTGCATAACTTGGTTATTGCATAATTCACTCATCTGGTCTCACTTAACTTAATGCTTAATTAACTCACAACACAAGAACACAGATGTAGATTCCACTACAGTCTTAAAGGTAAAGGTTCCCCTCACACATATCTGCTAGTCATTTCTGGCTCCAGGGGGCAGTTCTCATCTCCGTTTCAAAGCCAAAAAGCCAGCTCTGTCCAAAGATGTGGCTGGAATGACTAAATGCCAAAGGCGCACACGGAACCTTCCCACCAAAGGTGTCCCTATTTTTCTACTTGCATTTTTACATGCTTTTGAACTACTAGGTTGGCAGAAACTGGGATAAGTAATGGGAGCTCACTCCGTTATGTGGCACTAGGGATTCAAACTTCTGAACTGCTGGCCTTTCTGATCCACAAGCTCAGTGTTCTTAGCCACTGAGGCACCACGTCCCTATCCACTAGTCTTAGGGAAAAGCAAATTTTCAGTCTTTTGAGAGGCCACTAAGGTCTTTTTAGAATAGATCAATGTTTTTTTTAATGGGACTGAATTAAAATTTACAGTTAAGGAAGAATTAAAACCTATTTGGGGGAACTAGAGACTAGTATATAAAGGGCCAATGCTATAAAAAAAACACATTTATGCACTGAGAGGTTTCAGGGCTATACAGCAAATGGTTATTGCATTAAAAAATCTGAAATTTATTTTATTTTAATTTAAAACCGTTTTTTGCAAAAAAAAACATAGGAGAAAATAAGCAAAAGGTCTTAGTCACATCCTGTATAATTGTTGTGTTTTTGGACTCTATGAGGATCTCCTCTGGGTACGGTAGGATATTTTATTATCCATTATCTGTGACAGAGAGATAATGAACGTGGTTCTGTTGTGCTAAATCCGAAACCCACAGGAATACCAGGATTTGGCAGACTAGATATGTCTCACTTAGTTTCCACTGTGTAAACCCATCACAAATCATTCAGCAGAAAGTCTGTTGGTTAAATAAGTCTACAAAGAGAGATGATAGAATTCTTCATTTATCTTCATTGAAACCACTCTGTCTGCCTTCAAGTTGATAAAACGAAACTAATCCTGTTCGCTCCCTTTCCTCCATCTTTCTCTTTCTCCCTTGCCAGCTTTCTCAGGTTTTGATTACATTTTTCTTAATTAGATTTTATTCCAGGGCCCTTTTGCAAAAGCGAACTGGAATATTCAGTTGTGCAAGGAAATGCGGTAGGAAAATGTGAATTGGTACTGAAGAGGAAGCATTCAGCTGAAAGGGAGGAGGGAATGCATGATTCCGCATATGGCTCCAAGCTTTAATGGTTTAATTGGGTAAGCTATCAACTCATGCTTGATTTCATGAATTAGTAATGGATAATGTTAACTTTCTGGGGTGAAAATGTAAACAGTTGGACTGGGAGGAAGAACACTTTTTTTTAATGCTAGAAACTCTGGTGCATTATTAAAATAGATAAGGAATATAAGCAGATGTAGTGTTGGAAAAGGCTCTTGAGAGTCCCTTGGACTGTAAAGAGATTGAATCAGTCAATCCTAAAGGAAACCGACCCTGACTGTTCTTTGGAAGGGCAGATATTGAGGCTGGAGCAAAATGAAGTCTGACTACAATAACAGTGTCAGTGTTCCAGTGAGACTTCCCATTTCATTCAGCACTCAGAAACACAGTTCATCCAAGTAAGAATTTATTAAAGAAGTCATATTGGCACATATGGGAAAGCCCAATTCTGAGAGTTTTCCCTTCCCAATTGAAAATCAAAACCCATCCCCTGTACCCACATGATCCAATCAACCATTGTCCCAACTGGAGACATTCCTCCAGACATTCCTCTCCAGGTGCAGGGCAACATGTCCTTGACTTTGTGAGAAAAAAATGTTGTTGAGTCTAATCTTCCACCTCTCTATGAAATCCCCCCCCCCCGCCTCCAAATTCCCAGGCACTAATTGTGGCAACCTCGAAGCTTCTAAATAAAACATGGCTTCCAAGGCTGATGAACAGATATTTTGCAAATCTGATTGTGGTATATGTTCACACCTTCTTATATTCCAGTGAATCCAGGAGCATTTGTCTGAGCCACTTCCAAATAAAACGTTGTTTCCCAAGAGTTAAAGACCTCCAAGGTTCCAACTCTCTTATTCAGTTATTTCACTCCTCTTTGCCAGATAATAGTTCTTACCCAATTCTATCAAAGACATCTCCCTCACTTTCTACATTTTTTAAGATCCTAATGAGACCCAACCTTTTGTAATTACCAAGTCATCCAAATAATTTCCAGGAGCCAGGGGTGGTATTCAGCTGGTTCAGACTGGTTCTAGAGAACTGGTAGCAGAAATTTTGACTAGTTCAGAGAACCAGCAAATATCACCTCTGACTGACTCTACTCCCCCACGTCCTCACTGTTAGCTCTCCTATATTCCCTTGTTTTTTTAGCTCAGACGACTTGCATGGCAGAACAGGTGGCTGTGCCTCAGCTGAGCTAAAAAACAGCAGAGCTCACTCACCAGTGTTTGGACAGAGATGGGTCTTTGAGCCCTGGGTGCGCTTTAGGTGTGCGCACATAGAACCGCTAAAAAAAAAATTGGAAACCTACCACTGCCAGGAGCTTAGCTTGAAAGAATTTTTTTTAAAAAACCCACACAAACGAAACACAATTTTAATCACCGTGGAAAAACTTTCCCAAGTTTATGAAGAGATCAATATAGAGTAGTTTACTTTTTTTTTAAAAAAAATGTTTCTTTCTGGGGTGTAGGCCATGAAACATCTCTTAGCAGATGGAGTCAGACAAGATGGCTTGTTCTTTTCTTCTTTAGAAGAGATGGCACGAAGACATGTTGTTCTTTGTTCTCACTGTTTAAGAGGCTTAGTCAGACTGTGAGTTACATTTTGAACAGCAGTTGATGATGAAGATTTTTTTTGCTTTCCCTCTGATAGTCAACTGCAGAGAAGGGAGAAATGTGTCTATCCTCATTTTTAATTAAAACACCACCAGGTGGAACATCTTACTGTATTTCTTCAGCCTCTTTCCCCTTAAGCTAAACTGTTAACCATAAGTGTTGGCAAGACTTGTTACCCAGTACACTTTGCCTAAATAGAATCCAAGTTGGAAAGTAAGAATAACAGAGTTGGAAGAGACCTTAGAGGGTGTAGGAAGTTAGCACCCACCCCTCTTCTAGAAAAATGAAATATCCTGGGAGAAATTAAAAAGGCAGAATATTTCCTCTAAAAAGAGTAGAAACCCAGAAGCAGAAACTCCTCTCAGAAGTAGAAGCTCACCCCACCCCTGCTTTGTTAATGGGTGGGCCATTAAGGCCTGGGCCAGAATACTTTACATAACAAAGATCTCCAGGTAAAGCTATAGCAATTGCCAAAAACCCTTTTCAGTGCATCATCATCCAGTAAGGCTTAACCAAGCCTGGAACTCAGGACAGCCTACAGAGTTGCCCCTGCATGGCCCCATGGGAGTCTGACAACCAATTAGAAACAAGCTTCAATTCAAATCCCAACAAAGGTTATAAAACCCAGGCACTCTCAGCACCTAAGCCCTTTTCTTGATCTCTCCCTTCACCTTGAAACATGTGATCATCCCTTTCATTTTGGAGCTTCAAGCCATGTGCTCCTGTCCACCACTAAACCTTCCAAACAGCCTCCATGTTTCCAGTATCTTTTTCCCCACTTGGAACTGAACCCAGAAGTATTTTTTTTCCAACAGAGGTCTTCTAGTCCAACCCCTTGCACAAGCAGGAGACTCTATACCATTCCAGGCAAGCGGCTGAATGAATTTACAAAGGACATCTTTTTGAATTCCATAATTTTAACAAACGAGGTAAGAAATGGGAAGTTGGGTCTTGGACATAGTCACTCCAAAATCACTCTTAGGTAGTCAGTGAGCCTTACTGTATCATTCCTCTCCTAAATTACTTTTGGGGTGAGATAAAAAGTATCTAAGCTACTGATAACAGACCTGTCATTATCTGCAGTAGCAAAACTAGGATCCAAAAGTAAGTATAAGTGTGTGTGTGTGCTTGTGTGTATGTATGTATTGTCCAAGCTGCTACTTTTCAACCATGTTCCACTTCCTCTCAAGTTTGTATTTTTTTTCCTTTCACTCCACCCATGAAAAAGTAACGTTCTCCCTTTCGTCTGTTATTCCTCTTGGCTAAGCTACCTCAAACTCTTCACATCTAACAGAATAACAGAGTTGGCAGGGGCCTTGGAGGTCTTCTAGCCCAGCCCTCTGCTCAGGCAGGAGACCATATACCATTTCAGACAAATGGTTGTCCAATCTCTTCTTAAAAGCCTCCAGTGATGGAGCACCTACAACTTCTGCAGGCAAGCAGCTCCATCAGCAGCCAAAAAAGCTAATTCAATCCTAAATTGTATTAACAGAGGGATACAATCAAGATCAAGGGAAGTTCTAATACCACTCTATAAAGCCTTAGTAAGACCACACCTAGAGTACTACATCCAGTTTTGGTCACCACATTATAAAAAAGATGTTGAGACTCTAGAAAAAATACAGAGAAGAGCAACCAGGATGATTAGGGGACTGGAAACTAAAACACATGAAGAACGATTACAGAAACTGGGCATGGCTAGTCTAGTGAAGAGAAGGACCAGGGGAGACATGATAGCAGTCTTCCAATATTTGAGGAGCTGCCTCAGGGAGGAAGGGGTCAAGCTATTTTCTGAAATGCCTGTAGGCCAGACAAGGAATTATGGATGGAAACTGAACAAGGAGAGATTCAACCTGGAAAGAAGGAGAAACTTTTTGACAGTGAGAACAATCAACCAATGGAACAACTTGTCCTTGGAAGTTGTGGGAGCGCCATCACTTGAGACTTTCAAGAAGTGATTGGACTGCTATTTGTCAGAAATGGTGTAGGCGGCAGGGGCGGGGGTTGGACTACATGACCTACAAGATCCCTTCCAATTCTGATTATCTGTTATCTGTTCTAACTGTCAGGAAATTTCTCCTTAGTTCTAGGTTGCTTCTCCTCTTATTTAATTTCCATCAATTGTTTCTTGTCTTGCCTTTTGGTGCTTTGGAAAATAGTGTGACCTCCCTCCTATTTGTTGGAACCCTTCAAATATTGGAACACTGCTATCATGTCACCCCTACTCCTTTTTTTTCATTAGACTAGACATTTCTAATATTCCTGCAATCATTCTTCATGTGTTTTAGCCTCTAGCCCCTTAACCATCTTTCTTGCCCTTCTCCACAACACCATCCTAAATGGCTCACTAAATATATTTCTTTGATCTGCAAAGTGAAAAACAGCCAGCTGCTCTTAAAAAAAAAAAAAAGTGATGTTTTATAAAAACATTTTCCCCCCAGTTGACTTGGCAGAATAATTCCCTCAAATGAGGCTGACCCATATAAGGTCTGACGAGATTTTTTTTTAAAGAAGCCAAGCTTTGAAGTAATTCCCTTGTAAACATCCCATAATCACGGTAGAGCTAAGTAGCAATTTTCCAGGTCCCTCCAACCCCTCCCTCTTCCAAAACCACATTGATGTTTGTCTCCAAATATCCCATTATAAAACAAACCAACCAAGCCATATTCGATTACAGCTTTCAAAGTTGTGCTTTTGCTATTTAGTTTTATATCAAATGAATAACAAAATGAACGTTCCATCAGGAACAATGACAAAAAACAGCACCCCCAAAGCAGAAAAAAAATATATTTTTCAGCGTCGTTGTAAGAGATGAGATGTCTGACTTTATTATTATTATTTTACAATTTTCGAGAGGTATTTAAGAGAGGCTGGAGGCGCAGAAAAATAAACATGTCAACGTTCATCAGAAAAGCTCCAACTGAATTTACAAGGGTGTGAATCAAAATAATGTAGAACATACATGCATTTTGATCAAGTGTTGTTTTTTTTAAGAACTTTACAGAATAAATGTGGATTCCTTTCCTTAATGGAAATAGCAATCTTTCCATTCTCTTATTTTGATTCAAGGTGTGTTTCCATCAGGGGAATGAGAAAAGGTGGGATTTATACCTAGCCAGCCAATCTAGTGTAAACAAATTCACTTTTCATAACATTCACAGCTGTCGTGACACTGTTTAAATTGAATCCTTGAAATGTTATCACTCTCCTGATATTGCTTTACCTAGAGTTTGTGTTACCAACTGTTAGTAGGGTGTGAATTACTTTTCCAGCCTTACCGTTTGTTATCAGCAAGAGCTTTCATGGACAAGTAATTTTTTCATCACTTCATACAAGCTTTGCTAATAATCCTTCATGATGTTGGAAAGCAAATGGCAAGTTTTGGGCCAGCAAGCTCTGGCCACCCACTGGTCTCCTGAGCCCCATGTTATCAATAACAACTGAGATCAAATAACTATACAGGCTCCAAGGCTTCCTCTCAGTGTGAAAGTCCAGGAAAATGTGAAAAGCTGTATTCTACTCTTTTTTCCTTGGAATTAAAGGTCCTAAAAATTACAGATTGTATGTTTTTTCTGAGGCCAAAGAATCACTGCAGAAGCCAACCTGGTTTCTGTTTTGCTTGGGGGATCAATTTTAAATCAATACATACAATTTTGTGAAGAGAAGGGGAGAGAGGGGAGGAAAGGAGAGGGAAGGGAAGGGATGGGAAGGAGAGGGGAGGGGAGAAAAGGAAGGGGAGATACAGTAGGGGAGGAGAGGGAGGAGAGGAGAGGAGAAAGAGAAGGACCAGGGAGAGGAGAAGAAGAGAAAGGAGGGGAAGGGAATAGGAAGGGGGACAGGAGAAGAGAGAAAAGGACAAGGCTAAGGAGAGGGGAAGGAGAGAAATGGGGATGGGAAGAGGAGAGGAGAAGAAAGGAAAGGAGAAGAGAGGAGAGGAGAGAAGAAAGGGGAGGAGAGGGGGAGTGGAGAAAGGAAAGAAGAGGGGAGAGGAAAGGAGAAAAAAGAGGAGAGGAGAAAGTGAAGAAGAAGGGAAAGGGGGAGAGAGGAGAGGAGGGCGGGGGAAGAAAAAGAGAAGGAGAAGGGGAGAGATGGAGAGAGGAGAAGAGTCACAAGAATTCTCTGACCTAATGTTTCAGAAGATCAAAGCTTGTAAGCCAGTGCATAAAACCTAATTTAGAACACAAATAATCTAATCAGTTTGCCAAATATAAAAGGGGATGAACTAAGATGAACAGTTCACCACCACAACTTGATGATACAGCTATAGAAAGCCAAAGTAGAGAATGTGTTTCAATAGTACAACAAAGCAATTTATATTCATCTTTGCAAAATATTCACCTTTGTTTTTTTCTACACTGCTCAGATCTCCCCTGGCCCTGGGCATAGGAACGCTTCTTTGATTTCAGTCTTCCTGGCATTAATTTAATGATTGTGTAATCCCTTCAATCCTTTTCATATAAAAAGTGTAAGACAAAGACAAAAGGATGAAGAAGTAGTTTTTCTTTTTCCTTCTTTGTCGCTTGTCAAAAGGAAAGGAGGAGGAGGAGGGGGAAAACTTTATAAGAGAGGCTTTAGAAAATATATTTAACAAATGTTCAATCCAAGAAATGCATTAGATAAAGGGGTCAGTCTGCCTTCATAAGCCCTTGTGCTTAAAAGTAATGTTAGTGTTGTGCAGTAGCTGTGGATTCTCCATCACTAGAGGCTTTTAAGAAGAGACTGGACTGCTAGGATGGAATAATTGCAATGAATGTGTGACTGAGGGTCTAAGTGGCTGAACTGAAGGATGGATGGATGGATGGATGGATGGATGGATGGATGGATGGATGGATGGATACAGGGGTGGGATTCAAAAATCTCAACTATCGGTTCTATACCCAGTTTCTGGGTGAGCGTGGCCATGGTGGGCATGGCCTATTGGAACTTGGGGGAGGGCTGTTTTCACTTCCCTTGGGCCTCTGGGAGGGTGAAAATGACCTCCCCCAAGGTCTGGAGGCCCTCCTGAAGCCAGAGACAGGCTCATTTCTGGACTTCCAGAACTTGCAGGAGGACCATTTTTTGCCTTCGTGCAGACCCTGCACTTACCTGCATCCAAAACGGCCTGTGTGGAGACTCCTGACAGGGGAGGGGTAGGGTGGGTGGGGCCAGCTGGTCAGTTCAACTACCAGCTCAGCAAACCAGATGTAAATTTAACATCTGGTTTGCTTGAACTGTCCGGAACCGGCTGAATCCCACCCCTGGATGGATGGATGGATATGAAAAGACTGCTCGTTTGTGCCTTCCCCTCTGCACAGCTGAAAATAATATGTTTTGATCATCTGAAGGATTTTTGTTGGTCCATCAGCTTGAATGATAATGGCAGCTCATTAATCTGTCCACTGAAAAAGCAGCCTTTGCATCAAATAGGCACTGATGTTCCATAAATGAAATTAATTCCATCTTTCATACTTTCCCAGAGGGCTGATGCTAAACAAGAAGTAGGTGAACCACTGCACATCTAAGGTTGCACTGAACACAACGGGATGCAAATATTGATCAAGGAGTGACAAAGGGGAGCTTTATTCCCTGTGACAGAAGCAGTGGGGATAAACCAGATTGGATGAGAGCATAGTCTGAAAAGGAAAGAAGGAAGATAAGAAAGAGGGAAAGGAGGGAAGG
>NW_020769330.1:15559828-15591020 GCF_900518735.1 Pseudonaja textilis | reverse complement strand
CGGGAGTTCAGCTTGATTTCTCTTTCATGAGTTCTTGTTTGAATATATTTAACTATTGTTCATTCCGAGAAGGAGACCAGAATGTCATGACTTGATGAAAAAAGTAAGAATATCTTGTTCTTCACATCACCTGTCTCTAGATGGCTGCCGGTATAATCAAAAGATCAGTCTGGTCAGGTGGAGTAAAACCTCTGAGAATCTGATGGAGCTTGTAGAATGCCCCTTTGCAAAGGTGTAGAAATTAGAAACGTTTGGCTCAAAAACAACAATTGTGAGAGGGATCTTAGATTCCTAGTGGACGATCACTTAAACATGAGCTAGTAATGTGTAGCATCAGCCAAAAAAAGTGAATAGTGGTTTAAAGAGAGGCTTGGAATCAAAATCAAATGAAATATTAGTATGGCTTTATAAAGCTTTAGTAAGGCCACGCCTGGAATACTGCATTCAGTTTTGCTCGCCACATTACAAAAAATATGTTGAGACTTTGGAAAAAGTGCAGAGAAGAGCAACTAAGATGGGTAAAGGCCAAGAGACAAAAACATATGAAGAATGGTTCCAGGAATCGGGCTTGGCCACTCTAGAGACAAGAAGGATTAGGAGTGACATGATAGCAGTATTCCAATATTTGAGGAGCTGCCACAGAGAAAAGGGGATCAACTTATTCTCCAAAGCACCAGAAGGCAATGAATGGAAACTAATCAAGATGAAATCCAATCTATAACCAAGGAGGAATTTCCTAACAGTGAGAACAATTAACCAGTGGAATGACTTCCCTCCAGAAATTGTGGGTGCTCCATCACCGGAGATCCCAGATGATCCCTGGAGATACCAGTTTGCCCAAACTGGACCAAACCAGTATAATCCCACCCCTGATTAGTGGCCTGAAAGCTAAAACATACAAGGAACAGTGGATGGAACTGAGTATGTCTAGTGTAATGAAGAGAAGGACTAGGGGAGACATGATAGCAGTGTTCCAATATCTCAGGGGTTGCCACAAAGAAGAGGTGGGCAACTTATTTTTCAAAGCACCTGAAGGCAGGACAAGAACCAATGGATGGAAACTAAGCAAGGAGAGATCCAACCAAGAGATTAAGGAGAAATTTCCTGACAGTGAGAACAATTAATCAGTGGAACAACTTGCCCCCGGAAGATGCTTCAATACTGGATGTTTTTAAGAAGAGATTGGACACCCCTTTGTATGAAATGATATAGCGTTTCCTGCCTACGCAGGGGGATGGTCTAGAAGACCTCCAAGATCCCTTTCAATTCTATTACTCTGTTATCCTGGTATCTCTCCTGCGTTATCCGAGGAAAGAGTTAACAGCAGAGGAGGGAGAGGAGGTCAAACTAAGCCAAAAACTTTTATCCTCCTTGAAAGAGTTTGCAAGCTGGAAGAAGATAAATAGCAGATTTGTGTTCAGTTTCTGCATCCTGAATCAGCCCTGTATTCTTTTCCAGATGGCCTCCCCTCCCTCTATGCCTTTTCAGCTTGATTGTGCTTAGCCAAATAGGAAGAAAGCTTTGGGGTGTGTGTGTGTGTGTTGGGTTTGTTTTTTGGTGTTTTTTTTTTTGCATTTTTTAACGCGGAGGGAGGGATAGATAGAAAGCTGATAGAAAAAAAAAAGGAGGTGGTGAACACATATCAATTTCCCCATCTGCTTGAGATTGAAATGAGAATATTGTGGACCTCATCTGCAGGTGGATATGGGCACTTCATGTAATTTCCTGCAAAAAAAAAAATAGAGAAGAAAAATCACTTCCTGCCACCTGACAATTCTTTTATTACTCCTATGAGCAAAATTCCTGGAGGAGAGACACAGAGCTTGTAAAACGGGGACCACATTATGAAGCCAAGGGAAATTTCTAATATTTGAGGGGCCTCAAAGAAGAGCCTCAACCTATTTTCCAAAGCCACCTGAAGACAAGACCAGAAACCATGAATGGAAACTAACTGGGAAAAGCATCAACCTGGATTAAAGAAAAAAAAATTCCTATGACTGAGAACAATTAACCAGACAATTAACAATTAATGATTTGCCTCCAGAAGTTGTGCATGCTCTTATCACTGGAGGTTTTTAAGAAGAGACGAGACCATCATTTGTCTGAAATGGTTGAAGACCTGTGGGGGTGCAGCGGTTAGAATGCAGTATTGCAAGCTAATTTTGCTGTCTGCCAGGAGTTCAGCAGTTCAATTCTCATCATCTCATGATTGACTCGGCCTTCCATCCTTCCAAGGTTGGTAAAATGAGGACCCAGATTGTTGGGGGCAAGATGCTGACTTTGTAAAACCACTCAGAGAGGGCTGTAAAGCCCACTGTGAAGCAATATATAAGTCAAAGTGCAAATTGCTATTACTATAGGGTCTCCTACTTGAGTAAAGAGTTTGTCTAGAAGATCTCCAAGTTCCCTTCCAACTGTATTATTTTATGTTCTTAAGTGTTGCTGTCTTGCTTAACTTCCATCATGACATGCAACTATAATGGAATGACTCCATTATAGTTGTACTGTATGACAAGGACTACCTATAAGCAGTGATGGGATTCATCCAAGTTGCACCGGTTCAACAGAACCGATGGTTAATTTTTTGTACATTCGGTGAATCGATTGAATCGTGTGCCATACAATGGCTAGCCTTGCCTCACCCTTCCCCTTAAAGCACTTCTGCTTCACTCGGTCTCTCTCCTCACATGGCCACAGGCGACCAGGAGGCCAGGTGAATGGGCAGCCAGCTAGGAGGCCCAGCGAAGTCCAGGTGAGTGTCTGTGTAGCCAGGTGGTGAGGCAAGCAGCTGGATGAGGTGAGCTGAGGTGAGAGTCTAGATGAGGAGAGGAGTAGCTGGGAGGGGGGAGGGGTAAGAAGAGGCCAGGTGAGGAGTGGCCAGGTGAGGAGAGGCACCCCTCGACATGAGTGATGTCAAGTTGGCCATGCTCACCCAGTCACATGTCCACCCAGCTGGTCATTAGGGCAGAGAATCAGTTGTTAAATTATTTGAATCCCACCACTGCCTATAAGTAGGCTTGAAGGTCATCCATTGAGCTCCTGCATCCAAATCTTCCAGAAGATACTATCAAATTGACAGAAGTACACACTTCATGTCCTTCTTAGCCCTCCAAGAAGCCTATTTAACATTCTCTGTCAGTTTGGGACAGGTTGTAAAATCTTTTGGCGTTGAAATTGTTGTATTGAAATTGGACTGGTTTTAATTTACGGCCTTTCATCTTATAATTGCTTTGATTTGGTGTTCTTTTTTTAAAATAATTTACAGAAAGTATGGCAAGATTCTTTTTAGGATTTTTTCTTTTTTTTTTAAAGTGTAATATTTAGAAATCGATATGTATTATTGACTTTTTGATTTGCTTGTTCACTGCTTTGAGAAAACTGTTTGCTTTTGAAGGGTAGTGAAAAGTCGCTAAAAATATTGATGCCATCAGCTGTAAAGCATTCTCAATTTATGACCTTTAGGGGCTCAAAAATTATTTTTAATCAATGAACACACCTGCAGAAATACTGCACATAAAGAACAGTGGTGCATTTGTGCATTTGGTGACATCAACAACATTCCTTCGCAGCATTTATCTACCATCAATCTACACCTGGGAGAACAAAAAACTTTATGGACTGTGCATAAAAGTTGGATATAAAAAAGGAAAGGATAACGACAGATTCATGTACATGTTTATTCTTCCATTGCACTTTGTGGGGGAAAAATACATTTAAGGAGGGATTTGGATAAGGATAAGTTTAGGAGCATAAGACAAATTCAGCTCTATTATAAATACTCAAGATTGGCCCAAGACAGTGGATTGCTTTAAAGTAATATATTGCAAATTCCTCTGTTCTTTGGTGTGTTATTGGCTTAGATTGCTCTCAAGACTCATTGAGTCTTACTTAAATACTACCAGCGGATAATATTGGTCATTAAATTTGACTGCATGCTATTATGTTGATTGATGATGTCCTATCAAGTCATTTTGAACCTTAGCTTCAACACGGAGAGATTTTTTTCCATGATGATTTATGATGATTTAAGCTAGTTTCAGGTCTTTCATTAGCGCTCCCATCACCGCTGTCACTGAATCCATCCACCTTCCAACTCATCTCTTCATTTTCTCTTCCCTTCTCACTTTCCCAGCATTAGACCCTCCTCCAGAGAGCTGTGTGTCTGAAGTAGGATAATTTGAGGCTGGTCATTTGTGCTCTGGTTAAATTAGAGGGTGGAAAACAGGCTAATTTGTGGCTATCAGAGGTAAAATGATTATGGGGTTTTCCACTCACATCTAGAAAGTCTATTGTCCTATCTAGTAAGAAGCTTCATTGATGAATGAAAACAAAAGTTATCTTCCAATTGAGGTCAACCCCTATGACTTTAGAGATACAGCTCTATTGTTTTCATATATGGAAATGGTTGTTCATTTTTCTCTCTCTTTTGGGATTGTTTTTCCAGTCCTCAGATCTGTCACTGGCTGAAGTCTCCCATCCAAATAATACTCAGGCCTGATCCTGTTTAACTTCATTGACCCAACAAGATCAGCTTTCTGGGGCTATTTTCTAGAGATACTGCTCTGGACTAATAGAACGTCTGATGTAGCAATAGCATTAGCACTTAGGCTTATATACCATTATGGTCTAGTATGTAAGAAAACTCCAATATATGTCTATTCAGAGGGCAAAATAATTTAATAAGTCCAATGGAACTCAAAGAACTTATTTCCAGGAAAGTGTGGACAAGAATTGTTTGGCCTGGCTTTAAGTAAAGTAGATAATCTGGTTATCTTTGGGAATTTTTGGACTTTGGTAACTCTGCCATTGATCATGTGTCCTTGCCTCCGAGCCTCAAGCATATCCATGGGGTACGATAAAATAAAAATCAAGAAGGAAACCTTGAGGTGCAGTCAAAGCCTTCCTGTTTCTTCATATTGTCATGTTTTATGCATGTACAAAACAAGAAGAGTTTCAATCACACCATTGCAATTGATCACCTTGTCATTTTTGCCCGCATTTTGAGGACACACCTTGTTGCATTCATTTCTGCTCTTTTCTTAATGGACTTGAAGACTTCAGCATGCCTTTGAAAAGGCAACCCCCCCCCCCCCAAAAAAAAAAAATACAAACAAAATCCAGCACTTTCTTGCACTCGGCCTGCTCACTTACATGTCTGTGTGAATCTCCTTTTGGGTTCATTTCTTGCATTCTGTGGATTAAACAGAGGTAAACACCTCTGGTTAAATTAGAGAGGCTGAGTGGCGTCTGCAGGGCATGAGGTTGGATGGATAACCTTCCAATCTTGTCCAATCTAATATTCTAAGAAGCAGTCAGTGGTGCGTTTTGCTGCCTAGAGATGTTCGATCTTGTTGCCTTCATGGTTTGTTGCACTCTTTCTGTAGCTCTTCAATTGTTAAAGAAAAAAAAGGGGGATTTGCGGAGCAGGATGTGTGCAGGATTGTAACTTTTATTCTATCAGAGCAGTACTAATAAATGCAATTTGTATTTCAGATGGATGGCTTCAGAGGTGGTATCCAGAGCAAGTGCTGACCAGTTCTGGAGAACCGGTAGCAGAAATTTTGAGTAGTTCGGAGAACCGACAAATCCCACCTCTGTCTGGCCCCATGCCTATCTATCCTCTGCCTCCCATTGAGTCCCAGCTGATCAGCTGGGTCTTCTTGGGTTGCCCTGCACAGGAGAACAGAGCTGGAAAGCAGGTTAGTGGAGTGGGGAGGGAATGGGGATTTTGCAGTAACTTTCCCCCAGGAGTGGGGCGGGGAAATGGAGATTTCACAGTATCCTTCCCCTGTTATGCCCACCAAACCACACCCACAGAACTGATAGTAAATATTTTTGAATCCCACCACTGGATGGCTTGCAGTGAGGAATGGGAGGGATTTCTTTTTAATGTGTCTCTGGATGGTTGTCCTTTCCTTCCTTCCTTCCTTCCTTCCTTCCTTCCTTCCTTCCTTCCTTCCTTCCTTCCTTCTTTCCTTCCTTCCTTCCTTCCTTCCTTCCTTCTTTCCTTCCCTTCCTTCCTTCCTTCCTTCCTTCTTTCCTTCCTTCCTTCCTTCCTTCCTTCCTTCCTTCCTTCCTTCCTCCTTCTTTTTATTTCATTCTTAAAAAAAATTATGTCCTTCCTACCTCTTTTATATCCTCCCTCCCCACCCCTTCCCTCCTTCCCTCCCTCCCTCCCTCTTTTTGTGTCCTTCCTTCCTTCCTTCCTTTTTCTTTTTATTTCCATCCTTCCTCTTTTTATGTCCTTCCTTCCTTCCTCTCTCCCTCCCTCCCTTCCACCCATTAAAAAGAAATGCCTCCCAGTCCCAACTGCTCATCCATTTTGAACATATTTTACATTTATTAGTACTACTCTATACTAAATATTATGTTAGTAAAGGTTAGGTTGATAAAATTTACAGTCAGGCACACATCCTGCTCAGCAAATGCTAGCGACACACTATTGTTAATTTTTTAGTAATAGTTTTTGAACAGTGGTGGTTGCCAGACCACTCTTGGAACTTTGAAAAATTGGGGTGGGTTTTTTTTTTTTTTTTTGAGAAACACAACAAATCGCCACAGGATTAAGCTTGGAAATGGATGTTTGGGAAGCTAATATTATTTAACTAAGAGTAACATAGTTACACACAGTTGTAATTTGTTGTCAGAAGCCATCAGTGAAGTTTGCAAATAGTGATCAGCATCCAAATTTTAATCACATGACTGTGGGAATTTTGTTGTCAGCATTCCAACTAAGAAACTCCAAACCAATGAACTCCGAGACAGGCATTTTCTAGGTTCCATTTTATCAGAGTTGTCATACTGGCATATCAAGGAAAACCGGAACCTGAGATTTCTGGATTTTCCCTTCCCAATAGAAATTCAAGGATATATCCCCTGAACCCATCAGTCCATCACATGACCCAATCACCATCTGTTGCAACTGGAGACATTCCTCCAACCCCTCCTTTCCTAGGTGCAGGATGGCTTGTCCTTGACTCAGAAGAAGAATGTTGTTATGTCTAAATTTCCACCTCTCTCTAAAATCCCCCCTCCCAAATTCCCAGGGACTAAAATGTGGCAGCGTGGAAGTTGCTTTGTAAAATTTGACATCCAAAGCTGACATTTGTGATGGTTATAAGTGTGAGGACCAGTCATAAGTCATTTTGTCAGTGCCATGTATGAATGGCTTGAGACGGAATGGTTGCAATGCACATACCTCTATGTGCACTGCCTTCATTTAATGAACAAAAGTTGGGGTTTAACTAAGAAATGAATGTGCAGAAGCTTTCATGAGTGAAAAACCAAGAATGATGCTCTAAGTAACCTATACATTGACAAATGTATTAAGAAGAAATCAGAAAACTTGATGATAAATAGAGGAAAGGAAAAGAAAGAGGACAAAAGAGAGAGAAAGAGGAGGAGGGAACAAGGGAAGGAAGGGGAAGGGGAAAGAGGAGGAGGAGGAGAAGGAGGAGGAGGAGAGGGGAAGGAGGAAAGGAGAAGGGAAGGAGAAGGAGAAGGAAAAGGAGAAGAAGGAGGAGAGAAGGAGAAGGGGAAGAAGAGGAAGGAGGAGAAGGAGAGGGGAAAAGGGGAGTGGAAAGAGAATCTTTTACCCATCTCAATTTTGCATAAAGCAACTGTTTTCTCAAAGTAGGATACTTTACATGGTAATGTTTTATCTTCTGGAAATGAGTCTCGTTTTAGAATACTGAGGCCAATGTTATCTTGAGTCCCCCAAAGCATAGAAAGAGATTCTGTTGGTCATCATGTTTTACTCAGATAACTTTGATATGAAGTTCAAAAAGGAGTATCCTCCTAGAAGATGAAAGGATTGGAAACACTGGAATACTCGTAAGGCAATTGCAGGAAATAAGACCCTTAGGATGTACTGAGCAATATTTACTGCAGCCTTCTTGGGTTCAGAATTTTTACGTAACTCAGTTTTATCTTTTTAAATGTCTCTGGGGTTGGTCCTCATTCTTGTCTGTCCTTGTGGGAGGCTTACTTTGGGACATTTTGTATTTCTTCGCCCCCTTTCAGTCAAGAACATTGCCAGCCAAACTGAAATGTTATTTCACCGTGGCATCGCTCCAAAGGCAGAAGCTTCTGCATTTATTTTCGCTGCATATTTAATGATCACATCAAACGTTCAGCATCTAATTGCACATAAGGATAAAGACTTCATCCAGATATTTATAATATCGCTCTAGCACAAGGGTGTCGAACTCAAGGCCTGCAGGCCAGATTTGGCTTGCAACGTGGTCAGATCTGGCCTATGAGACCGTCCTGGTCTACTCAATGTAAAGAGGTATCATGTCAGAAGTTTGGGAGTGGCATCAAACTAGCTATGCCCACCCAGTTGGCCATGCCCACCCAGCTCCCCGAGGTCAACCACAGCCCTGATGTGGCCCTCAATGAAATTAAGCTTGACACCCATGCTCTTGCAGAAGAAACTTTGGACTCCTTTTGATCTCTCAGATGGATGAATCCAAGGTTTGTGGTTGTTTTGTTGCTAAATCATGTCTGACTCTTCAGAATCTTGTTTAGTTGCTAAATCATGTCTGACTCTTCAGAATCTCATGGACCATAGTATGCCAGGCCCTCTTGTTCTTCACTGTTTCCTGGAGTTTACCAAAATTCATGTTCATTATGTCAATGACATTATCTAACCCTCTCACCCTCCCGTCCCCTTCTCCTTTTGCTTTTCTTCTTTCCCAACATCAAGGTCTTCGCCAATGAATCCTCTCTTTTCATTTGGTGGCCAAAGTATCTGAGTTTCAGCTTTGGGATTTGTCCTTCCAAGGAACAGTCAGGGTTGATTTCCTTTAGGATCAACTGACTGGATCTCCTTGCAGTCCAAGGGACTCTCAAGAATCGCCCCTACAATGGTCTCCAAGGGATCCATGTCTGGTTCCAAACAGAGACAAAATCCGACCAGGCCAGGTTGGACATCTTGACTGAAAATGTTCTGGATAAGAATAAGGTGCGACCTAGAAGCTTCAAAATTCAATAGTGTCATATATCTCTCATTTATCTTTTGGAGGTTCATAACAATGGTTTCTCCATACTTCTTTCCTTTGCTAGAGATGGCGGACTGCTCCCCGAATTCACAAAATATAAATTCGAAATCCATTATATCAAAACAATCGTTCCCATTTTTGCATACATACTATCTTGAGTAAAAAAAAAATAGCAATAGCACTTAGACTTATATACCACTTTAAGAAGCTTTGCAGCCCTCCTTAAGCAGTTTACAGAATCATCCTATTGCCCCCAACAATCTGGGTCCTCATTTTACTACCTTGGAAAGATGGAAGGCTGAGTCAGCCTGGTGAGAGTTGAACTGCCAAATTGCAGGTAGCCAGCAGTCAGCTGACTAGTAACCACTGCACCACCATGGCTCATTTATCTTCACTGGATATTTATGCAGTTTTTCTGCAAATAATATTATGGCTTAAAAATGGCCTGTTTCATCCAACCAGCTAAGATCAGCTTAGGTTCCCTAAGACACTGAACTACAAAGTTGTATTCAGCTACTGTTATATATTTGTTTCTCTCCAAGGAAGAGGTGGAGAATACAACCCAATATATCCCATTAGATTTGACCAGACCAAATATTGAAAAACTTAGGACATTCGTATGAAATGTCACTAGTCTTCTGTGTTTTCGTTTTGTTTTTTTCAAAAAAAATATAATTTTTCATTCAACTATGACTGCACAAGCATCAAGTGCTTGCTCCTCTTTCAGTTGTGTTCTTATTACTTTTTAGGGGAAAGTCCTTGTCTAGAAGCCCATCTCTGTTTTTTTGTTTTTCATTTTATGATACAACAGGTTTGCATGCAAAGTTTCAGCAGATGGACTTGTCTAGGCTATGAAGCTAAGGAGAGTTAGATTGGGTTGCAATTTGAATGATGGGTTCCTGGGGATCAATAGAAAAATTAGAGGCCAGATTGAAAGACTTTTAAAAAAAAGAAGCAATGGGGAAAAAAAGCAATTTTTTTTTTAAGCCTGTTGCTTAAAAAATATTACCTAGAAATACGTACCTATGAACTCACCAGACATTACATTATACTCAATATTATTTTGTGGATTTTTGTGTATCACTGAATATTATCAGAGGTCCATGGAGGTTTCCCTCCCTCTTTTTTTCCTTCTTCCTTCTTTCTCCTACTTCCATCTTCCGCCTTCTTTATTTCTCCATTTTCCTTCTTCTTTTTCTTTTTCCTTCTTCCTTCCTTCCTTCCTTTGTCTGTCTTCCTTCCTTCCTTCCTTCCTTCCTTCCTTCCTTCCTTCCTTCCTTCCTTCCTTCCTTCCTTCCTTCCTTTCTTTCTTTCTTTCCTTCCTTCCTGCCTTTGGGTCATTTTAGACTTTTCATGAATTTCCAAACCAGTCCTTGGTAACATTTTCAAAAATGTCATTGTTTACTTTTTAGATCTGAGAGACTGCTTTAAAGCCACCGATCTGACTTCATGCCTAAAGTGGAATTAGGGTTTACACTCTTCCAGCTTCTAGCCTGCTGTTCTAGGTCTGACTGATACATAAAGGGAGTCTGGATAAACACATACAAGCAAGGGTGGGCTGCTACTAGTTCTCCTCAGTTTGGGCGAACCAGTATCTAATTTTAACATTTTCAATTACCAGTTCAGCGAACTGGTAAATCCCACACCTGCATTGCTCCACCCACCCCCTCCCCTCCCAGGAGTCTCTACATGGCCTGTTTTGGATGCCAGGTAAGTACAGGGCCTGCACGGAGGCTCGGGGAGGGCCAAAAAAATGGGCCTCCCATTTCTGGTCTCTGGAAGGCCTCCGGAGGGCCTCTGTAGCCCAAGTGAGGCCATTTTTGCCTTCCTGGAGGCTTGAGGAAAGCCTCCGGAGCCTGGGGAGGGCAAAAAATGGGTCTCCCGCTGACCAGGCTACGCCCACCATGGCCACGCCCACCCAGCAACTGGGCAGAGAACTGGTTGCTGAAATTTTTGAAGCCCATCACAGGCTTATGACTGCAACTGAGATCAGAACTTCCATTGTTATGCAATGGAGTCATTTAGTGAGATGCCCAATTTTACGACTTTTTTTTTTTTTTGCCACAATTCTTAAGCAAATCACTGCAGCTGTTAAACGTTAATTACCCAGTCATGAAGCCAAACTGATTTTTTCCCCATTGGCTTCACTTGTAGGAAACCATCTAGGAAGGTGGGCAAATGGACTGGAACTATCATCCCAAATGCTAAATTCTGAAGCACCGGAAGGCAAGGCAAGAAGCAATCCATGGAAAGCAATCGAGACAAGAACCAACCTAGAACTAAAGAGAAATTTCCTGATGGTGACAACGATCGACCAATGGAATAGTTTGCCTCCATAACCTGTGGATGCTCCATCACTGGAGGCTTTCAAGAAGTGACTGGACAGCCATTTGTTTGAAATGATATATATTCTTATGCTTGAGCAGAGGTTTGGACTAGAAGCAGTGGTGGGATTCAGCCTGTTCTGACCAGTTTGGGTTAGGGTTCAGTTGAGGCAACCCTTGAAATGACATTGAGTTGGCCACGCCTACCCAGTCACATGTGCACCTAGCCACGCCCACCTAGCCATGCCCACAGAATCAGTAGTAAAAGAATTTAAATCCTACCACTGACTAGAAGACCTCCAAGTTCTCTTCCAACTCTGATGTTTTATATTCTGCGTTGCCCAGTAACCAGCATACATATAGGCCACCCTATAAGAAGGCTGGGAATTGATTTGTACTCAAACTTTAGAAAACCTGGATCCATTCTTCCTCATTTTTGCAAACTCTCAGATGAGAGTTTTCTTTTAGGATCAGTATTTTACCCACTGGCCGTAAAAGAAACGAACGAATGAATGAATGAATGAATGAATGAATGAATGAATTCTTTATTGGCCAAGTATGATTATAGACACACAAGGAATTTGTCTTGGTGCACGTGCTCTCAGTGTACATAAAAGAAAAGATAAAAAGTAAAACAATCTTATTGAAAGAGGACTAATGGAAAAGACAAATGAAGAGACAGGGAAAAAAAAAAACATTTCCTTTATCTTCACTTCCTTTTCCCAGCATGTAGCAAGCAGAGAAAAAATTGTGGCCCCTGACTTATTGCTTTTCCCCTTCTTCACCTATTCATCTCCCAAATATGTTGAATAGCATTCCATGACAGCACAGAATGGAATGGCTCATTGGAGGCATAGGTTTCAGAAAGAGAAATGTGGTTAAACCAGAGAGATGAAAGGGGAAACCAAGGGAATTATAAACTGTTGAACATGACACAAAGGCTGGGAGGAA
This sequence comes from Pseudonaja textilis, assembly GCF_900518735.1. Next base: position 15,578,743 of record NW_020769330.1, on the reverse strand, counting down.
AAAGAAAAGACCCTCACCCAAATTGATATTTGTCTTCACCAAATCAGTGAGGCTTTTGCAATCTTGATTGTGGGGAGGGAGGGAGGGAGGGAGGGAGAAAGGAAGGAAGGAAGGAAGGAAGGAAGGAAGGAAGGAAGGAACTTCAAGTGATGAAGTATCTACAAGTTCTGAAGGCAAACCATTGCACTAGTTAATTGTTCTCACTATTAAGAAATTTCTCCCTAGTTTTAGGTTGCTTCTCTCCTTGATTAGTTTCCATCCATTGCTTCTTGTCATGTCTTCTGGTACTTTGGAAAATATGTTGACCCCATATTCTTTGTGGCAGCCCCTCAAATATTGGAATAATGCTATTATGTTACCCCTAGTCCTTCTTTTCACTAGACTAGACATACATACCCAATTTCTGCAACCATTCTTTATATGTTTTAGCCTTCAGTTGTCTAATCATCTTTGTTGCTCTTTTCTGCACTCTTTCCAGAATTTCAACATCTTTCTTTTTTAAATTCTGGTGCTCAGAACTGGGTGCAGTATTCCAAGTGTGGCTGTACTAAGGCTAATACTTAATACCACTAAAGTGACGCTAATACTTCATGCAGTGGTGGGATTCAAATATGTTTACTACCGGTTCCGTGGGCATGGCTTGGTGGGCATGGCATGGTTTAGTGGGCATGATTTGGTGGGCATGGCAGGGGAAGGATACTTCAAAATCCCCATTCCCTCCCCATCCCACTAACCTGCTTTCCAGCTCCCTTCTCCTGTGCAGGGCAACCAAAGAAGACCCAGCCAATCAGCTGGGATTCGGGAGGCAGAGAATAGATGGGGGTAAGGCCAGTCAGAGATGGTATTTGCCGGTTCTCCAAACTACTCAAAATTTCTGCTACCGATTCTCCAAAATTGGTCAGAACCTGCTGAATACCACCTCTGCCTTGGTGCTCTCTGAGTTTGGTTGTTTGCTTGCAGATGTTTCATTACCTGACTAGGTGATATCATCAATGCAGCGCGGATGATGTTACCTAGCCGAGTAATGAAATATATGCAAGAAAACACTGAAGCTCAGAGAACTCCGTAGGGACTCCACAGTTCAGCCCTGAGCTGCAGATCTTCTCTTCCACTGGAATTAAAAACCTGTTTATTTGTGGCCTTTAAAAGTGTCCCTTCTATATAGCAGTTTTACATTTTAAGCAGTTTTAGTTTTAATGCCCTTCATTCTGCATACTTACACGTGCTATATTTCTATGGCCTATTTGATGCCCATTTTATATGCTCCATGTTGAATGCTCTATGTCTATAACATTCTGACACAAATAAAGAAACGTAACAGTAAACTAATTTCCCCTGTCAAGACTTGTTAGGGCTCATTCACACAACCCTCTTGCCCTGGTTGCATGATTGCCTGTTTACCATGACCTCACATTAGAGCAGGGGTCTTCAAATTTGATAGCTTTAAGACTTGCGGACTTCAACTCCCAGAATTTGCCAGTTCTCTGAACTACTCAAAATTTCCACTACTGGTTCTCCAGAACTGCTGAATACCACCTCTGATTTCATGTGATTTTGATTCTATCCCTCTGTTAATGCAAGCTAGGATTGCATTGGCTTTTTTGGTTGCTGCCACGTACTGTTTGCTCATATTTAAGTGATTGTCCAATATCCCTCTCACAGTTACTGCTAATGCGTCAGGTTTCACTTAATCTGTACCTGTAGTTTTGGTTTTTCTTGCCTAAATGTAAAACCACCTTTACTTTTTTTTACATTGAATTTCAGCTTGTTAGATGAGGTCCAATATTTGAAAAAAAGAAAAGACAAAGAAACAGTTGCATAGTATGACAGATATGCTCATTCACGGACATAATCCTTCTTCAAGTAAAGTAATGTGTGTAATGAATATGATCAATTTATCTGGAATCAGAGCATTCACTTACTTATTAAATTGATCTGGAATAAATTGCAACTCTATTAAGTGAATCATATAAAAATTAAGAATTCCACTTTCAAACAGATTTGCATTACATTTTCAATCATTCTACTTTTCCGTAGTGTCCATTTATTAGAACACCATTGCATTAATCTTCTGTATAATTAATTTTCTACTTCATTTACGATCTAAATTTCAGGGCTGTTTTTTTTTTTTAAAGTCTTTGTACTACTATAGATTTTACATGCAAAGGGAGCTGAAAGTATCTAATTATAGAGGTAGAATCTATACTTCAGCCAAGGTTCGAAGACCAAATGAAGGTCCAACCACCACCAAAACAGGACCCCAGAAGATATCTGCAAGCCCCTCGAAAGTAAAACAACAACAATAGTAATGATGATGATGATGATGATGATGATGATGATGATAATAATAATAATAATAATAATAATAATAATAATAATAATAATAATAATATATAAACTGAAACATATTTTGAAAGGACTATAACTTTGTTAAAATGGGGAAATACATTTTAGCAAATATAAATCAAAATAAGACAGAGATGGTGTCTCTGGATCAGGAGGAACACTATATACATATATCAACATTTGAAGAAGATTACGGATAAGTAGGGTTCTCTTTTTAGCAAGAAAGGGAGGAAAAAGGAAGGGAGGGAAGAATTCAGACAGATCTTTTGGAGTTCAGTTTTCTCCTGGACTCTCTAGAACGGAACCGCCTGGCTGTCTTGATTGACATGACTCTCTTGATGTCAGGGAAAGTTTGCATCATGGTCTCTGGAATCATTTTGTAGATGTATACAAGGGTTGCTATACAGAAGGGCCAGAAGAGCATAGAGCTGTAGTTGCCAAATTCTATCTGAAAATGGAAAACAATGTGGGAAATTCAGGGAAAGAAAGAGGGAGAAATACACATTTCATCCCATAAATATCATTCTGGCATCTTTCTTATCCTTCCATATTAGCTTCTGGTTTTTGAGGTTCTTATCTTGTCCAGATGTCCAAGAGATACAAGAGGAAGCTACTCCTAATGAGATCAACAATTCCCATCTGTATCTTCTCTGGATTGTCATTCACAATTCCATACAGAAAGAAAGCTACAAATAGACTTCCACTTACAACCATTCATTTAGTGGCTATTCAAAGTTATAACAGCACTGAAAAGGATTGTTCTGACCAAGGCTTCTGAAACCGTAATTACGCACACACTTATTTTAAAAACAAGTCTTATTTTATTGCAATGCTGGGAATTGTTTTCATTCCCAGCTGGTAATGAATCTCAAACAGTCCCTCAAGATAAGCACCCACCTTTCTTTTCTGTGAAGTTCTGCCAATAACGGAAGTATCAAATGAACTAGAAAAAAAACAACTGAAGTACAAAGGGCTTCAAGAATGAATCTGAACTGAATGAACGACTTTGCTTCCTGCAAGGGTTTCATCCTCTTTGCCTGTCCTTTATACCTTATGGGAGGGGCAATCACCTCTCAGCCTTACTCCAGAGTCGCTCCTTTTGTTTCAGCTGCTCTCAGTTTCTAGCAGATCTGTGCACACACACACTGGGAACAGGTTCCCTTGGGTCCTCTGCCTCACTGCTGCCAGACTCCAAAGGCTTTGGATGCAATACCTCACTCCCAGATGGTCCTGGCCCCATATCTGCATTGGATGCAGGACCCTTGTCTGAGTCCTCTTCAGACTACAGGACTGATCCCCATGCTTACCTATTGTCTGATTCTGCTGCCGTCTGCACAGGCTGCCGGCGAATCACAACAAGGCAAGTACTGGTTGTAATTACAACCAGTACTTGCCATTGCAAACGATGTGCTATCCCCGTGATTATAGGATCAAAATTTAGTTGCTGGGATTCCGGCACATATTTGTTGTAATGGTGGCAGCATCTTGGGGTTACGTGATTGCCGTTTACCATTTTCCCATCCAACTTCTGGCAAGCAAAGTCAATGGGGAAATCCGGATTTGCTTAAAGACCATGTGATTTATTTCATAACTTCAGCAATTAGTTTAACAACCATGGCCAAAAAGGTTGTAAAATTTGGGTGTGGTTCACTTAACAAGCCCATTGCTTAATAAAGGAAATACAGTGAATTCGATTGTGGGTCATGTACTTGTGTTCTCTGTGCAGAACAACCTCTCTTCCTCTGCACAATGTAAAATATGGTCCTTATTTATTGCTTTCGTGTTTTCTGGTGCATTTCAATTGAATGCCTGTAATCCGCCTAGATTCACCTCTGGTAAAATGAGCCGCCTGAAGGCTGAATAAATAAATGAATAAACAACAAACAAACAAACAGCTTCAATGATAGGCTTGAAATAACTTTCGACTTTTAGCTGTACAATTTGGGATAAACACCCTTTGAATGGTGTAGGAGGAGGAATGGATTTCCAGAGGAGAAAAATTGCAGAGTACAGGAACCAGGAGCACCGCTCAGGTGACCTGAGTGATAAACCTCCAAGTGGCCTCAACGACTGTCTGAAAGGATGCAAATGGCCAGCTGCCTGCAAGGAGTATAAATCCTTCCATCCCACACTATCCTGTTAGAGCTGAAGAAGCTCCCTGGATGAGAAGTGAAACATCTTCAAAAGAAAAAAAAAACCAAGAAAATCCAATTGCCTCCTGAAAAAGAAATACCTTTGGGTCAACCATGACCTGGATGACTGAGAATCTCCACAGACTTTAAAGCCAATTCACCTTTTTCCCAGCAAGTTGCTCTTCAAACTTACTCACTCTCCCTTCTAGCACTGATAATAGCAATCACACTTAGACTTCTATACCACTTCACAGTGTTTTACAGCCCTCTCTAAGCAATTTTACAGAGTCAGCCTATTGCCCCCAACAATCTGGGTCTTCATTTTACCCATCTCGGAAGGATGGAAAGCTTAGTTAATCTAGAGCCTGGTGAGATTTGAACTGACAAATTTCAGGCAGCCGACAGTCAGCAGAAGTAGCCTGCAGTACTGCACTCAAACCACTGCACCACCGAGGCTCATGATGTTACCTAGTAAGGTCATGAAATGCCTGTGAGAAAACAACCAAGCTCAGAGAACACCAAGGGCCCCCCTCTCTTACCTCTATGTAGTAGAATGATAGTCCTGTGATAAAGCTTATACTCCAGAACACAGAGCCCGAAATCACAAAGGCCGAAGCTCTTGACGACTGAGAGAACATCTCCAATATAAGTAAGTGCGGGAGGGGTGCTTGGTAGACAAAAGGAAGGCAAGAAATGAAGCATCATTTTTCAGAGGCAAGATAATTTATCCTGGTTGGGGCTTGATCTTCCTCCAGAGGTGGTTAAACCACAGCATTACTTACCAGCTCCAATATCGTGCGTGCAAATGAATAGGATTAACACAACGGAGCTGAAATATGTCAACTCTTTAATCATTTTCTGTTGGAGGAAAGTAGATATATTTCAGTGATGGGCTGGTGGAATTTGCAGATGGCTTTGTTTATCTACGACAAGGTTTAACAGAAACCAGGCAGAAAAATGACAGAATAATGGAGGTGGAAGGGGCCTTGCAGGTCTTCTAATCCAGCCCACGGTTCCACCAGGGAATCCTATACTATTCCTGACTAGTGGCTGTCCAGTCTCTTTTTAAAAGATGGAACACCCTCAACTTCTGGAGCCAAACTGTTCCACTGTTTAATTGTTCTAACTGTCAGGAAATTTCTCCTTAGTTTTAGGTGGGTTCTCTCCTTGATTCGTTTCCATCATTGTTTCTTGCCTTGCCTTCTGGTGCTTTGGAAAATAGGTTGATCCACTCTACTCCTCTTTGTGGCAGCCCCTCAAATATTGGAACATTGCTATCATGTCAACCCTAGTCCTTCTTTTCTCTAGACTAGACAAACCCAATTCCGCAACTATTCTTCATACATTTTAGCCTTTATCACAGTGGTGGCTAACCTTTTTGAGCTCACGTGCCAGCACCCAGAAGGAAATGCACACATCCGCATGCCTCCTGTGCATGCACGCTCAATCCCACACACACATACCCCACCACCCCCAGAATTCCTGGGCTGGTTGAGGAATTCTGGGAGTTGAAGTCCACAAGTCTTAAAGTTGCCCAGGTTTGGAGACCTCTGGTCTACAGTCTCCTTGAGTTTCCAAACTTTCATTTGAACACAAGAAGAATTATCAGGCGGAGACTTTCAATGGGATTTTTCCAGATTGGACCGCAAGGTACCACAGAGGGCAGGAGAGATGTGTAGATGGTGAAATATGCAAAGAGGAACTGTCCCAAAAGTGCTTTTTCAAAAGGCAACTGGACTTTGCTTATTCTTGAAGATGTTCTGGTTCTCATCCAAGACATTTTTTTTCAGTTCTTTAGAAGCTGAAGAAGCTTTTTGGAGGAGAAGCAAAATGTATTCAAGGAAAAACCAAGTCCATTTGCTTTTTTCCAAAGCCACTTTTGGGACAGCCATGTCCTGGATGACTGAAAATCTTCATAAACATCTGTCCCAAAGGTGCTTTTTCCAAAAGGCAACTGGATTTTCTTTCTTTCTTTTTTTTTTTTTTTTGCCTTTAAATATGTTCCGCTTCTCATTCCAAAAGCTTCTTCAGTTCTTCAAAAGCTTTTTAGGTGAGAAGCAAGACATTTTTAAAGGGGAAAAACCCCAAGAAATTCTAATTGCTTTTTGGCCTGGATGATCTCCATAGCCAAAGGAGAAGTGTTATGCCTGCATCTGAAAAAAGAAGACCGGTAAAATCTTCCACTCAAAAAAAAAAAAATCACCAGAGGAAAACAATGTCTGTTATTCAGGGTTGAACAGCAGCATCCTTGGTGCAGTGGTGGGATTCAAAATTTGTTACTACTGGTTCTGTGGGCGTGGTTGTGTGGTGTGGCTTCGTGGGTGTGGCTTGGTGGGCATGGCAGGGGAAGGATACTGTGAAATCTCCATTCCCTCCCCACCCCACTAACCTGCTTTCCAGCTCCCTTCTCCTGGGCAGGGCAACCAAAGAAGACCCAGCCAATCAGCTGGAACTCTGGAGGCAGAGAATAGATGGGGGTAAGGCCAGTCAGAGGTGGTATTTGCCGGTTCTCCAAACTACTCAAAATTTCTGCTACCGATTCTCCAGAACTGGACAGAACCTGCTGAATACCACCTCTGCCTTGGTGCTCTCTGAGTTTGGTTGTTTGCTTGCAGATGTTTCATTACCTGACTAGGTGATATCATCAATGCAGTAATGAAACGTATGCAAGAAAACACTGAAGCTCAGAGAACTCCACAGGGACTCCACAGTTCAGCCCTGAGCTGCAGATCTTCTCTTCCACTGGAATTAAAAACCTGTTTATTTGTGGCCTTTAAAAGTGTCCCTTCTATATAGCAGTTTTTCATTTTAAGCAGTTTTAGTTTTAATTCCCTTTATTCTGCATACTTACACGTGCTATATTTCTATGGCCTATTTGACACCCATTTTATATGCTCCATGTTGAATGTTCTGTATCTATAACATTCTGACACAAATAAAGAAACGTAACAGTAAACTAATTTCCCCTGTCAAGACTTGTTAGGGCTCATTCACACAACCCTCTTGCCCTGGTTGCATGATTGCCTGTTTACCATGACCTCACATTAGAGCAGGGGTCTTCAAGTTTGATAGCTTTAAGACTTGCGGACTTCAACTCCCAGAATTTCTCCTCCAGTCTTATTAGCTTAGGAATTCTGGGAGTTGAAGTCCACAAGTCTTAAACTTGCCATGTTTGAAGACCCTTGCATTAGAGCCTTCATCTCAGGGAGCAGATGGCTGGAGCTGGAGTAAGGTGATCCATCAAGAAGTTTGTATGTCTTCTTGGAAAACAGAAGTATACCCACAGAGGAAATGGTAGTAAATAAAATATTAGAATGCCCCAAAATGGACAGGTTAACGATGGTAATTAAAGACAAAGGGGAAACAGAATATTACCTAATATGGGACCTATGGTACAATTGGCTAGACAATAGATGCAAAGGTTAGAAAATAGATGACGAAAGAGGATCAACAAGTTAGAAACAAATACAGTTATAAAGGTATACAGAAAGATACGTATTGTAAGCAATATTGGTACTAGATTGTACATAATTGCAAATCAAAATATGTATATAGAGTGATAAATGTATAGAGAAGTATGTTATAACCATTTATACAATAGATATAATAAGTATGTTGTCTAATATCAAGTTTCTATTCTTTTTTCTATGGACTATACTGTATGAAAAAGGGGAAAAAACGATCATAACTAGGATGTATAACATTATGCATATTTAAAAAGGTGCTGATACAATCAGCATATTGTTGTTGCAAAATTGAAATTGCAAGGTAAAATGAAGGAAAATGTACAATAAAAATATTTTTTTTAAAGAAAACCAAGAACAAAACCTCCTACCTGAGCTGCCCACATTATGTGGAGAAGTCTTCAAAAGGTTAGTGACTTGCACATCTAACTGGCTTACAGCAGAAGAAAGCTCTTCCACCTGCAGGACTCCATGCTTCTATTTCAACTATGACTGCCACAGAGACTGGGCATCTTTCTTGCACAATTTGTCCTTTGATTCTTTTGGGGGTTACCCCCCCCTTCCCCCCAGGACTGGTGAGTATTGATTTTGTAGAAGACTAAAGCTCAAACTTTCACAAGGTCAACTCTTCCCATCCTTAAGCTCCATGCAATCTAAACAGGGACTATTAAGGCACAGGGGATGCCGTCTTCCACCACGTTGCTCTCACCTAGCTTGTCTTCTCAGCCTCAGTTTCCCCTGATCTGCCTGCCTTTCTTTCTCCCAAACAGCCAACCATCCAAACCGAGAGCACATCCTCCCTTTTCCTGCTCTTCCACCCTTTCTCTTAACTCCTGAGTTGTAGAACACATCTCAGCGGACTTCTGCTGGGATTGTGGTAGAACTAGCCGTTTTCAGATTCTCGTGGTTTCTTCCCATCCTAAGAACAGGAAGGTGTGTGAATGAGCCATTTTACAGTGCAGCTATCTGAAAATGGTTTTGCTGCTAAATAAATAGGAATTAGTCAGATGTTGGACCTGGAAGGGAATGGACATGTAACTTAATTGTTCTCTCCATGCTTGATGTTCCAAATTACAAACCTGAAGTAGAAGTGACACTATTAATAAAACGGAAGTGATGATGCAACCTGCGAAGCTCGCAAGAAGAAGGGGACGCCGTCCCACAGAATCAACCAAGTACATCTAGAGAATATGAAGAGAAGAAAATGTGTGAGGGGGAAAAAAAGAACACCTTAATCACAGTGAAGGGAAGCGAAAAACAAAATATCCAAATTTTGTGCTGTCCGCATATTGTACTCAAGTATCTAGATGTCCTAAAGAGCCGTGGTGGCACAGTAGTTAGAACGCAGTATTGCAAGCTAATTATGCTGATTGCCAGGAGTTTGGTCCTGACTGGCTCAAGGTTGACTCAGCCTTCCATGGGTAAAATGAGGATCCAGATTGCTGGGGGCAATAGGCTGACTCTATGAACCACTTAGAGAGGGCTATGAAAGCTCTGGCCTAGACAGCTGTGGTAAGAGCTGTGGTGGTGCAGTGGTTAGAACGCAGTCTTGTAGTCTAATTTTGCTGACCACTAACAGTTTCATTCTCACTGGCTCAAGATTGACTCATCCTTCCACCCTACCAAGGTGGGTAAAATGAGGACACAGATTGTTGTGGGCAATAGGCTGACTCTATGAACCACTTAGAGAGGGCTATAAAAGCACTGGGAAGCAATAGATAAGTCTAAGTGCTATTGCTAGAGGGGGCTGTAAAGTACTATGAAGGTGTATATGTTTAAGTGCTATATCTATTGCTTCTCAATATCTGTTTCAACCATCAGGAGGAGTTGGACAACGGTTCATATGAATCTCAGGATGAGTTCACGAGGAACATAATGCTGGCACAACGAAATTAGGTGAAGTGAATAATTCCAATAATGTCCCAACAATAAATGCTATAAATTTCATTGTCAGGACTAAAGAGAGTTGTAATTCACAACAACTGGGAAGACCTAGGCTGGGGAGATCCATCCTATTATGCGGAATATATAATGAATCCCCCTATAGCTATATCATAAGTTCTCTCAAAAGACATATGTAGGTATCACACCTTTATTATTTTTTATAAATAATTCAAGGTAGTGAACATGTCTAATACTTCTTGCTCTGTCTATATTCCCCACAAGAACAATCCTGTGAAGTGGGCTGGGTTGAGAGAGAGTAATTGATCCAAAGTCATCCAGCAGGCTTTCATGCCTAAGGAGGGACTAGAGGTCACCGTCGCCTGGTGATTGGCCACAGTCATCCAGCTGACTTTCATTCCTAAGGAGGGACTAGAGGTCACCGTCGCCTGGTGATTGGCCAAAGTCATCCAGCAGGCTTTCATGCCTAAGGAGGGACTAGAGGTCACCATCACCTGATGATTGGCCAAAGTCATCCAGCTGACTTTCATGCCTAAGGTGGGACTAGAGCTCACCATCGCCTGGTGATTGGCCAAAGTCATCCAGCTGGCTTTCATGCCTAAGGCAGGACTAGAACCCACAGTCTTCAGGTTTCTAGCTAGGTGCTTTAATCACTAGAACAGAGGAGGTAGTTCCTTACCCCTAATAGAACAGAGCAGGTCATAATAATGATTGCTCCAGAATTTAAGTACTTCAGGTTGCTGCGATCAATCATCATCAAGAAAATCCGTTCTGTAGAAAAATATGCCTGAAAGTAGGCCAGGGCAAAATAGGGAGGCAGGGAGAAAATACAGGTGAACAACAAGTCATGAATAACCAGAAAATCTCAATATTACATTGACCTTCAAGAGAAGACTCTCCAGGCAAGGAATATCAGGTGTCATTCTTTGGAGTTCAAATCTTTTCCCCAGACTTGAATTGACAATCTTTTCCCTTTAGGTACAGTATGCAATATACTAGCTATTAAGAGCAATTCATGTCCTGGTACTTCTGCATGCACTATATTTCCCAGGATTCACTAGGTAAGTGGGATTTAGGAACACAGGCATGTGAAAAGCACAAGACTGGGGAAGAGCCTATGTTCAATTTCCTTCTCCTGAATGCTACAGATTTAGATTCTCTCAAAAAAAACCAGACTTGTCAGCATTGGATTGCCCAAGCATTCTATAGCTAGTCCTTGACTTACAACATAGTGACTGTTTGAAGTTATAACAGCACTGAAAAAGTGACTTATGGCCATTTTTCACATCTATGACCATTGCAGCATCCCCATGGTCAAATTCAGAGGTTTGGCAACTGGTCCACATTTTATGACAGTTAGAGTGTCCCGGGGTCAACTGTGAACAAACAAAGTCAATGGGGAATCCAGATTCACTTAACAACCATGTTACTAACTTAACAACTGCAGTGATTTCACTTAAAACCAGTGGCAAGAAAGGTCATAATATGAGGGAAAGCTCACTGAACAACTGTCTCACTTAGCAACAAAAATTGGGGGGACTGTTGTAGTCGTAAGTCAAGGACTACTTGTAATAAGGAAAACATCATAAGTTGCATAATTCATTCCACATAGATTCCCAATGGCTTCTGATAGGAGACAGATCTCACTGGACTGTTATTTGCTTTCCTGCTGAGATCTGCTCTGAGATCAATCATACGTTCCTAGATTCCCATTGGGGTGGGCTGTTACGGGTTTGACCGGTTCATGAAAACCCGTAGTTAACGTTATGGCTGGTTTGAACAACCATCAAATTCCAACCCTGGCTGGGCTCCTCCCCCCCCCTTCCCCTCCCCCCCCCCCCTACCTCCCCCCCCCAGGAATCTCCACATGGCCGTTTTGGATGCGAGGTAAGCGCAGGGCCTATGCAGAGGCTCAGGGGGGGCAAAAAAGCAGGCCTCCCGGAGGCCCCACAAAGGCAGAAACAGGCCTGTTTCCAGCCTCCAGAGGGCCTCCGGAGCCCGGGGAGGCTGTTTTTGCCCTCCTAGAGGCTCAAGGAAAGCCTCCGAAAAAGATGAAAACTCCCCCCCACACATACACCGTAGTGCAGGAGGTCGATTAGACCACACCCACCCTGGCCACACCCACCCAGCAACCGGGCAGAGAACTGGTTGCTGAAATTTTTGAAGCTCATCCCTGTGGCCCGTTCTGTCACGTTACTGGGAAGTGGATGAAGAATGTGAGATGTTGTTACATTGGGGTTTTTCCTCCCTTTCAATTATAACACAAGATTGAAGTGGACTTCTGACACACACCTTTCTAAATGCTGAGAAAGTCAGGAGAGGGCCTCTTCCAGATGACGATTTTCTGAATTTATTTGTATGAAACCCAGAAAGAGCTTTTTTCCACAGTTGTTTTCTAGTAAGCTGGCCCAGATGGACAGCATAGGTCAAACTGTGTGCCTTTTGCCTGCCCGTGAACTTTGGCATTGAACATAAAATGGAATCTGTGCTCCAGACAGACCTGTTTTGGAGTAGGAAAGTTGAAAAGGCCAGTGACATCACTGTCAGAGATGTGCTATTAGGGATGTTGTGCAAGATGGTGCCCATGGAGGGGAAATTTGGTTGACACACTACAGGAACATGACAGTTTCCCAGGAAGAAGGGAGCACAATTCCAGAAAGTGGAGGCAGACAAGAGGCAGCACAGTCCACAGCTGGATAGGAGACTGAGGAAGAGAGTAAACCAGACATGCCCTAGAATCTCCCAAGGTGTATCCATAGTAGTAAAGCTTTAGTCTGGCAAGATTCTGTCTACTGTGTGTAAGCAAATAAAGAACTGAACTATGGATGAATTGCTTAGCCTTGTTCTCAGGTTTAGCCTGACAGATACGGAGTTGCATTCCATCTCATTTCAAAGAAAGGCAAAACAAAAATAGGGTTTCCTATATATGCATTCCATCTCAATAAATTAATAATATTTCTTCAAACTACTTATCCCTTGCTTACCAAACTTATGCCACTGAGCTGTGCACCAGCCACCACAACAACTATAGTGATGATTTGCAACCGCATATTTGGAGTCCTGATTAATTTCAGTGGAGTCATGTCTTTGTTATTATTCTCAGCGAGATCCTCCTGGTACAGTTCTATAATTTCATCTTCCACATCATCTGTCTCTCTTAGCATCTTCAGGACTGGAAGGGGGGGTGGAATAGGAGAAAAAAATTGCGTTGGAAAAATGAAAGATAAAGTCATTCAGATAGCTGACCCAATGGTGCTATTAGCACCGGGACTGAGACAGTCCCCATGTCTTCTCCATAATTTAGGTCAAATTGTGCCACAACTACTTTATTCAGACTTAGACAGTCAAGTGAACATTAATATTAAGTAAATGTCCAAGATAATTAACCCAGAAGAGTAGCATCCTTTCTCTTGATCTCCAAATGGAAGTTTCCCTATGCACCACTAGTCGTTACCATAGTAAGTCCACGATTTCACTCCCTCTGAGTGAATTGCTCCAAACATTCTCTCTTTTATTTATTTTTAAATTTATTACTATTACAATTTCAAAGAAAAGGATTAATACCCATAGAAATTTAGATGGTCCCAGATAACATGTGACATATCAGGTCATTCTTTGAGACAAAGTAGTGCAAATAGGCAAAATAAAGCAATGGGAGCAGAAGTGACTTCTGACTTCCTGTTGGCTTCCCCATTGTCTTTGTGGGAAACTCAGAGAGTGGGAAATCATATTCACATGACCATGACCAGGGGTGAAATTCAAAATTTTTCTCTGGCAGCTCTCTGATGTGTGGGTATGGGTGTGGCTTGGTATAATAGTAATAGCAGCCAGGGGTGATTTTTTTTACCAATTCAAATCATCCCTACCGCCTCTCCTGAGCCAGGCCGAGGTGGTTGAATTTCACCCCTGGGGGACACTGCTATGGCCACAACTTTGTAAACAAACGTGGTCTGCAACTCCTTGAAATTTCAACCATTCTTTAGGTTAGTGGATTTGAGTCATCTTCATTCAAAAATTGTTGGGTTCTGATGTACCATTTGGGCTTACTGAAGAGTTCAAAGAAACAAACTACAAGAGTTTTTGTAGTATATGGAAAAGGAAGGGAGGGAGGGAGAAAAAGAAGGTGGGAGAGAGAAAATACAGGTGAATAAGAAGTCATGAATAGCCAAAAAAATCTCACTGTTACATTGACCTTCAAGAGACACCACATAGTTGGTTTAGGACTCACCAGGCAAAGAATATCAGGTGTCATTCTTTGGAGTTCAAATCTTTTCCCCAGACTTGAATTGACAACATTTTCCCTTTAGGTACAGTATGCCATATATTAGCTATTAAGAGCAGCTCCTGTCCTGGTACTTAGCAGCACCACAAGAGATCTCTAGATGGCCTGTCAGAATGGTAGCTATAGTCCACCTTCCTTTAAGATCTCAGAAAAGAGAGATACAAGTGTTGCCCATCATGTCATGCCCCCATGTATGGAGAGAAGAGTTTGGAAGTCAACTAAGTTGACCCCTACATGGATTTAGGTGGATCCGTGAAGATGGACTGTAGATATTCTGAAAGTATAACACGTCTAAAATGTCATTAGTATATTTTAATATGCTAAAGTAGAGTTCCCCAACCTTTTTGGCACACATTTGCCCACGGTTCACACAAGTGGATTATGCATGCATGAGCTCACGCTCCATTTCCACGGCCCAATTCTAAATGGCACAAGGCCCAGGGGTTAGCTGTGGTCTGGGTGTTGGGACCCCTGCGTTAGAGTGCTATGCATATTTCATGCCTGATTTCTGTTTTCCTTTCTGATTTCTAACCAGAATTACATTTTTTTTTCCTTTCAGAGAACTTCTAAACTTCTTTCCACAGTCACCATGAACATTAACTGAACTGCAAGGATATATTTTTTTACTAAGCCTGATTGGTCCCAAGGTCAAATCTCATTTTGTGTTGGCACCGTGCAATGTATGGAGGCAACATAGCTAGCTGATAGTTCGGACTCCCCTTTATTGCTCCAACTTTCCCCCAACATGCTCCCACATTTATGGCAAGCCCTGGAGCAAAGCGCTTACACACACACCCCAATAGTCTCTGTCTGCGAGTAGTCCAGCCAAATGCTGTTAGCACAATGGCTTCAAGGCAAGAAGTCCAGCAAGGCAAAGAAACAAAGCAGCAATAAGGCAAGAAGTCCAGTGAAACCCAGATGTCAGCAATAGCACACAAAACTCCATGAATTCAGCACTTGTTACCAACAAGCGCCCCTTACCTCAGTGTCTCCTTAAGTCTCAATCCCCAGGTATGCCTTGTGTGAAGAGGGGTGGGGTGAATCCTGAATTGTTGGGTTGGCCTGTGCTGCTCCCACCTCCTCTCCGCTCTCTGCGCTTGGGGATCAGGAGAGGAGGTCCTTGCTCATCACCTGAGCTCCATCACTTCATCTCCACTGCCTGCCCTCTCTTTCCCGCTCTCTCAGTCATCCTGCCCCTGTTCTTCACTGCTGTCAAGCCGTCCCAGGCCCGAAGGACCCATGGCTGCCTTGTCTTGTTCCTCCCCATTTTTCTCCAGCACCAATGAGGCTGCCCCCTTGACTTCCATAAGCCCCAGCTCCAGCTCATCTTCCGCTGCAGACTCAGGCTCTGATGGGGCCATGACCCCATTAGAAAGTTTGAAATGAAATCTGTTTTCCTAGAACGTAAAACGATTTGCTGTATTCCATGGATTCCTATATTATGGAACTCAAAGGTAGACACAAAACTTTACATCGGGGGTTTGACCACTTCAGTGTATATTGAAATGACTGCTATATAAAACTTTGATATTAATTTTGCATGCCTTGATTTACCTTAATGATATCATACGGTTTGCAAACATCTACCTGAGACCTCATGAGAAAAGAAAAGGAATGAATTTTTCACTACCCTTCTCACTAATATTTGTGGCCACTATGTACGAAAGTTCATCTTAAGAGGTCTGTTTTACCTTTTCTTGCTTGCTGTTCATTTTTCTTATGAATCATTAAGTATCTTGGAGTTTCGGGTATGAAGGGCAGTAGAAATAGTTGAATCAACGGTATAATTCCTCCCAAAGCCATCAGTGCAGGCAAACCTGCACCAGAACATTGAACAGTGACACAGAGGCAGCAAAGAAATCATGGGGACTACCTGACTACTACAAGCAAAAACAGGACTCCTCCAAATCGAGAGCTTGGGGCGTATGTGAATTCACTGCTGGCTCGTCCTCAGAAGTATCTGTGCTTCCCCAGTTCAGTTGGTTCCCCTCTTCTTAGAGGCTAAACAAGCCCAGTTGAAACTGGAGGAGGGATTGCAGCTGTCTACATTTGACTCTTGAGTTGGCTAGTTGGTTTGTCCTTGATAATAGAGAGCACAAAGCCAAAGCAATTCTCCCTTTTACTTAGATCATACTATTCCTCTTACTGAGCAGATGGGCCATGTTCAGAACAAACATAAGGGCCACTGTAGTGTAATGGCTAAATTACCCTAGTAAGAAGTAGGGAGAGCCAGGTTCTAATCTACCCATAGTCATCTTAAGCTATCATAGTTAGTTTCTTTCTCAGTCCAACCTCTTCTACAAAATTATTTGTGGGGGATGGAGGGAGTATTATATAAGTCCCTTGAACTCTTGAATGAAAAGCAGGATATAAATCGAATACAGTTCTACAGCCAGCTACTGCTTCCAACAGCAGCACTCCATTAACTGGGGTTATTTTGTGTCTTCCAGCTCATCATCCCAGTACAATACCATTGTTTCTAAATCAATAGGCCTCCCATGCTTTCTAACCAGGGCATCTTCCTTACCAAACAATGTTTGGCCAGCCTGATGAGTAAAACTTAAATTGTAGGGAACCAAAAACCAGTGGGGCGATTCAAATAATGTAACAATTGGTTCTCTGCCCTAATGATTTCTTCCAACAATGAGTTCACCCAACTGCTCAGAAAGTTAACAAGCGGTTCTCCCGAAGTGGTGTGAACTGTCTGAATCCCACCACTGCCTAAGACCATGAATGGGATTCAGAGCAACTGCCTGAGTGGCAGCAGAAAGGAAGAAGTCCAAGTTCCTCTTGGGGTCCCTGCTAAATTAAGGCCAATAAAATACTGGTAAAGAAGCATTTATTTGGTCCTTGTGATTTCATGTACAGGTAGTCCTCAACTTACAACTGTTTAGTGACCGTTTGAACTTACAATGGCTCTGAAAAAAGTGACTTATGACCCTTTTTCACATTTATGATGGACTGATTCATATTTATGATGGTTGCAGTGTTCCGGGGTCATGTGATCCCCTTTTACGACCTTCTAACAAGCCAAGTCAATGGGGAAGACAAATTCACTTACCAACTGTGTTATTAACTTAACACCTGCAGTGATTCACTCAATAATTGTCTCACTTAGGAAGATAAATTTTGGGCTGATTGTGGTCATAAGTTGAGGACTACCTGTATGTATTTATAGAGTGAGATTTTATGGGTTTAATTACAGACATTATTGATCTAGGTTCACAAAAAATGGTTATCAGTTCATTTCTTCAAATCACCTGTGCTGTTCCCTAGAATTTCCTTTATTGCAAGGACCTGAGCTATCAGGATGCCGATATTTAAACAGAACTGGTGTACAAAAATAATGACTCCTCTGTACTTCCTCGGGGCTATTTCACCCACATATAAGGGAACAATACATAAAATGAAACCTGGTTGGAAGAGAAAGCAAAGAATAATACACAACATGCAAACTACATTGTGCACAGAAATGTATGAACACATTTGTAGCTGGCTGACAAACTGTACTCAATGAGTAGTCCTTAATGGTACTACATAGACATGGAGAGAAGAAAGCAGCGGGGCACCACAAGGCTTCATCTTAGGCCCAGTACTCTTCAATATCTTCATAAATGACTTAAGATGAAGGAATAGAAGGGGAACTCATCAAATTTGCAGATGACAGTCAGCTGGCAGGAATAACCAATGCTCCAGAAGGCAAGCTCAGGATCCAAAAAGATCTTGACAAACTTGAACAATAGACCCTATCCAACAAAATGAATTTTGATGTGGAGAAAAGCAAAGCTTTACATTTAGGCGGGAAAAAATCAAAGATGTCAGTACAAATTAGGTAGACCTGGTTGATAAATAGTAACTGTGAGAAGGACCTTGGAGTCTTAGTGGATGATCACTTGAATATGAGCCAGCAGTGTGCAGCAGCAGTTAATACAATCCAAAAATGTTAATACAATCCTGGGTTGTATAAACAGAGGCATAAAGTCAAGATTATGTGAAGTATTCGTGGCACAGTGGTTAGAGTGCAGTCCTGCAGGCTACTACTGCTGACTGCTGATTGCCAGCAGTTCAGCAGTTCAAGTCCCACCGGCTCAAGGTTGACTTAGCCTCCCATCCTTCCAAGATGGGTAAAATGAGGACCCAGATTGTTGGGGGCAATAGGCTGACTCTGTAAAGTGCTTAGAGAGAGCAGTAAGAGCACTGTGAAGTGGTATATAAGTGTAAGTACTATTGCTATTTATAAAGCCCCCGTAAGACCACACCTGGAATATTGCAACCAATTTTGGTCACCATACTACAAAAAGGATGATGAGGCTTTGGAAAAAAAATTCAGAGAAGAGCAAGGTCTAGGAGACTAAAACATATGAAGAAGAGCTACAGGATTTGGGTTAGGCTAGTCTAAAGAAAACAAAATTAGGGGTGACATGATAGCAGTATTCCATTATTTGTGGAGCTGCCACAAAGGAGAGAGGATCAAATTATTCTCCAAAGCACTGGAGGTCAGGACAAGGAACAATGGTTGGAAACTAATCACAGAGAGAAGCAACCTTGAATTAAGGAGAAACTTCCTAACAGTAAGGACAATTAACCAGTGGAACAGCTTGCCTTCAGAAATCGTGGGCACTCCATCATTTCAGGTTTTTAAGAAGAGACTAGGCAGTCACTTGTCTGAAATGGTACAGGTTATCCTGCTTGAGCAGGAGGCTAGTCTAGAAAACTTCCAAACTCCCTTACAGATTCTATTCTATTCTATTCTATTCTATTCTATTCTATTCTATTCTATTCTATTCTA
>NW_020769330.1:15548103-15559818 GCF_900518735.1 Pseudonaja textilis | reverse complement strand
TATTCTATTCTATTCTATTCTATTCTATTCTATTCTATTCTATTCTACTCTACTCTACTCTACTCTACTCTACTCTACTCTACTCTACTCTACTCTACTCTATTCTATTCTATTCTATTCTATTCTATTCTATTCTATTCTATTCTATTCTATTCTATTCCATTATTATTCTGTTCTGTTCTGTTCTGTTCTGTTCTACTCTACTCTACTCTACTCTACTCTACTCTACTCTACTCTACTCTACTCTACTCTACTTTACTCTACTCTACTCTACTCTACTCTACTCTACCCTACCCTACCCTACCCTACCCTGTTCTATTCTATTCTATTCTATTCTGTTCTGTTCTGTTCTGTTCTGTTCTATTCTATTTTATTCATGGTGCATAAAATGTCCACCAGCTAGACATTGCAATTTCTCTTATCCTAAGACATTCTTGTAAAGGTGCTACAAAATACCTTTGAATCTGGTTTGATGTACATCAAAAGCAACCCGTTTAAAATGTATTGGTGGGTCTATGACAATTCACAGCAGTAAACTTGCTATGGCCAACTTGCTGTGAGGCAACAGCAACACTAATACCAAAGAAATGGTAGAATAGAATCATTAAAGAAAGGGTGCAAGAAGGACAGAATAAAATAGGAAGGAAAAAAAAAATATTTATTTTAAATATTTAAATTGAATGGCTAAATTATCCTGCAGTGACTTGTCCTGCAGTGAGTTTGCCATGGTGAGTTGTCCCATGGTGAGTTGGCTGTGGTGAGAGTTGGCCACAGCAAGTTGACTGTGACAAATTGTCCTGTCCCACCTATTGGCACCAGTGGTAGGATTCAAAAAATATTACTACTGGTTCTGTGGGCGTGGCTTGGTGGGTGTGGCAGGGGAAGGATATTGCAAAATCCCCATTTCCACCCCACCCCACTAACCTACTTTCCAGCTCCGTTCTCCTGTGCAGGGCAACAAAAGAAGACCTGGCCAATCAGCTGGGACTCTGGAGGCAGTGAATAGATGGGGGCGGGGCCAGTCAGAGGTGGTATTTGCTGGTTCTCTGAACTACTCAAAATTTCCACTATCAGTTCTCCAGAACTGGTCAGAACCTGCTGACTACCACCTCTGATTGGCATTTGACACAAAGTGATGCTGGCTGCATCTCTTTACCTAAGGCAGGGCTGTCAAACTCGCAGCCCACGGCCAGATGCGTCACGTGCCGGCCCCACCCACACCCAGTTTAACGAAGAGGGGAAAAAGTCACAATACATCGCATGACAACACCGTGATGATGCGAGTTTGACACCCCTGACCTAAGGGATCCAGCTCTGATCTGAAAAGGGAGTAAAATTTCAGAAGTTTGGATTTGGCCAGAAATTGGATTCTGGAGAAATTCTTTAAAAAAGCTATTCAAATATTTTGGAAAGATGTAACGTATCCACAAATTGTTGCAGTCATTTTTCTCCCACAGGAGGGAAATTTGAAAGAGATTTGTTGAAATCCACGAGCTGCAAACAACTGTCCTCCTGCATAATTCTCTCTGAGATGCTGCTAATCGAGACAAATGTAACCACACATAAACACACACACACACAAGTGGAAACACACACAACAAATTGGTTGATGTTTTTTTCCCCAAATCCTAATTTGGAGCAGAGTCAAAGACATTCATTTAGTAAGAGGCAGATGTTCAGAAGGCATATCTTTGCTTGCAAATGTCATTCAATTCTGCTGTGATACTTTAGGCAACATCTTCCTTTAACAATCCAAAAGTCACATTCTGGAATCAGTTATTAATTTTCTATGCTAGTCAAAAAGAGGTAGAAAGGTTCAATGTTGACGCTGTTGAATTCTGACCCCACAAAACAGTTCAAAGGAAGATTGACTTCTAAATTCAAATTAGAGAACAAGGTTAGTGTAACGGTTAAAGCACCAGCCTAAAAATTTAGTCACTTTAAGTCCTAGTCCTGCCTTACAACCATGGTGGTACAGTGGATAGAATGTAGTATTGCAGGCTAATTCTGTCCACTGCCAGCAGTTTGATCCTGACTGGTTCAAGGTTGACTCAGCCTTCCGTTCTTCTGAGGCTGGTAACATGAGGACCTAGATTATTGGGGGCAATAAACCACCTATAGCGGTCAGTAAGGTATTGTGAAGCAGTATATAAGTCTAAGTGCTATCGCTTAGACATGAAAGCAGTTGGGACACCTGGGGCCAGTCATTGTCTTTCAGCCCTGGGAAGGAAGCAATGGCAAATCTTGTCAAGAAAACTGCAAGGACTTCCCAGGCACTCGCCAAGAGTCAATGATGATTCGAAGGCATAAAAAAAAATTGTCAGAAAAAAAAATATGGTTTCGGTATATCCCTATCTTTTATCAAATGTTTTTCCCTGTTATATTCTGATGGCAGGCGTTTCATGCCAAGTTAGCAAATAAAAGAATTACAGCTTCATTCCTATACGGACATAGGCACCTAATTTATTTCCTCACCTCCCTCCTTTGCATATACTTTCCTGATATTAAAGTCAATTGAATAATAGTTGTCTGAAATATATACTTCTGTTGTGATTGGCTGCATAGTAATGTCCATTAGCCATTTTTTTTACATGGTCTCATGTCCCGAATAATGGAGCATATAATAATCTGGTTTAAAACAGCATGATGTGATCCGTCAATGCTCCCTTATTTCTTCCCGTTCGGTACATTTAGTTTCTGCTTTGATAATTTTAAGTCTTTGTTCACGGTTTTTTCATTTTAAATTTTGATTGTGTGTGCCTTTGTTAAGTGAGGTAACTTAGATGTCCTGGTGGCCTTTGGTCTTGTTATACCATCATTATAACCTATTCATGGAAGGTTAATAGTTAGAGCACTGCCTTCTGATGTAGCATCACTGGGTACACAAAATCATATAAACCAGATAATCGTATCTGTATTCTTTTCTTGGCAACAGAGTTGAAAGGGACCTTGGAGGTCTTCTAGTCCAACCCCCTGCTCAAGCAGGAAACTCTACCATTTCAGAGAAACAGTTGTCCAATCTCTTCTTAAAAACCTCCAGTGTTGGAGCGCCCATAACTTCTGGGGGTAAGTCATTCCACTGATTAATTGTTCTAATTGTCAGGAAATTTCTCCTAAGTTCTAGGTTGCTTCTCTCCTTGATTAGTTTCCATCAGGGGTGGGATGCTACTGGTTCTGCCTGGTTCTATAGAACCAGTAGCTCTGAAGAGCAGCAGACACTGAACCGGTTCTGTGTCTCCTATTGTTTGGCCCGGGCTCTTACCTGTCCTTTATTTCCTGCTTTTTTTTAACCTCAGCTGCTTTCTCTGGCACAGCTGAGGTTGAAAAAGCAGGAAAAAAGAGGCTTTTCAAACACTGCAAACACACGCACAGAGCTTTTCAGCTGTCCAGGTGGCACAGCTGATTTTTTTTAACACGCGTGAGTAGCAAAATGTACTAACTGGTAGTAACACCGGTTGAATCCCACCCCTGGTTTCCATCTGTTGTTTCTGGCCTTGCTTTGCCTGGTGCTTTGGCAACAGAGTTGAAAGGGACCTTGGAGGTCTTCTAGTCCAACCCCCCCCCGCCTTTTTTTTCTTGGTGGCAGCCCCTCAAATATTGAAACACTTCTACCATGTCACCCCTAGTCTTTCTTTTCATTAAATTAGACGTACCTGCAACCGTAATTCATATGTTTTAGCCTCCAGTCCCCTAGCCATCTTTGTTGTTTTTTTCTGCACTCTTTCTAGAGTCTCAACCCAGAGAAATCATTTGCTATTGATCTCGTCCTGCACGGGTTGCGAACCTCCTTGTTGATTTCAGATCTCCTTCCTTCACACTTACAGACCTACCGGCTCTCACTCCCCCATCCTGTGTTACTTTTAGTTGTTTTTCCCCACCGTTTAGACTTTGCTAGTAAGGCTGCCACTAATAACCATTCGTGTGTCCACCAGTTCCACTCTCAGCAGCAACAAAACTACATTATATCAAGGTGGAAATAAACCAGGGGTGGAATATAACCAGTGTAACAGTCGGTTCGGTGAACGTGTGCTTCGTGCATGTGCGTGCACCAAATGCACACTTTGTGTGTGAGCAGCATTTGCAACTCACCTTCTGCTGCCAGCCCTGTGTGTAAAACAGCAGGAATCCACTATGCCGCGTGAAGCAGCTGAGCTGGAAAACCCCAAAATAAAGCACAGATTAGAGCCGGGGCAGGCTGGTGGGCCCAACAGCTGATTGTCAGAACGAACCGGTTCACTCCCAGCTGATCTTCGGAGATCCCAGTTCTCCCGAACTGGGCCAAACCAGTAGAATCCCACCCCTGAGATAAACTAGAATATGTTGTATTGCATTCATCCATTTCCAGAGTCAATTTTGGCCAAATGTCTCCTGTGCTAAAATATTTTTCGAAAGAAATAGCTTCTCCTTCCTAGGTTCAAGGTCACCATCAGAAGTTTTCCAGGAATTGTCAACAAAGTGAATCACAAGGCAAAAAGAGAGTAACTTCTTTGGTTGTGGCCCTCGCCATGGTGTTGTGGTTCGCCAGCAGCACGTGCAGATGGCTGAGGTCTCAAAGAGCGAGGACTCAGATGAGGGGCCTGTGATGCAGGGATGGGGCTAGAACCATCAGAGAGTGGAATGCTGCCTTCAGAGATTGTGGAGGCTGGCAGCAGTGATAAAGGTGGCCCCCGAGGAGCCTATGCCCAGCGCGCGTGCGTGCAGGGCTGCTCGAAGGAAAGAGCAGCTGCAACAGAATGGGCGACTCTGGAGTAAGGGCTGCAAAGTAATGGCCCCTCCCTCAAGAGGTAAAAGTCAGCTGAGAAACTGGAGTTCTTTGCAGGAAGCAAAGAAGTTTTTACACTCAAGCCTTGTGGATGTTTGGAATATCTTGGTTGGTGTTTGGAAACTCTTTGTGTTTGAAATATTTCTTAGTAACTTTATCTAGTGTTCTTGGCAGCTTTGCACCATCTTGGAAAGGCTCGTTCTTTTCAGATATAATTAATTTGAAACAGCCTTTTAACCATGAAGGAACGGAATTTGTAAATAATCATTAAAAGTTTTTTCCGTTACCTCTGTTCCGTGTTTGTTTCCTTGGAACAAGGTTTGGTTCAGAATACACAGACATTCATATATACATACGTACATACATACATACATACATACATACATACATACATACATATTAATAGATATTAACATACCGTATGAATATATAGATAAGTGTGGCTTGGTGGGCGTGGCTTGGTGGGCATGGCAGGGGAAGGATACTGTAAAATCTCCATTCCCACCTCACTCCAGGGAGAATGTAGGTTATTGCAAAGTCCCCATTCCCTCCGCACTCCTGAGGGAAGGATACTACAAAATCCCCTTCCCTCCCCACCCCACTAAGCGGCTTTCCAGCTCTGTTCTCCTGTACAGGGCAACCAAAGAAGACCCAACCGATCAGCTGGGACTCGGGAGGCAGAGAATAGATGAGGGCGGGGACAGTGATAGGTGGTAGTATTTGCTGGTTCTCTGAACTACTCAAAATTTCGGCTACCAGTTCTCCAGAACTGGTCAGAACCTGCTGAATACCACCTCTGATATTCATACTGTATCTTAATATCATTTTTGGGGTGTCAGGAAAAATATGTGCATCTTGTCTAAATACACTTCTATGGTTTTATAGTCCTTATTTCTGTACTGAAATCACAAATCGTTCCGTTTTGTTCTCCTCCAATATTTCTTAATTGCATTGGGTAATGTGGTTGCTCAGATAAAATCTGCCTGCGTGGTCATAAAGACTTAACACTGTCATGATGGTGTTGATGATTCACCAATGGTCTTGCTATTTGTGTGTATGGGTTTCTCAAAATTTCTTTTAAATATGATTTTAGATTGTTTGCAAATACTTGATGGAACATTGCAAGCTACTGACCAATCTGCAGTAGAACAGAATGGAATTAATCAAAGCAGAAGAATAACCAAAATCTTTTAAAGACTTAAATTATTATATCCATGGATAGTACCCACCTGCAGATAATCCAATGAACAAGGTACTAAAAAAGGTGAATTCAATCTCTTGTACAATATATTTACCACTCATCAAGACCGCAGAAGTAATTGCTGTAATATTAGCTACCACCAAACAGCCTTTCCTGAAAAATAAAAGATATCAAAGGAATAAGAAGCTGGAGAGAAATCAGTAAATACCTGGTATCCCCCATCAGCCACATGTAACATTTTAGGGGAGTTTGAGCCTTGTTTTCACTCCAACTTACATGGCTGTTCCTTTGAGAAGTTGGCTTGCTGTCAGGATTCCAGCAATTGTTCTAATTAAATCATGATTCTTGAGCCAAACTTCAAAAAACTTCAAAGGATTTATTAGAGGTTACATACTGGCACTGCCCTGTATGAAACCGACTCTGGCATACATAATTTACACTCACCTATCACCCTGTTTTCCCCCTCCCTCCTGGGTGTCTCATAAACCAGATTCTCCAAGTGAGCACATTCACACGCTGGGTGGCATCATCCACATTCTCCAATTAAATATATTCATGGCCAAAAGCTCTGGTATTTTAGTTACAATCTTTTAAAGATAAGAGTTGGAAGGTACTTTCGATTTCCAAGTGCTGCACTGGTCTTCCAGATTTCTTCTCCCCCATTTTTTATGGCAACTACTAAAACAGGCATAGGAATGTTTTGTGAGTTGACAGTTGCAAGCATCAGCATGGCTACGTTGCATTGAGATTTTGAAAGAAATGAATTAAAAATTTAATGAATTTTCAAAAGAGGGAGAAAATGTGGCAGCCAGCCAGAGCAGGAAATGGGCCAAGGAAAAATATCCAGATAATTTCTGAATGAGTGAGAGGTGTTGATCAGTGGTTACAGGCAGTCCTCGACATTTGACCACAATTAAGCCCAGAATTCAAGTTGCTAAGTGAAAAAAATTGTTAAGTGAGTTCCCCCCCCCCCCATTTTACAACTTGTTTTCCCCGCATTTGTTAAGTGAATCACCACAAGTTGTTAAATTAGAAACACGGTTTGTCAGCTTTGGAAGCCATATTGAGGCCAGACGTTTCCACACTGCCACATTCTTGAGCCTGGAAAAGTGGGAGGAGGGAATTTCTTGGAATGTATGTGGTTAGACATAATAGCATTCTTCTTCTAAGTCAAGGTCATGTGGTTTCTGCACCTGGGTGAAGGGAAGTCTCAAGTTGAGACGGATGGTGATCAGGGCATGTGATGTAATGATGGGTGCAGGGGATGGATTTGTAGTTTTAACTTATTCCAAGGAAACTCGGAACTTTCAAATTCGGGATTTCCTAGATGTGCCAGTTGACTACTCTAATAAAAAGAATCTTGGAAAGGATGTCTGTCTCAGAGTTATTTGTTGGAGTGGAGGTTTTCTGGAATGCTGACATGGTTGTTAAGTGAATTTGACTTTCCCATTGATTTTGCTTGTCGGAAGGTCGCAAAAGGAGATCACCTGATTTTGGGACCCAGCAACTGTCAAAAATATGAGCCAGTTGTCAAGCATCCAAATGTAAATCACGAGACCATGGGGATGTTGCAACGGTCATCAAAGTGAAAAAATGGTCATAAGTCAGTTTTTTCAAAGATGTTGTAACTTTGAATGGTCACTAAGTCAACTGTTGTAAGCATCTCTATAGTCACATGATTGAAATTCAGTAGTTGCAATTTTTTGTGGCCTATCAGCCTCTGGCCTCTCCAGCAGCCAAATCAGAGTAGGAGGAGGCAATGCGGGAGTCAGGATCAGCATCGAGGCAATCTGGGAGCTTCGTGGAGGAAGAGGGAATGGAGCTGGCAGAGAGAGAGAGAGAGAGAGAGAGAGGTGGAGCCTGGGCTGTTCATCAGTCCTAGATGGAGAGTCAGCAGCCCTCAGAACTGGAGGTGGCTGATGTGGAAGAGGAGGAACAGCTAGATCCAGTGCCTGAAGCATAGATGTGCAGAAGGCAGAGGAGAGGAGAGCAGTGGAATTCTATGGATTGGTCCTTGGGACGGAAAGCCAGTGCTGCTAGCGAAGTCCCACCCTAGCTGAATAGGTGTGGCAGACAACTGTTCCTCTCCCTCCTGGACAGACTTGTTAGCCTGTGGTGAGAGAGAAACTTTTTGCGGGGGTTGTTGGCACTCCTAATAAAGGAATCTTTGAGTTAGCTTCGGAGGGTTTGTCGTGTTTGGGGATCTGGGTCAGAACCTAATGATTGCAACATCCACGGGATCATATGAACGTTATTTTCAACCTTCCCAGCTGGATTCGGACAAGCAAAATCAATGAGAAGCTGGATTTGCCCAACGACCACGAGATTCACTCAGTAAGTGAAGTGACTCCTTCAACAACGGTGTAAAAAAGGGTCATAAAATCAGGTGTGACTCATTTAACCACCACTTTTCTTAGCAATAGAAATTCTCATCTCCCCCGTAGTCATAAATTGAGGAGTACCTCCAAAATCTAACAAATAAGCACGTGAGTACATAAACCTCTATGAAACTGAAAAGAACAAAGGGAAATAGTGGTATTTTTATGTACACAATAATATATCTAGTAATAAAGAGACCAACTGGTGCTGTGTTGATGTCACTGCCCTGGTAGCTGATGGGGCAACTGTTGCTGTAACTTTGAATAGTTGCTAAGCAAACTCTTGTAAGTAGAGAACTGCCTACGGAAGAGGAAAATCAAGAGGTAGGGCAAAAATGTGAAGTATCATTATAGATGGAACCCTTTCTTTATATAGTCACTTCATGAAAAGCTGTAATTAAAAAGATACAAACGAATACAAACTAAAAAGAAAAAGAAATTACAAAAAAGAAAAAAATAGAAAAGTACCACAATATTGTCCAATAAAACTCCTTCCTGTTTCATAATGTTTTTGAAACGCAAACATAGAGATAGATACTCTCAAGGTTAATTTCCAGAACTATTGTTCCAAAAATATCCTTC
This sequence comes from Pseudonaja textilis, assembly GCF_900518735.1. The sequence goes on along the minus strand of NW_020769330.1, from coordinate 15,550,895 downwards.
AATCTGTCCAATGCTAAAATGTTTCCTACATGCTCTATTAATCGATATGGAGTCAAAATGAAATATGAAATTAAGAAATATGGATGGAAACTTATCCAACTTATCTTAGTTCCAACCTGGAACTAAAATTTCCTGACAGTGAGAACAATTAATCTCAATCTGCAAGCTGTAGTAATGAAAACTGGAAAAAAAGGACAAAATTATATATGAAGAAGAGCAATAATGATGTTACCCCCCCAAAAGACAGTCTTAGAACTGATAATGAAGATAACAAAATGGTGGATAGCTTCTGCCTGAGGGAGGAAAGGGGATAGGATGGTGGGGGGCTTCTGTGGGGCAAGCCTGATGGAGAGAAGGGGGTAAGATTTTAGGGTCTTAGGAAAGGCTAACAGGGTTGGGGCTATTTTGATTTCCAAAAGGAATTAGTTTGTCAGAATCTTTACATTAATATCTGCCAAGCGTGCTTATCTAAACTTACTAAAGTTTGAACAGAAATCTAGTAACTATTTCAGATGCTTAAATTACTTTTTGCTGAGCGGTTGTTGTTGTTAATATTATTATTATTATTATTAAACTTTTATTCATTAAACATGAACCTCAGTCAACTGAACAATTAAAAATGTATCACAAATATCCACTTTTTCCACTTTATGTTCCCATGATTTTTCGGATACAGGTAAGTTGTGTTTTTTACATCATGACCAGTGGATTAATTTAGCAACTCGGACATGTTGCCAGTTTGGATTGCCAGTTAATTTTTGCATCTTTGCTTTCATGGAATTAGTTTGTAGTGATTTGTTCTTGAGCAGCAAGTATTAAACCTTCCATTTCTTTCTTGATGGTTTCCTTATTAAGCCATGCTCATGCCAAGTTGTTATCACATTTTCCTTCAATGTTTTCAAGTGCTGTCCATGCAAAGCTTTGGTTTTCCTTCTATTTAATCTGTCATTATTATTGTTGTTGTTATTGTTATTTAAACTTTTATTCATCAAACATGGAACAGTAAACATGAAACTCAGTCAACTGAACATTTAAAAATATATCACAAATATAATTGACGGGTGCTGATGGTTGATACAGGTTACTGCTAGCATCCTAGGTATCAAGCAAGTTGTTGTTATTGTTATTATTATTGTTGTATTATTGTTGTTGTTATTATTAGTATTACTACCTCTTTTATTCATTAAGCATGAAATTCAGTCAACTGAACATTTAAAAATGTATGACAAATATCATTGACTGGAGCTGATAGTTGATACGGGTTGTTGCCAGCATCCTAGGTATCAACCAAGTTGTTGTTATTGTTATTATTATTGTTATTATTATCATCAACGTCCTTATTATCATTATCATTTCACTATGTTAACTGGAGGGAGTGATTTATGGATAGAATGCTGGCACATATATATTACTAAATAAACCATAAAAGCAACTTACCTGCCAAGGATATCAGCCAAAAACCCAGCCATCACTGAGGAAAATATACCTCCAAGTGGGATTATAGAAACAATGATTGCCAACTCAAGTAATTTAAACTTTGGATGAGTAATCACTTGGAAAGTTATGGGGTTATAATATTCTCGCAAGAGCTAGAAGAGAAACACAAGGCATACACATGACATCAAAAACACTAGTTGGGGGACCAAATAAATTTCAGAGGGTAGTGATACCTCTGGATAAATGTTAGAAATTACCTTACAGATGGCCTTGTGGTTTATTTCATTGATAAAAGAACATTACAATTTGCTAACTCAAGAATGACGTTCATTAAAAGAAAGCCCCATTGGCAGTATAGAATATAGGAAGAGGGGGGGAACGTGGACCATGTATTCTTATGTTATCCATCTTATATGACCATCATTCCTTTTTTATTTAATAACTTTTTTTTTAGCAAAAATGAAAGTGGGAATCAGAAAGCATTTACTTACCTCTTAATAGATTAGTAACAATGCTGGGATCACCAAGCTTTGCTTAGACATATTAAGCATGTCAGCATATTAACTTGCAACATTTAGAATCAGATAGATAGATAGATAGATAGATAGATAGATAGATAGATAGATAAATCTGTCTGAGGAACATCTCTGGAATTTTTCCCCCTCCTTTGCTGGTACTTTGCTTGTGTGGAGTGACCATTCAAAGTTACAATGGCACTGAAAAAAAGTGATTTATGACCATTTTTCACACTTATGACTGTTGCAGCATCCCCAAAGTCACGAGAGGCCAGGTGAGGAGATGCGTGCCTCGATGTGAATGATATTGAGTTGGCCACATCCAGCCAATAACATGACCACCAAGCCACGCCCACCACATAAGCCATGCCCACAGAACCGGTTGTTAAAAAAAATTGAATCCCACCCCTGGCCGAATCGGTAGTTGAACTGATTGGCTGGCTAGCCAACCCTACCCTGCTCCTCCCAGGAGTCTCCACGTGGCTCATTTTGGATGCAGATAAGTGCAGGGTCCATGCAGAGGCTCTGAGAGGGCGAAAAACAGCACTCCCAGAAGTTCTGGAAGTCTGGAAATGGGCCTGTTTCTGGCTTCTGGAGGGCCTCTGGAGCCTGGCGAAGGCCGTTTTTGCCCTCCCAGAGGCCCAAGGGAAGCCTCTGGACTCGGGGGAAGGCAAAAAAAAATGCCCCCCTGGAAGTGCAAATAGACCACGCCCACCATGGCCACACCCACCAAGCAACTGGGCACAGAAGCAGTTGTTGGGATTTTTGAAGCCCACCCCTGGATAGATGATGATAGATAGATAGATAGATAGATAGATAGATAGATAGATAGATAGATAG
>NW_020769330.1:15523941-15541168 GCF_900518735.1 Pseudonaja textilis | reverse complement strand
GATAGATAGATAGATAGATAGATAGATAGATAGATAGATAGATAGATAGATAGATAGATTCAACCAATACATTGATAAGAAAACAACTAAACATTTGTACAATGAGTGCACTCCTAGAGACACTAGGAAGTTTGAAAATTTCTCTGAGGTTCCAAAACTTGGGGAATATCAATGACAGTTCACACAATTTATTTTAATGAATATTTTACACTGGGAAGTCATGTCACCCCACAGTCCTTCTCTTTGTTGGACTATATGTACCCAGTTACTGCAACTGTTTGTTATATTTTTTTTTTTTATCTTCCAGTTCCATAAGCATCTTTCTCTGCAGTCTTTCTAGAGCTTCAATATTTTTATTTTTTTTTGCATTGTGGTTACCAAAACTGGGTAAAGTATTCCTAGTGTGGTCTTGCAATATAAATCAGTATTAATGCTTCATATGATATTCATACTATCTCTGCTGATGCAGCCTAGGACTGTATTAACTTTTTGGGCAGCTGCAGCACACTGCTGGCTCATATTTCAGGGGCTGCCCACTGGGACATCTACATTTTCCTCACAGATACTGCAATAATACTGCTATTGAGCCAGATACCACCTATTCTATACAAGTGCATTGTTTTTTTTTGCCTAAGACCTAACTTTTGTCACCACTAAATTGTACTTTGTTGGATAGGGCCTGGTGTTAAAGTTTGGAAGTCTTGAACATTTGAAGACTCTTCCTCCAAAATCTGAAAACCTAACAGTTCCCTGAGAATGAGAGAAAGAGAGAGAAAATGCAAGCCATGTCTGTGATGGAAGTCAATTCTGGCGAAATTGGAAGGAATAACTTTGCTAAAATATTAGTCTAAATGTCAGCTAAACCTCTGGTCCTGAATCAGAAGGAATACTCCATAGATCAATCGAAGTGGACAGTTGAAGAAAAACAAGGTTCTGTTTTTAATTCTGATTTCAAAGAAAATACAAATAAACACAAATTAGTTCAGATGATATCTCCAGGCTCCTTTCTTGCCTTATCTTTCTTGACATGGATCTTCCTGCTTTTCTGTATCGCCATCATTTTTCTGATATCCACAAAAGTCTGATTTTGGGTCTCTGGGATATACATGTAGAAGTAAATAAAGAGAGCTACACAGAATGGACTGTAGAGGAGTAAGGAGTACGGTCCAAGTTCCCTCTGAAGATGGAAAATGATTTATTTATTTTTTTAATGGAGAAGGAAAGAGAGAAACTGTTGTGGAATACTTTATATCAAAACACATTTTATTCCTTATAATATCTTCCCTTAAACATTAACAGAATCCACAATGGGCCGAGAATTAGTGTCACCTCTGCTGAATTGACAGTCAAGCTGGAACTAAGTTAATCAAGTAAAAATAGCAAATGGGAGGGGGGGGAAATCCTTTGCTCAAACTTCCTTGAACCCCCAAATAAGTTACCCATAGTCAATTCACACATCAAAGGAGAAGGTCTGTAAACACAAGCAGACTTAATTAAAACTGTCACCTAGAAGAACTATATGTTCACCAGAATAAATTTCACAGATAGTACGTACCTACACATGCTCTTTTCCCCCAAGTGTTAGACACTAGAACCAGCATATACACATACTACACCCCTTGAGACACTTATTAATGACAAGTTTCCCTATAGGTAAAGGTAAAAGTTCCCCTTGCATATACGTGCTAGTTGTTTCTGGCTCTAGGGGGCGGTGCTCATCTCCATTACAAAGCTGAAAAGCCAGCGCTGTCCGAAGACGTCTCCGTGGTCATGTGGCCAGCATGACTTAACACAGAAGGCACATGGAACACTGTTACCTTCCCACCAAAGTATTTTTCTACTTGCATTTTTACATCCTTTTGAACTGCTAGGTTGGCAGAAGCTGGGACAAGTAACAGAAGCTCACTCTGTTACGTGCTGCTAGGGATTCGAACCAGCGAACTGCTGAGCTTTCTGATCGAGAAGCACAGCGTCTTAGCCCCGGAGCCACTGCGTCCCAGTTTCCCTATAAAACAGTCCATTTTTTAGCTCATTTTTTCTCTGTAGCTATCCCCACAGTCAAATCTCATTGCTCTTGGGAATAAATAAAATCTCCTTTCCTTACAGCTGTCTGGATTTCATTTTGAATAATTCTTGCACAACGCCGGCTCTAGTTGGAACCCAAAGTTATTCTTCTTGACGGTGCCCATATAGAAGTTTATTTGTTTATTGCAAATAGTGGGGATTCCTCCCCACACTATGCTCCTCCAAAGGCTGCATACAAACTTCTTCCTTTCCTAGTAAGTTTCACCAAAGCCATATCTTAACAGCATTTTCTTCCTTAGAAGCTGATAGTGTATCCCCTGCTTCCAGATAGCAAGTGATCTTTTATCTTTTGAACCAGGGAAAACACTGGCCTTTGAGTGGAAGGCTGGCGGCTGAAGTGCAACAACAGGTGCCAATAAATGATAATCATCCTCATCACCCCATAAACCCTTGTGCGGTAGAGTCTGGGCAAATGAAAGGAGCTAGCAGAGTGTTTAATGGCTGGATGCCCTTCCTGTCACTAATGAAGGGTTTTGTCCAGCAGATATATTCCCATTGTGCCGGGAGAGAGAAATATCTGTCTCTACCTAGGATCAAACTCACAGCCTCCTGATTGTAAGGTGAGAACTCCACCTCTAGGCCACCTCACCACGCCGTACCAACACATGAAAATATTTGTAACTTAAGGTTGAAATGAGGGGTCCACAGTGCTCTCTGAGCTTGGTGGTTTTCTTATGGACGTTGCATTACCCAAACTAGGTAACATCATCAGTGCACTAAGGACCACTCATGAAACAAGAGGATTGAACAGAATGAGAAGTGTGCTGGGATCAAAACAAGAACCATGTTTCATCAAAATAGTCAGTATGATTAACCCCTTTGTATTTTCTATCATTAAGCGGCTTTTGCCCAGGCCAACACCAATTGCTTTTGAAATAAATGGTTCCTTCCCTTGCCCTCCAATCCTCATTCATAACAGAAGCTAATCTGTCAAGAAAAAAACTGAGATAGTTGTTCCGGGAAGTATGGGGGGGATCCAGAGCATGTATAGTTACCCTCCACATCAGGGGTGTCAAACTTAAGGCCCACGGGCCAGATCCAGCCCAAAAGGTGCTTAGATCTCTGCCAGTGAAAACGGAGCTTGGGAGGGCCATGTGTCAGCCCCTCCTGAGGTCCATTTTTGCTGGCAGAGGGTTGCAAGAAGCCGTTGTAGCCAAAAACGGAGCTCGGTAGCCTCTTTTCCCTAGCAGAGTGCTCAGGCCACCACGGGCACCCCTGACATGAGTGACGTTGAGCTGTCCATGCACATCCTGCCCATGCTCACCCTGACCCCCTGAGGTGGGTGCTTATATCAAGGGACTGTTTGGGACTCATTACAGGCTGGGAATGAACATAATTCCCAGCGTTGAAATAAAACAAGAGTTGTTTTAACTAAATGTGTGCTTAATTACGGTCTCAGGAAGTCTTGGTCAGAACATCAAAGGGCAAGGTCCAATTTCCCTTGAATGCTGATGAACCCTTATTTAGTCTTTCTGAGGGGCAACAGCGAGTTTGGGAAGAGGGATGGAACTAGGCATTGAGCAATATAATAATTAGCTTATACTCTATGCGTGTGAGTCTGGTTGTTTGTGCCTAACAGGGACACAGCAATCACAGATTGAATTATGTGGTTTTGAACACACGATTTGGAGGTCGAGAAGATACCTACTCACAGACACTCATGCCCTAGTCACTTCCCGTCTTGACTATTGCAATGGGGCTGCCTTTGAAGAGCATCTAGAAGCTCTAGTTGTGGGGGGGGGGGGGAATGCAGCTGCCCACATGGTTTTGTGCAGACCTCCAGTGTGCACATGTATCACCTCTCTTGCAGGAGGTACATGGGCTGACAATTTGCTTCTGGGTGCAATTCAAGGTGCTGGTGGTCACCTTTAAAGCCCTTCATGGCTTGGGACCAGGTTATCTGAGGGACCATCTCTTCCTGGTCTTCTCTACCTGGTCCATCAGAACAGGGAGTCAGGGGATGCTGCAGGTCCCATCCCGTAGGGCAGTTTTGGCAAACTTTTTCGACACCAAGTGACAAAATGGATGTGCAAGTGCGTGTGTGCAGGAGCGCTGGAAACTGGAAGAGCAGTTCCCTGGCATGCGCACCCAGGAGTGCCAGAAACTGGAAGAGCAGCTCCCTGGTACACATGCACGCACCGGGAAGCTGAGTTCCACCAATGCATGCACACAAATGCGAAGACCAGCCGGCCAGCATGCATGCATGCGTCGGAAACTGGAAGCTTCGCACAGGTGAAGACCAGCTAGCCAGGGTGCATGTGTATTCTGGAACCCAGAAGACCAACAAGCAAAGGCTGGTGCGCCCAGAGCAATGGCTCTGCATGCCACTTCAAGCACATGTGCCATAGGTTTTCCATCACTGCCCTAGGGAGATACACCCAGAAGAAGGGCCTTCTCCGTGGTGGCTCCGTCTCTCCGGAACATCATTCTCTCAGATTAGAACAGCCCCCATTCTAACACTCTTCTGGAAGGCACTAGCGATCTGGTTCTGCCAGGAGGCCTGGGGAACCCAGAGCAGGATGGAGCCCATTCAATGGCTCGTGCGGGTTGCTGTCGCCAGGACAGGGTGTGATTTTAGTATATTAATTTATTATATGACTGTTCTTTAATTAGTTTTATTGTTTTTATATGAGGTTTTATATTCTGCAAGCTGCCTTGAGTTGCCATGTGCGAATAGGCAGCTATATAAATTCAATAAATAAATAAATAAGTGTGACAGTGAGTGGGCTGCTGTTTTTTGTTCCCTTTGTTTAATAAACTCTGTTTCATAAACAGTGTCCTTTCCACTCAGCTTCAGACTCACTCACCTTCATTTTACCTTCCATCAATGTTAGGAGAATAGTGACTATGCAGAATACGGATCCTGAAATTGCAAAAGCTGATGCTCGGGTTGACTGAAGGAACAACTCCATTGAAATTATTACTGAAATTACATCTTGGTAAGAGAGAAAAGATGTAAGTCACAGAATGCCCTTTTCCGTGGTCCAGGATCCTCCCGCCACCCACATTCCCATCTCATCCCATAACTTGAATTTCATTCACTTACCTGGTCCTATGGTAAATGCAGCAAGGAACATGACAAGGAGAGTGACACACAAAAAAGACAACACATTGGTCACCTGTGGGAGAAAATAGGTCAGAACTGAGCCAAGCATCTATGAAATTACAAAGTTTGTTGGGAAGGTACTTCCTAGAGGTCCTTTTCCAAAAGGCAACTGGACTTCCTTCAATTTTTTTTTCTCCCTTGAAAACGTTTCACTTCTCATTCAAGAAGCTTCTTCTCATTCCAAAGAAGATTCTTGAATGGAAAGTGAAACATTTTCAGGGGGGAAAAAAAATATTTTATTTATTTATTTGGTTTGTCAATTGCTTACAAGATAATAGGTATAAGTAAAACATAGTTATGAATACATGGATACATCTAAGAAAACTAAAAGAAACAATAGGACAGGGACGGTAGGCACGTTGGTGCGCTTATGCACGCCCCCTACAGACCTCTTAGGAAAGGGGTGAGGTCAATAGTAGAGAGTCTAAGGTTAAAGTTTTTGGGATTTGGGGAAGAAACCACAAAATAAAATGTCCAGTTGCCTTTTGGAAAAGCACCTTTGAGACAATCAAGACCTGGATGATTGAGAATCTCTATAGACATTAGAAAGGATCTTTTGTTTTTCGTTTTTTTTCCATTGGGAAAACCCTCATGTGAAATCATGTAGAAGGGAGACCAGTTGAGCCAGCAGGAGGAGTCCAATAAGGACTTAGTCTAGAACAGTGGTGGCTAACCTTTTTGGGCTCCTGTGCCAAAAATTGTGGATGCGCTCATGTGCGCCTGCTCGCGTGCCAGCACCCAGAAGGCAATGTGTGCCCTCCTGCCCCCTGCGTATGAGTGCGCAATCCCACTCACTCCCCCTTATCTGCACTGCACCTCCCAGCTGATTTTCAGCCTGTTGGAGGCCTTTTTTTTTGGCTTCCCAGAGGCTTGAGGGTAGCCTCTGCAGCCTTTGCAGGCCGAAAAATGGACCCATTTCATCACTTCCGGTATTTCCAGAAACATAGAATGTGATGAAACGGGCCTATTTTTTGGCCTGCAAAGGCTGCAGAGGTTTCCCTCAAGCCTCTTGGAGGCCGAAAAAGGCCTCAAACAGGCTGAAAATCAGCTGTGAGGCTTGCACATGTGCACTGAGGTAAGTTTGCCTGGGGTTCACATGCCCACACAAATGGCTCTGCGTGCCACCTATGGCACACGTGCCATAGGTTCGCCATCACGGGTCTAGAATCTCTACATGGACACAAACTGCTGTTGAACCTTATCTAGCCTGACCCTTAAGCAAATCACCAACCTGAGAAGAGTCCTGTGTTATAGACCTGGACAATAAAACAGGTAATTAAACTCTTCAAATGTGAGTCTGGTTTTTTGCACTGGACAAATCACATCCAGGGACTGAAGATTCAAGCAAACAAATTTCTTGAGGGAAGAAATCATATTCCTATTTCCCTTCACCTAGTGGTGGAATTCAATTTTTTACTACCAATTCTGTGGGTGTCACTTGTTGGGCGTGGCAAGGGAAGGATACTGTAATATCTCCAGTCAGAGGTGGGATTTGCCGGTTCTCCGAACTACTTAAAATTTCTGCTACCAGTTCTCCAGAATTGGTCAGAACCTGCTGAACACCACCTCTGCCTTCACCTTAGAGATCTTTATTCAAAATCCAGAGCTGCTTCCTCTTTTCAAAAGACACTCTTTAAGTTCAATTGACTCTAAAATAAATTCCTTCAAAAATGTTTCACAGTGAAATACACATACACATACACAAACACACACACACATTCTTCTTTTAATGACCCCATAATCCCTTGTGGGCAACTGAATGGAGTTGACTGTTTTCTGGCCGGATGCCCTTCCTGTTGCCAATGTGGAGTTTTGTTCAGCAGATATATTCTCATTGTGCCCAGAGAGAGAAATATCTGCCTCTACCTAGGATTGAACTCACAGCCTCCCGATTATGAGGTGAGAGATCCACCTCTATGCCATTGCAACACACACACACGCACACACACACACACAAACACATGCATAACATACGCACATATATACATACATATATGTGCATATACATATGCATACACACACACACACACACACACACACACACACACACACATCATTCTTGGCTTTTTTCCCCTTCGTCTTTGCTACTTTACCTGATGTCGCAATAGTTCAAGCACAACAACCAACAAAATGATACAAACTGTACAAATTGCAAGACCAGACAGAAAAAGAATCCTTCGGCCCCAGTAGTCAATAAGATAGGCCTGAAAAATATTAAAGGTCAGAAACCATGAACAGGTAATAGGTTAACACAACAGCAAACTATTACAAAAGATTTCAAGGAGCAAGGCGCAGCCAGAAGGCTTAACCAGGTGTACCTTTATGCAAATCTACTTGTATTTCAATTGCATTCACTCCTGAAGAGTCCTATTCATTACCACTTAAACCTGGTTATGTCCTACTTGGAATATTTCAGTAACCTCTACATGGAGCTTCCCTTGAAGACTACTCCAAAGTTGCAGCGGTCCAGAATTCAGCAGCAGGGTAATTACTGGTACATCTCAGTATACCTGTATAATATCATTACTTTTTGAGTTACACTTGCTCCTACTGATTTCTATTGCTTCTGGAAGCAATTCAAGGTGATGATTATCATCTACAGTTCTCTTCACGGCACAATCCTGGATGATTTGTGAACTGTCTATCTCCAATAACTGCCCCACAAGCTGTGACATGGAGGGCGTGTTTAGATCCTTTATATTAAACAATGTAATCTGATAGGACCCAGAAAGTATGGATATTCTGTTGCTCGGCTTGCAGAACCACATATAACCCAAGATCTAGATAAGTCCTGATCTTGCCAGCCTTTCACAGAACATAAAATAATAGAACTGAAAAGAACCTTGGGGGGGGTCTTCTAATTCAATCCCCTGATCGAGCAGGAGACCCTATCTCACAATCTGGAGGCTTTGAGTTCGATCCTAGGTAGAGGCTAATATTTGGAAGGGACTCTCCTGCTCGAACAGGGGGTTGGACTAGATGACCTCCCAAGGTCCCTTCCAACTCTGTTATTCTATGATTCTATGCCATTTCAGACAAATGGTTGTCCGGTCTCTTCTTGAAAGCCTCCAGTGATAGAGCACCCACAACTTCTGAAATCAAGCTATTCGACTGATTGATCGATTGCTCTCACCGTTAGGAAATTTCTCCTTAGTTTTAGGTTGGTTCTGTCCTTGATTAGTTTCCGTCCATTGTTTCTTGTCTTGCCTTCTTGGCACTTTGGACAATAGTTTGACCTTCTTGCCTTTATAGGAAAAGTGTCTTTCAAAAGACACCGAAATTCTGGTTCTCTCTCAAGCGTTAGACCCAGACGTTAGATGGGCCAGATAGACATGGCTTCAGGCATGGTGCACAATCCTGATATTTTGCTTGTAACTACATCTTATTATCACCCCATAATTATAATATGTTGGTCATCCAGATAAATTACATAAATACCTACATCAGTGGTCCCCAAACTTGGCAACTTTAAGATTTGTGGATTTCAACTCCCGGGATTCTCCAGCCAGCGATTCTGGGAGTTGAAGCCCACAAGTCTTAAAGCTGCCAAGTTTAGAGATCTCTGACCTACATAATAAAATACTGTAAATCTCTGTATTATAAAATACTGTAAATCTCTGTAAACCAAAGTATTTCGCAATGGTGATCGCAAGATTAGTGAAGACCCGAATGTGCTTTTTCAAAAGGCAATTGGACATTTCACTTCTCGTCCCACAAGCTTCTCCCCAATGGAATAAATTTCTTGGATGAGAAGCGAAATGTCTTTAAGGAAAAACCAAGTCCAGTTGCCTTTTGAAAAAACAAAAACAAAAAGCACGTTTGGGACAAGCCAGACATGGATGATTGAGAATCTCCCTAGACAAGATTATAGAAGGTTACCTAACCTATCATGAGCAGATGATTTAAATAAGATTGGGAAAATATATGTGTTTATTAGCAGCAAGGGACTGATTTGTTCAAGGACGTGTTTGTTTGTTTTCTTGACATTTGTGGTCACCTCAGGAGTCTTCTCCAACATCAAAGTTCAAAAGCATCACTAGGGCTTCTCTCAAAGTCCAACTTTCAGTTCTGTGGAAAATCCCAAGAAATACCATGACTTACACGATCGCTATATTCATTATCCGTTGTAAGGCTGGTACTATACCAGTTGTCAGTAGCAATAGCAATAGCACTTAGATTTATATACCGCTTTACAGGGCTTTATAGCCCTCTCTAAGTGTCTTACAGATTCAGCCTATTTCCCCCAACAATCAGGCTCCTCATTTTACCAACCTCAGAAAGGATGGAAGGCTGAGTCAACCTTGAGCCTGGTGAGATTCGATCTGCCAAATTGCAGGCAGCAGAAGTAGCCTGCAGTACTGCACTCCAACCACAGTGCCACCGAGGCTCATTAATTTTCTCTTCTTTATATTTAATCTTATTCTTTTCCGCCAGAATCCTTTACTGCAAATCATTTGCACTTTCAGCTATCAAGAGTAGCATTGTCAGCATAATGCCATTTATTGTTATTTCTTCTTCCAGTGTTAAAACCACCTTTATTTTCTTCCAGTTCCAGCCTGCCTTAATACAGGTAGCCCTCGACACACAACTGTTAATCTGGTGACCATTCGAATTTATGACGACACTGGGGGAAAAAATGGTGACCATTCGAATTTATGACGACACTGGGGGAAAAAAAATGCCCTTTGAGCATTTTACCCACTTACGCCCACTGCAGTATCCTCATAGTCACAGGATCAAAATTCTGACATTTGTGAACTGACTCCTATTTATGATGGTTGCAATGCCCCAGGATCCTGTGGTTACCTTTTGAGACCTTCTGACAAGCAAAATCAATGGGAAAGCCAGGTTCACTTAACCAACATATTACTAGCTGAACAACTGCAGTGATTCACTGAACAACTGTGGAGAGAAAGGTCCTAAAATGGGGCAAAGCTCACTTAACCAATGTCTCACTTAGCAGTATAAATTCTAGGCTCAATTGTTGTTGTAAATCAAGGATTGTTTGCATAGATCCAGCACAAAGATCAAGTAAAAAATGGGTACAAAGATCAAGTAAAAAATAGCTTTGGCTATTATTATTTTTTTTGCCAGCCTTAAATCTGAGGGGTCCTTGGTGCTCTCTGAGCTTATGTCATGCCCCTGTTAGAATCTGACTCTGAGGGAAAGGAGGAACAGCTGACAGGAAGTGGGAGTGTGGCTCCGGAGGTTGTGGAGGAAAATGGGGAAGGGCACAGGCCGGATGGGCATTCAGAGGAAGATCCAGGCCCATCCCCTCTTCATCCTAGGGGACGCAGGGAGGAGTGGATAAGGGAGAAATGTGAATGGCATGGTCTACGGGGGAGGAGAGGGTCCTGATCCCCTTCATGGGCTGCAGCTGTGAGGATGGTTTATAAGGACAAACTGCACATGGTCCAGTGCTGGAAGCAAAGCGTGAAAATATTTGTCTGTTCTTATCTGAGTTCTGGTGTCCTTCCCAGTGTGTGCATTTCAATGTCTGTGGACGTCTTCAAGCCCTTATCCTGCCTTCTCTCATTAATTCTTCAGTGTGGTTTGTGTTGTTGTTTTTCTGTTTATAATTCATATGTATTTTGAATTTGAATTGAAGTTCTTCCTTTTTGCAACTGTTTGTGGGGGAGTTTTTTATCCGGTCAATGATAATTGGACCATTAAAGCCAAGTTGAAGGAATTAAAGGGACTTCACCTGTTTTTGTGACTTTGTTGCTTTTGTATCCCACCATGGGTCATCACACCTTACTTGTTTTCTTGCAGATGTTTCATTGCCCAAGCTAGGTAACATCATTAGCGCTATTCAGTGGTGTGTTTCAAAATTGTCTATCACCGGTTCTGTGGGTGTGGCATGGTGGGCGTGCTTTGCGTGCACACACACACACACACTTTGCATGCATGTGTGTACCAAATGCACACTTTGCGCAGGCGCAGAGGCATTACAACTCACCTCCTACAAGCCTGCACTCAGCCTGCTTTAGCAGCTGTCACGGGGCACCCTGCTGTGCTGTGCAAAGCATCTGCATTTCAAAACAGGGAATAAGGGTGAATATGGGAGCCTGGGCAGGCGGGTAGGCCCAACAGCCGAGTGGTGGAAAGAACCAGTTCAGTGTCCGTTACTGATCGTCGCTACCGGGTCTGCAGAACCGGTCCAAAACAGTAGAATACCACTACTGGGGCTATTATTTCATAGTTGGGTGGCTTGCTTGTCAGTATTGGTGGTCTTAGAGATTCTTTGATTGGGCTGTTTGCTGTTGGCTTCTTTGGCTGTTTCTTGATTGGGTATTGCTTACTTGATTTTCAGTCTGAAGTTAACCTTCAGTTACCTATGTTAACTATGCTGAACTGGGTGCTGACTGGTGGTGCTGGAGAGATGCTGGAGTCTTTTTGTTCTCTTTTGGGCTGGTCGATTGTCTCTTCTGCACGTTTATCTTGTGTATCTTGGAGGTGGTGACCCTTTGAGAGCTTTATGCAACAAAATTTTGTTTTAATGTAGGCTGATCCGTGTACATTCGAAGTGACAATAAAGTTATCCTAAATCTATAAACGTTGTTAATGTCTATGTGTCTGTTGATGGCTGATTTGTCAGAGCAACAGGATTCCAGAAATTCCCAGGTATTTTGGGACTTGGCTTGGTCTAGGATGCCCACATTTTCTCTATTGAAACTATGGTTAAACCTGTCTCCATGTTGTGAAATTAAGGAATTTTCATCATGTCTTCTGACTGCTAGGTGGTGTTTGGGGATGGGTTCTGCCAGTCTTCTGACTATTTGTCCCACGTCGTGGTTGTTGCAGTCCTAACATCATACGTTGTAGATAACTCCTGTTTTTTCTTTTCTTCTTCTTCTGGGGTTGTTGGATCTTTTAGTTTGCTTAGGATCTTTTAAAGGCCTTAAGTTAGCTAGTGTGCTATGCTGATTCCATGTGGTTATAGCAGTCCATTGGTGGTTTCTGAAATATTCTTCATGTATGGGGGTGTAATTTTTTTTTAGGGTTTGTATTGGTTCTGCTGTATTGGATTGAGCAGTCAGGGACTTTTTTTTTATAAAGTTGCATGAGTATCTGTTTTGTTGGACTATATTGCATAAATGCGCTATTTCCTATTGTGGCCCGCCAGTTGTCAGTGGAGCTGGCTACAGACTCGGATGAAGAGGAGGTTGTGGAAGAACTTGGGCCATTACTGGAGCCTGGGGAAGGCTGTGATGGATGCTCAGAATCAGATGCAGAGATAGAGCCAGGGTGGTCCAGCATTTCCCAGCCAGAGAGGCAGCTGCCTGTGGAGTCAAAGATAAGTGAGGAGGAGGAACAGCTGGGGCCTGTTCTGGATGTGCGTATGTGCAGAGCAGATAGGAGAGGTGAACAATGGAGGACAATGAGCCAGCTTGGAAAGCAAAACAAATGTGGATGCTGACTGGCCCTTCCCTGGCTGAGAAATAAATAAGAGGAAAGGGGAGTGGGTTGCTTGTCGCAGACAACTATTCGCATATCTGGAAATTTTGCTCCTTGTGTGTTTTGTGTGACAAAGACTGCCTTGCCAGAACTGAGGTTTGACTATTTCTCTGTTTGAACTGATTTAATTTGCAGACTTCCGGCTGGGAGCTCACAGCCTTGTATTTATCATAATGAGCTTATAAGGACTATTGTTTTAGTTAACTTCTTGCAGGACTCCTGCCTGGACTTATTTTGCTACCAAGGAAAATTACAAGATTGCGTTTTGAAAATTTTGGAGCATTATTTTTAAATATGTTAAGGGTTTACTTGGTTGGATGGATCACTTCTATTTTGCAAAGAGAGAGAAAAACAAAGCCACCAGAATATTTTGATAGCTTATCACTGAATGCCAGCAGTAGAATCTCATAAGGTGGGACAATATTATTTGAGGTCTATATTAGTGGAGCATTTCAATATTTTTACTACCAGTTCAGTGGGATGGCTTGGTGGGCGCGCTTTGCACATGCACACACACTTTGCATGTTCGCATGCACCAAACACACGCTTTGCGCAGGTGCAGAGACTTTCTGACTCACTTCCTGCAAGCCTGCACTTTCCCTGTTGCTTCAGCAGCTGCCGCAGGGCAATCTGCTTGCCGTGCAAAGCAGCTGCGCTGCAAAAGTAGGACATAAAGGTTAGTATGGGAGCCTGGGGGGCCGCGTGGGGCAATAGCAGGGCGTTGGAGCGAACCAGTTCGGTCTCCGCTGCTCATCGGCACTACCAGCTCAGCAGAACCAGGCTGAACCGGTACAATACCACCACTGGTCTCATATGCAATCCAGAGGATACAGAATATCCATTCTTGAATTAGAAGTTTAAAAGAATAGAGAAAAAACAAAAAAAACTTACCGTTAGCAAAGTTATTAAGCAGAGAAAAAAGCTTATGGCTATTTTCAGGATCCACATGGTACTGTAAGTCATCTCTGTCTTCCGCAAAATTTCATAATTATAATAATATAACTGAAAGCAGACAAGAGAGCAATTAAACAGTTTTAGGCAGGGGTGGGCTTCAAAAAAAATTTCTTTAGCAAAGGGTTCTCTGCCTGGTTGCTGGGTGGGCGTGGCCATGGTTGGGCGTGGCCATGGTTGGCCGTGGCCTCGTTGGCCTCCTGCAGGGGGAATTTTTGCCATCCCCAGGCACTGGAGTCTTTCCTTGAGCCTCTGGGAGGAGGGAAATTGCCTCCCCGGACTCCAGAGGCTCTATGGAAGGCAGAAATGGACTGGTTTCCAGCCTTCCCGAACTTCTGGGAGGCCAATTTTTCACCCTCCCTGAGTCTCCGTGCGTGCCCTGCACTTACCTGCATCCAAAACAGGTCACGTGGGGACTCCTGGGAGGGGAGGGGCAGGGTAGGAGGGGCCAACCAGGAATGGGATTTGGGGGTTCTCTGCAGTGCACAGAATCTTAGCTAGGGGCTCTCCTGTACCCCTGTGAACCCTCAGCAGCCCAGCCCTGACTACACATCAGGAAAGTTTCAGGCAGAAGACAGGCGTTTTAGATTCATTTGCAGGCTGAATCATGACATCTTCCCAGAACAATTGTTCAAAAGTGAAATAGCTTTTTCCTCCCATCCAAAATAATAATAATAATAACAACAACAACAACAGATTAAAAAAAGATGGAAAGAAGAATGCTTAATGCCTAAAAATGGAGTGATAATTGGATTCCCACAATGGACGAATGGCTGCAAAAATGGATTGAGTTGGCAGAGATGGCTAAATTGATTGCTCTGGTTAAAGACAAAAACACAATTAATTTTATTTCTACTTGGAAACCACTTTTGGACTTTGGACTTGAAGTGGAAAAAAAAATCTTTCAGGTTTTGCTGATTAGATAAGTTTGTTGTTAGAAAAGTGGCTAGTATATATTATTATATAAAAGTAAAAGTTTGAAATTTTTTGTTACTTCCTTATTCTATTTCACCAAAAGGAATGAGAAGTCAATGCTTTTCTTTTTTCTCTTCCCCTTTTCTTCCCTTTTCTTCCCTTTATTTTCATTTTTCAGTATTACTGTATTTTATATTTTTTTACAAATTAATAAACATATTTGAACCTGAACAACAAATTAAAAAAAGAGACAACCCTAAACTAAGAAAAAGAAAGAAAATAAACCTTATATATTATATTTATTAATGATCACCTGGTTTACTAATCAATCCACTGCTATAATATAATCAATATAAAATTACAATTGTAAAACTGTAACACCTCTGCCCTAGTAACATATATTGCTGCATTCTTTGGTTAGTAGAAATGATTGCTTCGCCCAGAACAGATAGATCTGATCACCATTTCTTAGCACCTGGAATGAGATCACATTTCCAATATCTCATTATGATCCTTTTACCCACTATCCATGCTCAGAGCAATCGTAACTCCTGATTACAATCAGACACCAATGCTTAGGTAGATACTTCAACATCATGTTAACATCTCTAACATGGAAGGTTTTCCCCTTAATTCACAAAAACAATCAAATGATCACATAATTGTATCATGTAACAGAATAACAAAGAGTTGGAAGTGTCCCCTGCACAAGGAGGAGATGCTATACTATTTCAGATAAATGGTTGTCCAATCTCTTCTTAAAAACCTCCAGGATTGGAACACCCACAACTTATGGAAGGGAGTCATTCCATTGATTAATTGTTCTCACTCTTAGGAAATTTCTCTTTATTTCTAGTTGGTTCTCTCCTTGATTAGTTTCCATCCATTGTTTCTTGTCTTGCCTTCAGGTCCATTAGAAAATAGGTTGACCCTCTGCTTTTTGTGGCAACCCCATAGATATTGGAAGACTGCTATTGTGTCACCCGTAGTCCTTTGTTAAACTAGCCATTCCCAATTCTTGCAACCATTTTTCATATGTTTCATCCTCTTATCTCCCAATTGTCTTTCTTGCTCTTCTCTGCACTTTTTCTAGAGTCTCAATATCTTTTTTATATTATGGTGACCAAAACTGGATGCAGTATTCCAAGTATTCCAAGCTCAGGTCTATCCAGTCACCCCAATTCTACTCCAAATTAAGGGACTCTAGGTCATAAAGGAACTAGAGATCAAATTGCCAACATATGCTGGATCATGGAGAAAGCTAGGAAGTTCCAGAAAGACATCTTCTACTGCTTCTATGCTAAAGCCTTTGATTGTGTGGATCACAAAAAAAAAAAACGTGGCAAGTTCTTAAAGAGATGGGATTACCAGACCATATTTGTCTTTTGAGAAACCTATATGCAGGTCAAGAACAACAGTGAGAACTGGACACAGAACCACTGATTGGTTCAAAATTGGGAAAGGAATTCTGCAAGGCTGCATACTGTCACCCTGCCTATTTAGCTTATATGCAGAGCGCATCATAAGAAAAGGAGGGCTAGATGAATCAGAAGTTGGAATTAAGATTGCCAGGAGAAATAACAATAACCTCAGATACGCAGAGGATACCATTCTAATGGCAGAAAGTGAAGAGGAACTAAAGACCCTCTTGATGTGGGTGAAGAAGGAGAGTGCAAAAGTTGGCTTGAAACTCAACATTAAGAAAACTAAGTTCATGGCATATGGCCCTGTCAAATTCCTGGCAAATAGATGGGGAAGAAATGGAGGTAGTGACAGATTTTATTTTCCTGGGCTCCAAGATCACCGCAGATGGGGACTGCAGCCAAGAAATTAATAGACGCTTGTTCCTGGGGAGGAAAGCTATGGCAAATCTAGACAGCATACTAAAAAGCAGAGACATCACTCTGCCAACGAAGGTGCATATAGTCAAGACTATGGTTTTCCCACTTGCAATGTATGGCTGTGAAAGTTGGAAGGCTGAGTGAAAAGGAATGAATGAACTGTGGTGCTGGAGAAGACTCACGTGAGTCCCTTGGACTGCAAGGTGATCCAACCAGTCAGTCCTAGAGGAGATCAACCCTGACTGCTCTTTAGAAAGCCAGATCCTGAAGACAAAACTCAAATACTTTTGCCACCTAATGAAAAGGAAAGACTCACTGGAGAAGAGCCTAATGCTGGGAAAGATTGAGAGCAAAAGAAGAAGAAGGGGACGACAGAGAATGAGGTGGATGGCTGGAGTGACTGAAGTGGTCGGTGTGAGCTTAAATGGACTCCAGAGGATGGTAGAGGACAGGAAGACCTGGAGGAATGTTGTCCATGAAGTCACAATGGGTCGGACACGACTTTGCAACTAATAACATCAAGAGTCACAAAAAGAAAAAATAATCCTGGTTCTGAAAAATCATTTTCTCATGATAATTAAAGTAAAAGTGTAGAGATACTAGTGTTTTTGACTTACAGCCAAGCAACAATTCAGCAACAATTTGATGTTATGATGGCATTGACTGGTGGTTATGACCAATCTTGGGAACTCCGTTCCCAACTGGTGTCTCTTGCACACCCTTGCTTTATGACCACATCACTTAGTGATGGAAATTCTGGTCTCCACTGTCATAGTTAAGGACTACCCTGTACTGTATCTGGAAGGTATCTAGAAGCCTATATCTATCTATATCTATATCTATATCTATATCTATATCTATATCTATATCT
>NW_020769330.1:15506338-15523931 GCF_900518735.1 Pseudonaja textilis | reverse complement strand
TATCTATCTATCTATCTATCTATCTATCTATCTATCTATCTATCTATCTATCTATCAAAGCGAAATACCACTCATGCATCATCACAAAATCTCCAGAACCATAAAGCCTACAAACTTGAAATTTGGCACATATGTTCCTCTTGGCTTCTAGGTGCTCTCTAAGAAAGGATTTTTTGAAATGACCATCAAGGAATTACTATTTCGTATATTATTATTAACACGCTCTGGTGCTAAGGAGTTCTACTCCCCCTCCCCACCTGAAAAGAAATCTCTTCTAAATGCAAAACACAAACAGAGGAGTTTCAGTTTTAGTTTCACAGCAGCAAGCAGCTTTAGTACAGAACAGTTGAGCTAAGCCACGCCGAGGATCCTTGCGGTCTCCTTCTTGTTCACACAGCAAATACTGCTTCAGTTTCCAAACAGCCCTCAACTCTCTCACACACTGGCAGGATGCTAGCCAGATGAATCCTGATGGATTCTGGTAGGTAGAGGCACATTTTTTTCCCCTTATTTTTCTCCCCTAAAACTAAGCTCGACCACATAGTTTTGTAGCGAAGCATGGGTGTTGAGCAAGTTTAGATATATGTGTCTGACTTACTTCATGAAAGCCAACAAACTGTGTCCCGATCATTAGGACAATCATACTGAAGAGACTCGATGAGACACTTGAGATTTTGCCCAGATGAATTATATCTGTTTTCTTCTCTTCCTTCTCTGAGATGTTCTCTTGCTGAAGTTCTTCAATTTCTTCTTCCACGTCTCCAGACACCTTCAACTTCTGCAAAACTGGGTGGGGCAGGGTGGGGAGAGAAGAAAACAAACGCTGAAATGGAAGTGGAGGAATGATTTTTAGGTCCCGCCACCTTCTTGCTCATCATGACTAAATTTGAAGGCAGGTTCCTAGACATCTCTGGGAGAAGGAACCAATGTGTTTTAACCCCGGGGTTTTGGGGTTCTTTTTTTAAAAATTCAAATTAAATAAGAGTTATTGTTCAGTCATAAATTTTTAAGGATAGAATGGAGAACCTGAAATGATCAAGTTTATTACCTATCTTAACATAGATTATCTTGTAATGGAATTGACCCAAAGAGCATTAAGTGCATTGCAAACTTTTTATTATTATTACCTTATTTTATTATTTTTTTCATTTCATTTCATTACATTACATTATTTTTATTTTATATTTTATTTTATTTTAATTATTTTATTTATATCTTACCACCTTTACTCCTTGAAGTAGCAAACATATGCAGGTAACAGATAATCAGAGTTGGAAGGGACCTTATAGGTCATCTAGTCCAACCCCTCTGCCCAAACAGGAGATGCTACATCATTTCTGACAAATGGCACTCTAATCTCTTCTTCCAACACAACTTCCTCCTCCTATTTTCCCCATGACAACAACCCTGTGAGGTGGATTGGGCTTTGAGAGAGTGACTGGATCAAAGTCATCGAGTCAATTGTCATGCCTAAGGTGGGACTAGAATTCACAGTCTCCTGAAAATCACCCAGCTAGCTACTGCAGGATTAGAACTCACAGTCTCCTAGTGATTGGCCCAAAGTCATCCAGCTGGCTTTCATGCCTAAAGTGGGACTAGAACTCATCAGAACTGCTTTCCAGCCTGATAACTTAACCACTAGACTATAACAAACTGATTCTAGAATTGTTATTATGAATATATATGTTTCTATCCTTCCCTATATGTGCATCATTATTATTTTTATCTGTATTTTCAAAGCAAACAAATTCATGGTGACCCAGACCTCATTCCTTAGATGAAAAAAAGTCCTTGGATTTAATTTTTTTTTAAAAAGTTTTGTTTCTTCAATCACATTGCAGTTTTATTTATTTAGTTAGCTAGTTGTATATTGTGTGCCTTTTTTAAATTGCCCATCTTGCAATCAACTCTGAATAATCAACAAATCTAAATCCATACATAAAAAAAAAACATTTGAAAAATGAGAAAAAGAGTCAAAAGTCCATAACCAAGAAAATACAGGTGGGATTTTCTTAACATCTTCGACTTAAGACTTGAAAGAAAGTGCCAAGTTTTTAAAACTTTTAAAGCAAGGGTCTTCAAACTTGGCAAGTTTAAGACTTGTGGACTTCAATTCCCAGAATTCCTGAGTTAACATGACTGGAGGAGGAATTCTTGGAGTTGAAGTCCACAAGTCTTAAAGCTGTCAAGTTTGAAGACCCCTGTTCCACAGGGTGAACAAGGAGGGGACCATCAAAACTGGCAGAGAATCCCTTTTAGATAGGGGTGGGATTCTACTGGATAGGCCCAGTTCAGGTGAACCCGTAGCTCCAAGGATCACCTGTGATTGCCACATGTCAGCTGTCTAACACACAGCTGTTAAGATTGCAGGATT
The DNA here is from genome assembly GCF_900518735.1 of Pseudonaja textilis. The sequence goes on along the minus strand of NW_020769330.1, from coordinate 15,521,557 downwards.
GCAGGAGAAGGTCAGTAGCAAACCCTCTGTGTATGTGTGCTAACCAAACTGGTTGTTACACCAGTTGAATCACACCCCTGCTTCTAGAGCCCATAAACTGGCAAACTGGAAGGGGTCTGGAGCATACCACGCTGTGAGTTCTGGTTGGGTGGGTATAAACCAAAGGGGGCAGGGGATCCCTCAAGTATCCTACCCCTGTGCCATGTATGACTTCATAAGTGATAATCAGCACCATTAATTGTACCCAGAAACCTACTGAGTGCAGCTCCCAAACCGGTAGGATTTCATAGGCCTACAATGATGTTCCCAGAACTTCCTGTTCTAAGCAGATACACTAGAATTCCCTTTTCTGTCCTCCAGTGCCATTACAGTTCCCCAAATTCCTTTGAGAAAAACAATAGCCCTTAGATCAGTTTAGAGCCACATGCTTCACTGACACTCACATTTAACAAAATTTGGTGTGGTTTACAACAGTAATAGTGCTGACCACTTTGTATAATGTGGAGAAAAAAGATGAGAAAGTCTAGTCAGGACAAACATCTGGAATTAATTTTACTTGTCCTCTTCTTTCTCTTTGGTGATCCTTATTTATTGATTGATTGATTGATTTGCTTACTTATTTATTTTGTCAAATGGTTATAAGATAACAGGTATAAGTATAAACATAGTTATGAATACATGAAATGGATACATATAAGAAAAATAAAAGAAATAGGACAGGGACAGTAGGCACTTTGGTGCGCTTATGCACGCCCCCTACAGACCTCTTAGGAAAGGGGTGAGGTCAATAGTAGACAGTCTAAGGTTACAGTTTTTAGGGTTTGGGGAAGAAACCTCAGAGTCAGATAGAGTATTCCAGACATTGACCACTCTGTTGCTGAAGTCGTATTTTCTGCAGTCAAGTTTGGTGCGGTTAATCTTGAGTTTGTATCTATTGTGTGTTCTTGTATTGTTATGGTTGAAGCTGACGTATTCATTGACAAGTAGGACATTGCAATATATAATTTTATGTACTATACTTAGATCGGACCGAAGGCGGCGTAGTTCTAGGTTTTCTAGGTCTAGAATTTCAAGTCTAGTGGCATAAGGTATTCTGCTAAGAGCAGAGGAGTGGAGAACTCTTCTTGTGAAATATTTCTGGACTTTCTCAACTGTATTAATATCAGATACGTAATGCAGTTTCCAGACTGATGAGCTGTATTCAAGTATTGGTCTAGCAAATGTTTTATATGATCTAGTTAGTAGTGTGATATTACCAGAAGAAAAGCTACGTAGGATTAGGTTAACAACTCTTAATGCCTTTTTGGCTATGTAGTTGCAGTGGGCTCTAGCAGTTAGATCATTAGAGATGAGTACTCCAAGGTCCTTGACAGAGTTTGGATCATCAATAAGGTCTTGACAGCTAGTATTTTATTTTCTGATTTTTTTTGCCAATATGTAAGACAGAACATTTATTTTTTGAGATTTGAAGTGGCCATTTGCTCTCCATCTCAATGTAAGACATCCAATTTCTATCTAAAAATATATGATTGTATGTTGTGTATCTGAAACATCAGTACTGACAATATTGATCTATGTGATCAACAATATTGAAATAACAACAATCTGTTAATAGTTGCTGAGAAAGGGCTCTTCCAAGTTGACCCACTGTATGTGAAATTACACTTGAGCTCAGTGGTGGTATTCTACCGTTTTGGCCCGGTTCTACCGAGCTGGTAGCGCCGATGAGCAGCGGAGACCAAACCAGTTCTCCCCGACGCTCTGGTGTTGGGTCCACCTGCCTGCCCTGGTTTTGAAGCACAGCTGCTTTGCGCGGCACAACAGATTGCCATGTAGCAGCTGTTGAAGTGACAAGGAGAGTGCAGGATTGCAGGAGGTGAGTCAAATAGTCTCTGCGCCTGTGCAAATTGCACGTTTGACATGCACACATGAGCACAGTGTGTGTGCACGCACAAAGTATGTCCACCAAGCTACTCCCACTGAACCAGTGGTAAAAAAATTTGAAACACACCACTACTTGTGCTCTTACTTCTGTTCATTGTACTTCAGAGTAAATTTACCATTCCTTGCTGTCTCTTCATCTTCCCTTTGGATCAATAAGTATCTAGGACTTTCAGGAATTTTGTGTAGTAGGAAGGTCAGAGTTAAAGGAATTATTGCAGCCAGAAATACCAACAGATACCAGCCTGCACAAGAAGACACAACAATAACATCCTTAACATTGAATGACCTGGGATCTGCTTTAAATCAAGATGGATTTTTCAAGCATACGTCTACATATGTTCATCTTTTTCAAACACAGGAAAGCACATATTTTTTAATATGCTGCCTGGCACTATGCTCATGGTTAAAATAGTGGGACACTCTAAACCAGGGGTGTCAAATACAAGGCCTGAGGGCCAGATGTGGCCCATGATTTGGTCGGATCCAGCCCGTGGGGCTGTCCTGGAAAATGTAAGGGGCTGGCCTTACATTTTTCCTAGCAAACAGGAAACATGCCAACAGTTTGGGGAGTGGTGTCAAGCAGGCCACACTCAACCAGTCAGCCATGCCCACAAAGTCGGCCACACCCAGTGAATGGCATCAAGCTAGCCATGCCCACCCAGTTGGCCATACGCATCCAGTCAGCCATGTCCCTAGCCGCCCCTCAAGGTCAACCACAACCCTGATGCAGCCCTCAATGACATTGAGTTTAATACCCCTGCTCTCAATGGAATGGGAGAACTTGCCACAGCCAACTCATTGTGGCCAACTCACCATGGCCAATTCATGGTGACCAACTTGCGGTGGGACAACCCACACCACCAATTCACCATGGGATAGCTTGCCACACAGGACAATTTAACAATCCCATTTGATTATTGAAAATAAATAAAAAAAATATTTCAACCGTTGTCATTCACATTACACTGTCTCTTTTTTTTCATTCTTTCTTTAATGATTCTATTCCACCATTTATTTGATATTAGTGTAACGCTCGTCCCTCAGTGAATTGCTCCATCGCAAGTTGGCTGTGGTGAGTTGTCCCACAACAAGTTGGCCATTGGAAATTGGCAACGGCAAGTTTGCCATGGCAATTTGTCTATGGTGAGTTGGCTGTGGCAAACTGACCACAATGGATTGTCATAGACCCACTCTAGATATCCAAGCAAAGCAGTGTTTCAGAGCATCTGAAGTCAAAAATTGTAAGCCTTGTCTGCAAGTCTTTCAGCCAATATCTCTGTCCCTCAGAAAGTTGCATTGTAGTTGGGAAATAGGGAAACCTGTTGGAATTGGAGACATCTAAAAGGAAGTGTGAGGGTGTTGCAAGAATGTAAAGAAAATAAATTAAAAAACAACAACAGAGTTGGGAGTTTTTGAACTGCAGAAGTGCATTTAATGTCTATCTTCAACCGTCCTTTATTTTCTACAGAGGGAACCAAGGTGCATTGATCATTACAGGTACTCTTTGACCAATGGCCACAATTGCACCCCAAATTTCTGTAGCTAAGCAAAACAGTTGTTGAGTTTGGCCCTATTTTGCCCCAATCGCTGCAGTTGTTAAGTTAGTAACAGGGCTGTTAAGTGAATCTGGCTTCCTCATTGGCTTTGCTTGTCAGTACATGTTGTGGTTCACCAGCAGCAGGTGCGGAGAGCTGAGGTCTTGAAGAGTGAGGACTTGGATGAGGGTTTGCATGTGATGCAGGGATGGAGCCAGTTCCATCAGGGAGTGAAATGCTGCCTTTGGAGATTGTGGAGGCTGGCAACAGTGATGAAGAGGCCCCCGAGGAGCCTGTGCCCAGTGCATGTGTGAGCAGGGCTGCTCGAAGAAAAGAACAGCTGCAGTAGCATGGGCGACTTAGGAGTCAGGCTGCAAGGTGATTCCTCAGAGGTACGATTCTTTGCAGGAAGCAAAGAAGTTCTTGCACTTCAAGTCTTGTGGAAGTTCGGACTATCCTGGTTTGTGTTTGGAGACTTTTGGGGTTTGTTTATTTTCTTGCAATTTAATCTAGTGTTCTTGGCAGCCTTGCACAACCTTGGCAAGGCTTGTTCTTATCTGGGACAATTAGTTTTTAATAGCAGTTTTACTGTATATGAACGGAATTCACAGAGAAGCATTAAAAAGGTTTTGCTTTTATCTCTGTTTGGTGTTTGTTTGCTTTGAACGAGGTTTGGGTCAGAACAGTAGGTCGGAAAAGGTGATAACATTGACCCCAGGTTGCTGCAACCATCACAAATATGAGTCAGTTGCCAAGCATCTGAATTTTGATGGTGTGACCAAGGAGATGCTACAATGGTGGTAAGTGTGAGAAATGGTCATAAGTCACTATTTTGGGGGCCATTGTAACTGTGTACAATCACTAAACAAAGTTATGAATCAAGGACTACCTGTACAGGAAAAATCCACCAATCCTGGGTATCTTTCTGCTTAAGATATGATTCCCTCCACATTTTATGACAATCACTGTTGGAGAGAGACTGGCTGAGACTGGAGGAGGAGTCAAGTGAGGAATTAGTGTGGAATCCCTATGTAGGCACAAAAGGACCAAGTCCAACCTCCTTTGAATACCATTGAATCTTATCTAGTGTGACTCAAGTGCAAACCGCCAGTCTAGCTTGAGCAATGAAATGACCAATGACTCTTCATTTGCAGAACTCTTCCCATGATTGTTCACAGCTAATATTCACTAAATTCTTTGAATCTTATTACAGTCAGAAAACAATGGCATTGATTCCTCTGAATTATTATATCTACAGGGGTCCTTGGTGCTCTCTGAGCTTGGTAGTTTTCTTTATGAAGTTTCACTACCCAACTAGCTAGCATCATCCATGTTAATGGGTGATGTTGTTATCTGGTTGGGTAATGAAACATCTACAAGAAAACCACCAAGCTCTGAATTACAAATATTCTGTTCGATTTGTATTATTTCTATGTTTCTTTTTTTATTAGTTTCAAAGTTTATGATTTATAGGGACATAAAATGGGCATCCTTAAAAATACATACCTTTCTGGTATCCTATGATTGAAGGAAAGCTCAGAATCTGAGCAACCATGTTGCCCACTTTTGCAAAGAAATTTGTTAGAATGATAACACTTCCCCTTATGGTTCTGGGAGCGATCTCAAAGAGGTATAGGTATATAAGGCAGAAGTTTACACCTGGTTAGAATATAAGTTAAAAATTAATTCAGATGTACATGGGACACAATGTATAGAAGGAAATTAAAAGAGCATTAGAAACCATGCAGATACAGTAATTGCTCTTCACTCCAAGCCATTCCACACGGAACCTTCCAAAATTTCATTCTGCCCTATACAATGTATAGGGGAGATCATTATCTGAATTTACAGTCTATAGCAGGGTTGTCAAACTCCTGGCCCACAGGCCGTATGCATCACGTGCTGGCCAGGCCCGTGCCTGGTTTAGCAAAATGGGGAAAAGTCCCGCTATGTCACGTGATGCCACCATGACAACTTGAGTTTGACACCCCTAGTCTATAGAGATGTGGCATGCAGCGTTAAAGATTGGTGCAGTCTCATAGTCATAAGTTGTGATAGGTGTACAAGGACATCCTCAATGTACAACCACAACGTCAGGATTCCAGCAATCTCCCTAATTAAATCATGAGCCTTGAGCCAAACTTCAAAAGACTTCAAAGAATTCATTAGGAGCGACATACTGGCATTACCTGTATGAAGCCGATTCTGGAATGTGTAATTACAATCACCTGTGACCCTGATTCTCCCGTTCTCCCTGGGTGTGCCATAAATCTCCAATTAAGCACATACATGGGCTAGGTGTCATCCATCACATTCTCCAATTAAAGTTTTTCGCAGGCAAAAGCTCCAGTAGCTTAGCTACAATCTTTTTAAAGAGAAGGTTGGAATGTGCTTCTAAGTTCATTTGCCCTATGCTTCTCCAGTCTTCCCCCCCCTCATCGCCGCCGCTTCTTTCTTATGGCAACTTGGAAACAAGTGTAGGAATGCTTTACAAGTTGGCACACAACCGAGCCCAAAATGTCGGTTGTTAAGTGAGACATTTGTTAAACCAGTTTTGTCCCATTTTACGACCTTTCTTGCCACAGTTGTTAAGTGAATCACTGCCTTTGATAAGTTAGTAACATGGTTGTTAAGTGAATCTGCCCTCCCCATTGACTTTGCTTGTGAGAAGTTTGCAAAAGATGATCCCATGTCCCTGGGACACAGCAAAGGTCGTAAGTATGAACCGGGCAGCCCATCATCTGAATTTTGATCCCAGGACCATGGGGATACTGCAAAAGTCGCAACTGGGGAAAAAAATGATCGTAAGTCCCATTTTTCAGTGCCATGGTAACTTTGAGCGGTCACCAAATGAACTGTTGTAAGTTGAAGACTACCTGTAAAATTGGTTCATCCATGTGGCCAACCACATTTAACAGCCTTATTTGCAGTGGTTATGAAACAATTGCTTCAGCTGCAAAGCAACCCCGTGGGCTAGTTTTGCCGAAAACCAGAAGCTAATGCCAGTTTTCAGCAAAACTGTAGTAAAAAAAACAAATGATCAGGTGACTGTGGAATGCTACAGGTAAAGGTAAAGGTTTCCTTGAATCCTCAAGATTACAAGGGCACTGAAAAAAGTCACAGCATCCTTATAGTCATGGGATCAAAATTTGGGCCCTTGGTAACCAGTGTCTATTTACAATGGTTGAAGTGCCATTACAACCTTCCCATCTGGCTGTTGGCTTCTCATAAGCACACTCAATGGGGGAAGGCGGACTTGTTTATTTCCAAGTTGCTTCTCTCCTTGATTAGTTTCCATCCATTTTTCCTGACCCTGCTTTCTGATGCTGTGGAAAATAGGTCGACCCCCTCTCCTCTGCTGGCAATAGCCCCTAAAGTATTGAACCACTGTGTTGACTTTTTATGTTTTACCGACAAAGTAATAAAGAGAGACTAGTATAGATCTATTTCAAGCTGTTTAGCTCTCATCAGCTAGCCAGACCCTTCTGGGTTTCGAACCCAGGCTACTTTCAGTTAGATAGATGTTTTTTAAAAAAATCATTTATTAGGAGTGGACATGTCGACATTACCTGGGTGCAGCTGACACTGAGACACATCATTCATCTCACTCTTGACCCTGGTCTTACTCTACCCCCTGGATGTATATTATCCAATAGGATACATCCATAGCCCAAAATCATCAATCATGCTCTCTAGTAATAATCTTGTGCGCCAGCAGCTTTGGCCACCTAGTGATTATCTAAGGTATGCATTACTCCTTATTCCCTTTCTGCTGACAACTCTAAAAAAACAGAAAAATATTTTTGAGTTGACACTCTAAGCATGGGCTCTCCTCGTTTTGTCGGCTATACCAGGAGAGAGATTAAGTGTTTTTTTTCTGGTGAGACTGGTCTATCAGGGCAACCTGGTCTACCCAATTATGGGATGGAGCATACCATTTCCGCTTTTGCCTTTCAGCCCCAGACTGATCTCATTGGAAAAAAAACACTTAATCTCTCTCCTTTGGTATAGCTGACAAAGCAAGGAGAGCCTGTGGCTTTGATATTACTTCTACTTAATATGCAGGTAGCCTGAGTTCGAGTCCCAGAAGAGCTTGGCTAGCTGATGAGAGCTAAATAGCTTGAAATAGATCAATACAGAGGTGGGCTGTACATACGGTAATAACTGGTTTGCCTAGCGCAGAACCAAAAAATGTAAGCATGCACATGCCTGCTTCGCGAGGCTGCAAAAACATGAGGATTTCCTGCATGTGGCAACCACAGTGAGTAGAACGGGAGAGGTGCAAAAATCAGCTGGTCTGCATGGGATATATTGGATGAGATAACACCAGGGTGGGTGGACAGGCCCAGCCGGTGGTCAAAACTACTGGTACGGATGAGCCGATTCGACCTAGATCTATACTAGTCTCCCTTTATTTCTTTGTCGATAAAAAATAGCTTGTCACGAAAGCGACGGCCTGTGAACGATTGGAGCAGAAAGGCAAAAGTGAAAGCGGTATGCTCCGTCCCATATTTGGGTAGACCAGGCTGCCCTGATAGACCGGTTTCACTGGAAAAAGCACTTATTAAACTACTGCTCCTATATTACTCTCTAGTCCCGGGGTGTCAAACTTGCATCTTCACTGTGGTGTCATGTGACATATTGGGACATTTCCCCCCCTTTGCTAAACCAGGTGGTGGCAGGGCCAACATGTGATACACCTAGACCATGAGTTTGACAGCCCTGCCCTAATCCTTCTTTTCTCCAGACGAGCCATACCCAAATCCTGCAACCATTCATCGTATGTTTTAGTCTCCAGGCCTTTAATCATCTTATTTATTTTTATTTATTTATTTGATTTGCCAATCGCTTATGAGATAATAGGTATAAGTATAAACATGAGTATGAAGACAGGAAATAGGGACGAATAAATGGGGACAATAGGACAGGGACAGTAGGCATGATTGTGCGCTTATGCATGCCCCTTACAGATCTCTTAGGAATGGGGTGAGGCCCATAGTGGATAGTTTAAGGTTAAAGGAGTGGAGGTTAGAGGATGTAGCAACAGAGTCAGGTAGTGCATTCCAGGCATTGACCACTCTGTTGCTGAAGTTGTACTTTCTGCAATCAAGTTTGGAGCGGTTTACATTGAGTTTGTATTTGTTGTGTGCTCTTGTATTGTTGCGGTTGAAGCTGAAGTTGCCATTGACTGGTAGGACATTGTAGCAGATAATTTTGTGTACTGCGCTTATGTCCATCTGTAGGCTGGACTTGGTTGCTCTCTACCATCTGTATGCATATATGTGCCTTGCATTATTACTCAGAATCTCTGATCGAGACCTGACTGCTTTTCTTTAAAGAATATAGAAAGACAAATAATCATGACTCTACTCACCTATACATATTCCAGTAAGCAAATGTGCACAAATGGTGAATTCATAGACATATACCAGTGTGTTACAACCCAAAAAGATGACAGAGATTATGGATAAAAAGTTAGTTACCGCCATAGACCCTTTCCTAAAAAAAAAAAAATGAAAAAAGTGTGGAACAAGGTGAAAAATAAAATTAATATAAATCAAAAGAACTACAGTAAGCTTACCCGTAATCTGCATGTTTTGAAAATATTTCCTACCCTTTTGTTTTCTAATGATCAAAATTTGGACATCTACCATTCTGAAATTCTTTTATGGGCATTATTTCTAAAGAATAGATCAGCAATAGTTGATTTCTTTTAATCCGAGAGGCTATATTCCTACAACGGAACACTAGATTGACCAAAGGACATGATTCTCAAATGTAAGATTGTTAGCTCTAACCAGTTCTCACCAGCTCTAACCATTATCCCTCACAAGGGATAATATGGTTTATTTATTTATTTAGAAAATTTATACGTCTTCCTACTTGATCACAGCAATTCTAGACAGCTTACAGGCAATCAAAACACAGTATAGAATTTTTTTTAAAAAAATAATACACATATACACTAGCAACAACACACAATTAAATGAGTCATTTGATGGGCTCCATTCCACTCTTGAGTTCCCCAGTCCCATTGGCTAAACCAAGTCTTCAGTGCCTTATAAAAAAAAGTGGAAGCCACTCTAATTTTTGAAGGGATGATATTCCAAATTGAGGAAGTCACCTGTTCTGACCTGGCTCCCAAATCCTCTGTAGTTAAATCAATGATTCCTTTATTAGAAGTGTCAGCAGCCCTGGCAAAAAAACTTTCTCTTACACACACAGCAGGCTAACAAGTCTGTCCAGCAGGGAGATAAATACTTGTCTGCCACACCGATTCATCCCTGCCTGCCTTTTTTCCCCAGAGTTAGGGTGGGGCTTTGCTAGCAGCGTTGGCTCTTGTGTCCCAAGGATCAGCACACAGATTTCCACTGCTCTCCTCTCCTCTGCATCCGCATGTCAAGCTTTGGACCCAGCTGTTCCTCCTCTTCCTTATCAGCCACCTCCAGACTGGGGCCGCTGTTGACTCTCCATCTGAGAGCTGACGTATGGCCTAAGCTCCATCTCTATCTCTGACAGCTGCATTCCCTCTTCCCCCTTGGAGCTCTCAGGTTGCCTTGACCCTCATTCTCATGCCTCCTCCTCCTCCTCATCTAATTCGGCTGCTGGAGGGGCCAGCGGCCGACAGGCCACAACTACAACACTGACAAGGTCCTTCTTCTGGGTGCTGCCAGATGTACTTTCTTAGAAGACAAGACTCACAACATCCTTTGCCTCCCCAATCTAGTGGATTAGAAGGATGTGACTAGCAAGAGAAGGTCCCTCAGATAACTGAGTCCCAAGCCATGAAGGGCTTTAAAGGTGACAACCAGTACACCTTGAACTGCACCCAGAAGCAAATTGGCAACCAATGCAGCTCGCAGAAGAGAGATGACACATGTGCACACCTAAGTCTGCACAAAACTGTGTGGGCAGCTGCATTTTGAACCAACCGGAACTACTGAATGCTTTCCAAGGGCGGCCCCATGTACAATAGTCACAGTTAATGGGTCTTTCTAATAGACCTTCTTCCCCATAATGAAATGTTTCTTTATTCCAGCATTTTTTCCCCTTCAAATTATTCATTTGCTGGTTGCAAAGAAGAGAAAGGTTTGAAAGCAAGGACATTGTTTCTCTTATTGGATTATACCACAAATTCTAGAATGGGTATCCCAGGATTGGGAATGATGTCAACCTACCTGCCAAATCTGTCTGCCATATAACCAGACATAAGTGATCCTATTAAGGCTCCAAGTGGGAATAAGTCAATGGCAAGTTCCAAAAAGAACAACTGAGTAGATGGGTCAGGCAACTGGTTTGGTTCCGTCACATTAAAAAAGAAATACATGAGCTAAGGAAAGAAGGACAAAGGTTAGTTCTTAGAATTTTTCCTAACAGTACTTGCCTCAGTAAGGTTAACATTGAGTCAAATTCTTCCTGGACAAACTAGGACTATAAACTAGATGAGAAAGTTGAAAAATGTCCCAGAAGAATGCAAAGGCAAAATGTTTAGTATAATTCTTAATCCTACATAGGAAGCATCAATGAACTCACCAGAACCTGATCTTAATATAAACAAGAAGTTCCTCAATTGAAGTCTTGAGAGCAATGAAACATCTGGATAATTGTTGACCCTAGAATTAATGCCCCAATGGAAAGAGAAGATGTACATATCCATATGACTAAAATGATTTTCAAAACCAACTCAAATTATGGGGTCTTTGATGCTCTCTGAGTTTGGTTGTTTTCTTGCAGATGTTTCATTAGCAGACTAGGTAATTTGTAGTTCCTTGATTAGGCTGTTGTTTACTGTTTGTTTTACTATTGGTGTGAGTTGGTAGTTCCTTGATTAGGGTATTGTGTACTTCTTGATTGTTGGTGTAGTGTTGTTCTTGATGTTAATCTCTGCTCATCTGGATGTTGATTGCTGGCGAGGAGGTGTTTTGATCTTTTGGTTTTCTGTTTGGCTTTTTGATTGTCTCTTTTCAATGTGTGTAGATTTTGTTTATTTCTATGTGCCTGTTGATGGCTGAGTTCTCAGGAGCAAGGAACTACCAACTCAGACAATCAAGTACACAGTAAACAGCTAATCCAGGAGACAGATTAATTCTTTTTTCCAGTGAGACTGGTCTATCGGGGCAACCTCCGTCTACCCAGGGACGGAGCATACTGCTTCCACTTTCACCTTTCACCCCCAATCCAGTATAGCCAACAAAGTGAGGAGAGCCCATGGCTGAGAGATTAATACATCTACCTAATATGTAAGTAGCCCAGGTTTGAATCCCAGAAGGGTATGGCTAGCTGACCAGAGCTAAATAACTTGAAATAGATCTATACTAGTCTCCCTTTGTTTCTTTGTTGGTAAATATAAATTTAACACAAAAAGTCGCAAAAGTGACTGTCTACGAAGGCTCCTGGATTGGGGCTGAAAGGCGAAAGTGGAAGCAGTATGCTCCGTCCCATATTGGGGTAGATCAAGCTGCCCTGATAGAATGGTCTCACCAGACAGGAAAAAAAAAAAAACACTTCAGAGGCAGTATTCAGCAGGTTCTGACCAGTTCTGGAGAACCGGTAGTGGAAATTTTGAGTAATTTGGAGAACTGGCAAATACCACCTCTGACTTGAGATTTTATATTATCCTTCCCTTGCCATGCCCACCAAGCCATGCCTACAGAACCAGTAGTAAAAAAAAAAAATTGAATCCCACCACTGAAACCCTTGATCTCAACAGCTTCCAGGCACCAAAAAGATAAGTCACAGCATTGCTTGATTCATCAAGAGCAGAGATGTACAACTGTGTATCACCAGAATACAATGATATTTCACCCCATGCAGTGGTGGGCTTCAAACATTTTAGCAAAGGGTTCTCTGCCTGGTTGCTGGGTGGGCGTGGCCATACTTGGCCTCCTGCACCATGGCCGGGATGGAGGGTTGCCCTCCCTGGGCTCTCTGGAAGCCAGAAACAGGCCCATTTCCGCCCTTCCCGAACTTCTGGGAGGCCTGTTTTTCACCCTCCCTGAGCCTCCTCACCTGTCCTCCACTTACCTGCATTAAAAACACGCTGCAGGGACTCCAGGGAGGGGCAAGGCCTGGTGGGCGGAGCCAGATAGGAGTAGGATTTGGGGGTTCTCCGAACTGCACAGAATCTTAGCTAGGGGATCTCCCGAACCCCTGCGAACCCCCAGCAGCCCATCCCTGACCCCGTGGTGAAGAAGGAACATCTGCAGCAGTTTCATGTAGACGTTCAACAGGAGCAGCGTGACCCTGACCCCCAGGGAACCCCGTATCTCTGACAAAGGAATTTCTTGGAAAAGCAGAGTAATGGGCTCATTTGAGAGAAGAAGAGTTTGATCTTTAATCGAGGCAGAGGTGTGCTGCTTAAACAACGACATCTTCTTTAAGACAGTATCTGCTTTTCATGACACTTTTCTTACCACTTCGGGGGAATAAAGAATCCAGCCGTAGAATCCAAAATGCAAGCACATGACATAGCAGATCAGCGCACTGCAAACAAAGTACCATGATACGCCCTAAGAGAGGGAAATAGCAGCTCTTGTGAGATGAGTTAATGTAGCGACAGAATTATAAGAATGAATAACACAAGCAGAGAGATAGACAGCAAACAGACAATCTGAAAGAGGCATGACAGAGGAATGGTGGACAGGACTATGGATTAGTTCTCAAGACTAATTTTGTTTTTGCTTTTTTTTTATAAGGTGCAGTTTAATTTAATTAAATCTTCCTTCCTTCCTCCCTTTCTCTTCGCTCCCTCCCTTTTCCTCCCTCCCTCCCCATCTCTCTCTCTCTCTTCCTTCCTTCCTTCCTCCCTCCCTCCATTTATCTCTCTCCCTTCCTCCCTCCCTCCCTCCACCTCTCTCTCCCTTCCCTCCTTCCTTCCTCCCTCCATCTCTCTCTCTCCCTTCCTTTCTCCCTCCCTCCATCTCTCTTCCTTCCTTCCTCCCTCCATCTCTCACTCTCTCCCTTTCTTCCAGCCTCCTTCCATCCATCCATCTCTCCCTCCCTCCCTCCATCTCTCTCTCCCTTCCTTCCTGCCTCCTTCCTTCCATCTCTCTCTCTCCCTTCCATCCTTCCTTCCTTCCTTTTCCCTTCCTGCCTACCCTTCAGATTATCCTTCATTTCAGAGAAATCCAACATTCTGTCTTCCCAAACTTTTTAAAATCCTACACTTTGTAACAGGGTATCTTATCAATGTTAAAGGTAGCCACCTTCAGGGATCACTCAGATGCAGGCGGGCCTTGTGTTTTAATCCACCCCTTTTCAAAAGGTGATGTTCATGTAATGCTGCCATCCCAGGAATTGCATATTTCAGGTTGTATGAAATGTTATGCAGCCGTTAATGTTAATATCTCATGTTATGTAATCTTGTCCTGTTCTAAATCCTGGGTACAAGTAAACATCAAGCTAAAGATAAAGGTTCCCCTTGCACATATGTGCTTGTCGTTTCCAGCTCTAGGGGGCAGTACGCATCTCCGTTACAAAGCCAAAGAGCCAGCGCTGTCCAAAGACCTCTCCATGGTCATGTGGCCGGGCATGACTAAACACCGAAGGCTCATGGAATGCTGTTCCCTTCCCACTAAAGTGGTCCCTATTTTTTTACTTGCATTTTTATGTGCTTTCAAACTGCTAGGTTGGCAGAAGCTGGAATAAGTAATGGGAGCTCACTCTGCTTTGTGGCGCTAGGGATTCAAACTGCCAAACTGCCAACCTTTCTAATCAACAAGCTCAGCGTCTTAGCTACTGAGCCACCGCGTCCCAAAAACATCAAGCTAGATGATTAATAACAATAAACCAGCAGATCAGACAAACTACCTTCCAAGCAGTCTTGAATTCACCCATGTCTTTCGTAGTGAGCTATCAGAAATCTGGATTACCTGTTGGGAAATAAGAGGGTCCTTGAGAGACATTAGAAATATCCTTAAAGGATTGTAAAAAGCTAGCACTCACCCCTGAAATATTTTGAAAAATATTAAAAAGGCAGAATATTATATTTCCCTGGATAAGAAATGGAGAAATATGTTCTTGGGAAGCAGTCCCCACCTTTCTTAATAGCCCTTAATAGCAGATGTCAGCACTTAAGAGATAAAGAAATAGATAGCTCTGTTCATAGACCCCTCAAAGAGCCCTCACTCAAGATCCAAACCAGGATAAAGCCATTAAGCTATAATAGGAATTGCCCAACACCATTTCAGAACACAAATTTCTTCATTGCATCAACTCACCACAAACTTCAACCAAACTTAGCTCAGACAAAATCCTAGGATTTTTACTTGGCCCGATGGGAGTCTGCAATCATTCTTCGTATGTTTTACTCTCCAGGCCTCCAGCTTTCCATGTTGGCTCCTATGCTCTGCTCTGTTATTTTTATTTCAGTATTAATTTTATTCATTATTTTATATCTATCTATCTATCTATCTATCATCTATCATCTATCATCTATCATCTATCTATCGATATCTATCTATCTATCATCTGTCATCTATCATCTATCATCTATCTATCAATATCTATCTATCTATCGATATCTATCTATCTATCATCTATCAATTTATCATCTATCGATCTATCATCTATCTATCATCTATCATGTAATCTATCTATCTATCTATCTATCTATCTATCTATCTATCTATCATCCATCGATCTATCATCTATCATCTATTGATCTATCATCTATCTATCATCTATCATCTATCATCTATCTATCTATCTATCTATCTATCTATCTATCTATCTATCTATC
>NW_020769330.1:15493773-15506328 GCF_900518735.1 Pseudonaja textilis | reverse complement strand
ATCTATCTATCTATCTATCTATCTATCTATCTATCTATCTATCTATCATCCATCCATCTATCATCTATCGATCTATCATCTATCTATCTATCTATCTATCTATCTATCTATCTATCTATCTATCATCTATCATCTATCAATCTATCTATCTATCTATCTATCTATCTATCTATCTATCTATCTATCTATCTATCATAACCTAAGCAGAATCTTGTAGTTTTATAAATATTGTAAATAAATAATCCAAAAGTTGCTTTTTTTTAGAGAGAGAGAAAGAGAGAACTGGACTTTCTGGTTTTTCTTTGAAGACATATTGTTTTTCATCCAAGAAAAATCTTCAAAGAAAAACCAGATAGTCCAGTTACCTCTTGAAAAGAAAATCACCTTTGGGACAACCATGATCTGGATACTGAGAATCTCCATAGACATGTAAACAAATAACACACACAAAGATCCGAAGCCATGGAATTCCTCTTAAGACAACCCTCTAAATTGCTTTAAGTTTCCAGAGAAGCATACCGAAATGAATAGGCCAAAAACCTAGACTTACCATCCCTTACTTGTCCTATTGAGCAGGTGACAAGTTCAGATAATCCCTAGGATTTTCTTTGAAACAAAAGGCCAGGAATTCTAACATTTGCCCAGGAGCCAATCAGACAAGAGCAAAATTCCAGGAAGAACTGTTGACAGTTGGGAGTAGAAAGGAGCCTTAAATGGTTTGTCCAAGAAAGAGATTATGACAGCAGGATGTTCTTGAAATAATTTAGATGAGTTGCCAGAGATAATTGAATCACCAATAGGGGAATCAGCCTAAAATCCCAATCTGTTATAAAGAAACAGAGTCGGATCTTAACATGCTATTTCTTTATTCTTTAAGCCCATCATTTGCAATAGAATTTGTGAGTCACCCAAAATTATCTTGTAGGGTAAATGGGAAGCATTGAAATTTAATAACATGGGGGTCCTGGCTGGGATTTTAGGCTTCATTATTAGCCTTTTAATAAAGGTGATTTTACCATTTATTTTGGCATTCATGCATATCTTCTGAAGCAAGGATATTCACACTTGGCAAGTTTAAGACCTGTGGACTTCAACTCCCAGAATTCCTGAGCTAACATGACTGGAGGAGGAATTCTGGGATTTGAAGTCCACAAGTCTTAGAGCTGAGGAGTTTGAAGAACACTGTTCTAAAGTTTAGAATTGTTTTTAGCCAAAACAATTTCCTTTGCTGTTCAAAATCTAGTCTATTAATAGAATAAGAGAGTTGGAAGGGAAGTTGGAGGACTTCCATGCCAACCCAACAGTACCATTTCAGACAGATAGTTGTCCAATCTCTTCTTTAAAATGTCTGGTGTTGGAAAATCCACAATTTCTAGAGGCAAGTCCTTCCTCTGATTAATTTTTCTCACTGTCAGGAAATTTCTCCTTAGTTCTAGGTTACTTCTCTCCTTGATTAGTTCCCATCCATTGTTTCTTGTCCTGCCTTCTGGTGCTTCAAAGAATAAGTTGACCCATTCTTCTTTCTGGCAGCCCCTTCGATACTGGAAGATGGCTATCATGTCTTCCCTGGTCCTTCTTTTCATTAAACTAGACATTCCCATTTGCTGCAACTGTTCTTTGTGTTCAGAAATTAAACATTAGGGCTGCCTTCCTACATCCCTGAATATACAAGTGTTACAAGCTCAGCTAGAGCAACTGTCCAGGTAAGATACTCTGGACAGATCCCAAAAGTGACTTTTTCTCTGAAAAGGCAACTGGATTTTCTTGGTATTTTCTTTGAAAACATTTCACTTTTCATCCAAGAAGCTTATTCAGTTCTTCAGAAGCTTCTTATATGAGAAGTGAAACATTTTCAAAGAAAACATGAAGAAAATACACCTTTTTTTGGGGGGGAACCACCTTTGGGACTTTGGAAGTTAAAACCCACCCCCTCCTAGAAAGAAAATGAAATATTTTAGGATATACTAAAAAGGCAGAATATTTCCCCTAAAAGAGAAGTAGAAACTCAGAGAGGCAGAAACTGAGGCCCCCTCCCACCTTTGTCAATGGGCCATTAAGGCCTGGGGCAGTCTATTGTACATAACAAAGATCTACCTCCTCCAGGCAGAGACATAATAGGAATTGCCCAAAGCCCTCATCATCCAGCAAAGCTCAACCAAGCCTGGGATCCAGGACAGCCTACGGAGTTGCCCTTGCATGGCCCCATGGGAGTTTGATAACCAATCAAAATACAAGCTCAAATTCAAATCCCAACAGAGAGTATAAATCTCTCTCTCCCTCTCTCTCAAATGCATGTGCCTTTTCTGCCCAGGAACCCATCCTGTCCACCATTAAACCATCTTTCCAAACAGCCTCCATGTTTCCAGTGTCTTTTTCCCCACTTGGAACTGAACCCAGAAGGATATTTCTTCCAACAGGACCACTGTAATTTGAATGATCGACTAACTTCATAGACTTTCTGGACAGGCAAGCATTTTAGATACAACTAAGCAGGTATTTTGGCCTACAGTTAGGCGAGTCATAGGTGAGAACTTGGTCTCCCTTTGTCAAACTGATTCAGAGGCTAGAAAGAGGAAGGAGAAGAGGACTTTGAGAAGCCTAGCTCCTTCCAATATCATTATCGGGGAACCAGAAAGAATAAAGTAGCTGAAGCCAAAATGCTACTATTTTGCATTGTAAGGGAAAATGCTGAAAGAACCTCAAGGCCAATGCTGCCTGTTATTCACGGCATTATGCAAATGAATGCCTGGAGGGCTGCTACAAATCTGGAATTCAGGCAGCTTGGAACAGATGGAACAAACAGGCTACAGACACGAGAAGGTGGAAATAATCTTCAGGAAGCAACCTCATGAAGGCTTTGGATACTTGCAAAGATAATAAATGGAACTGATGACCATGTCCAATTCAGAAAGGATATATGTAGTGTTTCTCCACCTTGGGAACTTTAAGCAGTGTCAACTTCAACTCCCAGAATTCCCCAGCCAGCATGGTGGACTTCCCTATCCGGTGTGGACAACATGGCTGATTGGGAAATTCTGGGAGTTGAAATCCACAAAGCTTAAAGTTCCCAAGGTGGAGAGAAACATTGGTCTACAGAAAAACAAATGGAAAAAAATAGTTGGGAGGAGTGGAAGTATACGTATAGAGAGAATAAATTTATTCCAATTTTGTCCTTCCTGTAACACATGCCAACACCACAGGTGTCTTCATTGAGGCTCATAACTCATTTTGAGAGGCCTCAAGTTTTTCTTGCAATGCAGCATTGGGGTACAATAAAATATTCAAAGGAAGAGCTACATTGCAGCGGAAATTGTAACGGTATGTCCTTTGGAGATGGGGTGGCGAGAAGAGATGGTGTCTAGAAAATGATCAGATAAGAGTGAGGAAACCCACAGCTGCATAACGGGAATGAAAATAAGTTCAGAAAGGATTCTTCCTAACTTATCAGGCTGTAAAAAAAGAGGATGGGGGACTTGTACTTTTAGACTTCCAACATTGTCTTAACGTAACCTTACAATAAAGTATATAGAGGTCTTAAGCAAGGAATAGGTAAATTTTCCGTTTTACTTTGTTCAGTTGTTCATAGAATAGAATAGAATAGAATAGAATAGAATAGAATAGAATAGAATAGAATAGAATAGGGAATGGGAATGGGAATAGAGTAGAGTAGACTGTAGAGTAGAATAGAGTAGAGTAGAGTAGAGTAGAGTAGAGTAGAGTAGAGTAGAGTATTGGCCAGGTGTGACTGGACACACAAGGAATTTATCTTGGTTCAAATGCTCTCAGTGTACATAAAAGAAAAGATACATTCTTTAAGAGTCAAGAATCATAAGGTACAACACTTAATAATAGTCATAGGATACAATAAGCAATCAAATCATACTAGGAAACAGTCAATATCAATCGTAAGGATACAAGTGACAAAGGTACAGTAATACAGTCACAAGTGGGAGGGGATGGGTGATAAGCAGTGATGAGAAGATTAACAGTAATAGTAGTGCAGACTTTGTAATAGTTGAACAGTGGGAATTGTGGGAAAAGTTGAGGGAATTATTTGTTTAGCAGAGTGATGCACTGGCACAAAGCCGAAAGCAACAGCCTGAGGATGGCGAGTGGGATCTCGCCGAAACGTCACCAAGATAATCTTACACAGGAAATATATACACACACACACACACACACACACACACACACACACACACACATATAAATACACTTCTAATACACTTCTAATCTACACTTCTTTCTGGAACAGTCCTTGTTTCAGGGAATGATCAGATAAAATGGGGAAGCCCACAGGTGCATAATGGGAAGAGAAATAAATTCAAAAAAGGACTTCTGGTTTCAGCTTTTTTGGCGACAGATCAAAATCGCTATCATCTGCGGTTTTGATCCATGCTCGCCGCTAGAGCGCCCTGAGCCACCCGGGTTGGAATGCTGCAATGACCTTCAGTGTGAAAACATTTGTTTTAGAACAAATGATGTCATCAACATTTAGTTATTATTGTCAGAAGAATTTGAGCTGGAGTTGTTCAATGTGATGACCTGGGGCACGCACAGAGATAACACAGGCAGGTGGCAGTTCAAACTGCCCTTTTATTGTTCAAAATTTTCTCAAACCCTCCCATGTTTCTGGCAAATCCCAGAGCAAATTTATCACACACGCACACTTACAGACAGGCACACAAACACACACAACCTCAAGAAGGCTTTGGCTGCAAATAGTCCCGCCCAATGCTGTGAGCTCCATGGCTGCGAAGCAAGAAATCCAGAAAGAATGCAAAAACTCCAGGAAAATTCAAATTTTGGCACTCAACACTCCAGGAATTCAGCATTTGCTCCCAACAAACGCCCCTCCCCACAGCGTCTCCTTAAGGCTCAGTCCTCGGGTGTGAAGAAGGATCAGGAGAGGGTGGTCCTTGCTCATCACTCTGTCTCTCATGTTCACTGCTTACACTTTCCTGGTCATCCTGGAGAAATGGTAGCGGAAATTTTGAGTAGTTCAGAGAACCAGCAAATACCACCTCTGACTTGTCCCGCCCCCATCTATTCTCTGCCTCCTGAGTCCCAGCTGATCGACTGAGTCTTCTGTTGTTGCCCTGCACAGGAGAACAGAGCTGGAAAGCAAGTTAGTGGGATGGGAAGGAAATGGGATTTTTGCATCATCCTTCCCCCAGGAGTGGGGTAGGAATGGAGATTTTACAGTATCCTTCCCCTGCCGTGCCCACCAAGCTACGCCCACCGAGCCATGTCATGCTCAACAAGCCATGCCCACAGAACCAGTAATAAAAAAAATTGATTCCCACCACTGGAAAGGAGATGATTTACTTATTCCCCAAAGCAAAGAGTTTTGCTTCCGGGATAGCTACAGAGAAAATGAGATATAGTCTTAATGGGAGAACTCATTCTTGGTTTGGGTTTGAGGCATCTGGGAGTGTGTGTATGTGCTGGTTCTAGAGTGTGACTGTGTCCAAAGGTCAATCTTAATTGTCCTTCCTTGTGTCCATCAGCTTGGCTTTGTTGTGTAGATGGTATCTGGGCAGATAATTTGTGGGTTTGGGGAAGTGTGGATGAGCGGATTCCTTGTCTGGTTAATTATTCTTGCCCAATTAATTGATTTTTACTATTTATCAGTTGACTGAGCAGTCTTTGTTAAAAGCTACCTGTCAGATTGCAACATAGAATGTGGTCTTGGTTAATTATCTGAGACAGTGAGGGAAAGAATCTATAATGGTTATTAAAATTCTTCTCACAACTTTATTAGAATTGAATCTGCCCTGAATGCCCAAATCCCTGCAGTTTTCTTGGAAAGATTTTGCCATTGCTTCCTTCTTAGAATTGAGAAACAATGACTGGCTCAAATTTATCCGGCCAGCTTTTATGCACAAGGCAGGACTATAACTCATAATCTCCTTGTGATTGGCCCAAAATCATCCAGCTGGCTTTCGTGATTAAAGTGAGACTAGAACTCACACATTCCCAGTTTCTAACCTGGTGCTTTAAGCAGTAGACCAAACTGGCTCTCTTATAAGTGACAAGCCACCCAGAGTTGCCGAAAATAACAAGATGGGTGGTATATAAATTTAATAAATCAATGAATTTTAATATCTTTCTAAAGATGTTACTTACAATGACCGAAATGGCTTTACTATAGATTACATTAGTATTTTTTGCAAAGAATATGCAGTGACATGGGTATTTTAGGATGGGAAGACAGAATTATATTGATATAGTTTTTATGTAATTTTTAAAAAAAGAAAGATCTGCTCTGATTCACACTGTTCTGATCTGTTCTCATTCAAAACAGAAAGCTTGGTGTTATGTAGCTCAGGACCACACTGGAAAATACTTGCAACTTGGCTTACCTGACCTTCAGTGGTGGTATGCTACCGGTTTGGACTGGTTCACCTGAACATGTAGTAAAAAAGGCCTCCCACGATCAGCTGAGAGGAGGGGAAGAAAGCCAAACAGCTGAGATGAAAAAGAAGAGGAAAGTACAGGATCAGCTCTTCCACTCACCCGTTCACTTTTCTTCTTTATCCTCTCAGCTGATTGGTGCTGCAGGCCTCAGCTGGTGTGGGGAAAGCTGTGTGCATGTTAGGTGCATGTGTGTTAGATGTATGAGCATGTGTGCGTGATCACCAAACTAGTAGTGGAACAGGTAGAATCCCACTATTGCTTGCCTTATAATTCACCTAATTAGGAAGTGTGAAAATAAGCTTCTTTGAGAACTGTGCCAGTCTTCTCCTGCAGCTAGGTAACTGAGACTGACTATGCCAGCCTCAGAACATTTAAGAATCTCCAATCAAGCTTTCCTTCAAAACCATAAGATAAAGCTTGGTTTGTTTGTTATGTTTTGTTTTTCATTTATTTCCTGCTTTCTGAGATTCTGGAGTTTAGAGTTGTTACCACAAATGCAATTGTTCTCCATCCCTTTTTGGTTAAAAGAATAATAATTACAAATTGTTTCATTATATTCTGCAATGAGTTCACCAAATCTATAAACACAGACCTACAAACAGAGACTGGATTCATTGTTATTTAATAATTCAGGAGCAAACTGTTTTTTAAGCTGAAGATAATAATTAGCCTTTCAGGAACAATATTACAAGAATAGAGGTGTGTGTGTGTATGAGAATTTTAGTAGTGAGGAAGGAAGGAAGAAAGGAAGGATGGATGGAAGGAAGGAAGGAAGGAGGGAGGGAGGGAGGCAGGGAGGCAGAAGGGGAGAATAATGAAGGGAGGAAAGGAAAGGGAAAGGAGAAAGGAAAAGAAACAGGAAATAAGAAACAGGAAAAGAAAGGAGAAAAAAGAAAGGGGAAACAGGAAAAGAGAAATTGAACAGGAACAGGAAAGGGAAGGAAAAGGGAGAATGGGGGAAAGGGAATAGGGAAAAAAAGGAACGGAAAGAGGAAAGAGAAAAAAGGAAAAAGAGAAGGAAAAAAGGAAATGGGAAAGGGAAGGGACAAGGGAAAGGAAAAGAAAGGATATTTTACATGGAGAAATTAGAATAAATCAACTCCCATCCTTAGCTCACAAATTAGGTCAAACATTTTAAAAAGCCATTCATGGCCAGGTCTTTTCTTTAAGAATTGAATTGGACACTGCTGAGAAATGGCCTCAACCTTTCATCCATGTACCAAATTGACCAAGCCTGAATACTTTAATGATTTCTTCATGTTCCTTCTCATCCTTCCATTTTTATCAGAACCTTTTTTTTTCCCCTTTGGCATTTGTTATTAGAATATCACCCAAGAAACATGTCTAACCTTTACAGAGGCTTAACCAGCTTTACAGAGAAGATACCAAACAGAAATTCACTTCTATTTGTCAGACAGATGTCAGTTTATTCCAACTCAGATATATTCTCCTTAACTCCTATGTAGGTTTTTTTTAAAAGGAGGGGGTTAAAAGTCATTTTTTTTTATCCCTAGATTTCAATGGCAGAATGATGCAATTGTTTTCCAGGATGGTTTTTTTTCCTCTACAAATTTTATTTATGTATTATATATGTATATATGTATACATAGATAAATAGATCGATAGTTCGATAGATAGATAGATACTTACATACATACATACATACAGGGGTGGGATTCTACCAGTTCGCACCTGTTCGCTAGAACTGGTTCTTAACATTCTAAGCAGTTCGGAGAACCTGTTGTTAGAAGAAATTACTGGCCTAATCCTGTAAGGAAGGCAGGAAGGAAACATTCTGGTGTTGCTTACAGAAACTGCCTCTCTGTTAACCCTTATTACATTCTTGGCAGGACTAGACTTCCTGTCTCTGGAGGTTTTTTTCCCCTCCTTTGCTGGTACTTTGCTTGTGTGGCGTGACCATTCAAAGTTACAGTGGCAATGAAAAAGTGACTTATGACCATTTTTCACACTTACGACTGTTACATCATCCTCACAGTAATGAGAGGCCAGGCGAGGAGATGCGTGCCTCGATGTGAGTGATACTGAATTGGCCACATCCAACCAATAACATGACCACCTAAGCCAGGCCCACAGAACTGGTTTTTAAAAATTTGAATCCCACCCCTGCTATAGAGATATATGGACTGAAAATTTTATCTGCTGATTGTTTGCTCTCACTTAATGGTTAAAAGCAAAAGTGCCACAGCCAGAATCAAAGATGGAGACTGGCTACCTATCAGACTCTTTCCTATTTAACATGTGCTATATAGATTCATATCTTTAAAATGTAAACATAATAGGTTACTTAGGAGTTTCACAGGTGACCTGGAGTGCCCAGCCATCTCATGATAAAGAGCCTAACTTCCTTACAGATATTTTCATCCAAACATAGCTCGATGTTTCAAGAAAATATTCTAAATCCCTAGGAGGAATCCCACATTGACTGGCATGAAGGAGTGTTCAAGAGACACAATGGAACTTCACACCCACAGCTCCCTGGCATTATTTTCCTGTGCAGGTTAAGTCAGTGTTCAAGTCATCTTTAACCAGTGTAATTTTGAGTAAAATCTATTTATACCATGCCCCTTTGTGTTTGTCAACCATTGTATCAAAGTCAAGGGATCAGTGGTAGGTGAGATCGCGGCATTTCATGGGACATTTCGGATTAATGTGGGCACACATCCTCCTCTCCAGTCCACAACCAGGACTTGTCTGCTGTCGATCTATTCTGTCTCCATCTAGCACAAGACACAGCAGTAGCGTGCTGGTGGCTTTTTGGATTTCCACAAAAACAATATGGCTATACTGTTTTTAACGTGGGGTTCATTTTGTATTCCTTAGCATCACAACAGAGTTCCTTCCTACAAACAGACATCTCCCTGGGTCTTTGGGGCAGGGAACTACACAGTTGTCATCTTTCTACATGTCCAGGCAATGATGCAAACTATTGGTAGCCAATCTCTTGGAATGATGCAATTATTAAACAGATCAACTGACAAGACTTCTTAATTTGCCTCTTAACTCTCTGGTGTTTACTGTTTTTAAACAAAGCTAAAATAATGTAATCAGTAAGGGACCAATCTCCCCCCAACGCCCCATTTCTTCAGCAAAACATGGCTGAATTTGTTGCCAGTATAAAGGCAAGAAATGAAGGGCAGAAGAGTCCTAGAAAAGGGGAAAGCTTGTGACTCAGTTCCCTTTGTGGGTGACCCTTGTTGTTTTGATTCATCTTACATTATGACAAAATGGGTGGAAGGAGAGGCCCAGGGAGGAGTTTGGAAATGAAAGGCACAGTTCTAAAGCAGGGGTCCCCAAACTTGACAACTTTAAGACTTGTGGACTTCAATTCCCAGAACTGGAGATTTCTGGGAGTTGAAGTCCACAAGTCTTAAAGTCGCCAAGTTTGGAGACCTCTGTCCTAAAGTCAGACCTGCTCTGTTCTTACTACAATGCTGTGATTGTCTTTTTTTTTTTTTTTTTTACTGCTAGCTGGTGGCACACTGAGGTAGTGCAGGGAGCCATGGAGATGACCTGGTAGAAACTACCCAGAAACTGTTAAAACAAAATGTGCAAATGCATGACTTGAACCTGAGAGAAGGTAGAAAATACCTGGGAGAAACTCAGACTGGTTCTTCCCCGACTCATTTGGGTACAAGAGGGAGGAAAGTGGAAACACAACCAGAACAGAGGTGGGAATGCTACCAGTTCTGCCTGGCTCTATAGAACCAGTAGCTCTGAAGAGCAGCAGACACTGAACCGGTTCTCTGTTTGATGCTGTTTGGCCCACCTGCCCTCCCGGGCTCTTACCTTTCCTTTATTTCCTGTGTTTTCAACCTCAGCTGCTTTGCACGGCAAATTTGAGGTTGAAAAAGCAGGAGAAAAAAAACAGGCAGCCAGCTGATTTTTTTTTATACACATGCACAGCCAAATATAGTCACCGAACCAGTAGTAACATTGGTTGAATCCCACCCCTGAACCAGAATCAATATTCTGTTACTTGCACATCTCTTTAGTTTAATATAGTATAATAGTGTAATGTAAGCAGGGGTGGGATTCTACCAGTTTGCATCTATTCTCTAGAACTGGTTGTTAACATTTTAAGCAGTTTGGAGAACTAGTTGTTAGAAGAAATTACTGGCCTAATCCTGTAAGGAAGGTGGGAAGGAAACATTCTGGTGTTGCTTACAGAAACTGCCTATCCGTTAACCCTTATTACATTCTTGGCAGGACTAGACTTCCTGTCTCAGGAATGTCTCTGGAGTTATTTTTCCCTCCTTTGCTGGTACTTTGCTTGAGTGGAGTGACCATTCAAAGATACAATGGCACTGAAAAAAGTGACTTATGACCGTTTTTCATACTTATGACTATCCCCACAGTCACGAGAGGCCAGGCGAGGAGATGCGTGCCTCGGTGTGAGCAATGTTGAGTTGGCCATGCCCAGCCAGTCAAATTACCACCAAGCCACACCCACCAACTAAGCCACACCCACAGAACCGGTTGTTAAAAAAAATGAATTCCACCCCTTGATAGATAGATAGATAAATAGGTAGATAGAGATAGATAGATAATAGATAGATGATAGATATATAGATACAAAATATCACTCACACATCATCAGAAAATATCCAGAACCATAAAGCCTACAAACTTGAAATTTGGCACGTATGTTCCTCTTGGCTTCTAGGTACTCTCTAAGAAAGGATTTTTCGAAATGACCATCGGAGCATTAGTATTTCATATATTATTATTAACACGCTCTGATGCTAAGGAGTTCCACTCCCCCTCCCTACCTGAAAAGAAATCTGTTCCAAAATGTAAAACACAAGCAGACGAGAGGAGTTTCAGTTTTAGCTTCACAGCACCAAGCAGATTTAGTACCAAACAGTTGAGCTAAGCCACGCCCAGGATTCTTTGCTGTCTCCTTCTTGCTCACACAGAAAATACTGCTTCAGTTTCCAAACAGCCCTCAACTCTCTCACACACTAACAGCACGCTAGCCAGATGAATACCAATGGATGCGGGTAGGCAGAGGCAGAATTTTCCCCCTTATTTTCCTCCCCAAAAACTAAGCCCGACCACGTAGTTTCATAGCAAAGCACAGATTTTGTGCTTGTGTGTGTGTGTGTGCGTGTTCTTTGTGGAAACTGATTGTAGGTTTATTGAACCTTATTGAAGGTATCTTGAAGGACTTTTTTCTTGGCAAAGGTTACATTCACTTGCTGAGATCAGTACTTCTAACTCTCCCTGCATTGTCTCAAACCCAGGCTGTCAGTTCTGCAGCTGACAAACTCAGTGTCTTTCATCACTGAGCCATCGCGGCCCCTTCCAGATGGTTGAATTTCAATGTATTTCTCACTTTCCAGAGGGGGGGAAAAATTAAAAAATAAAGAACGGCATGCAAATCCAGAAATTGGATCTCAGTTAGTTTCTCGCTCACATTCCCTACAAAATAGGCGAAGATTATCTCTACAACATGGGATTTTGGAAGCAGGTCACAAGATGTTGTTGCACACCTGTACGGTGAGCACCTGTGCTGGAATCTCTGGTTGCTCCCCACAATTCACAGCCACCCTTCTGAATCCCTGGCAGTTTTAGAGGTCTCTAGGCAGAGCGTTGACAAGAAACGGGCTCGAGCAGATGGCTTTTATTTATTTAGTTAACTTGGCCAAAGAGAGTTGGGAAGAATGAAAGAGAATGAAATATAAGCCATTGTTACTACATCATAAATCAGAGAAGGGGGAAAAATAGACAAACGTGTGTGTGTACTCTTATATACACACACACACACACATACATGCACATACACATACACACACACCTACATACATACATAATAGTCTGTAAAATGAAGCAAAGGAACATAAGAAATAATTGATTATAAAAAAAACAAATAAAAGATTTGGGTTTAGCCTATTCAGGGTGAGTAATTTTTTCAAGCAGTGGTAAAAGTTGTGCTTTTAAAGTTGTAGCAACGTTTTGGCAGAATTTCATCTGCCATCATCAGGCTTCTGTATTGTGTTCATCTGACATATACATATATACCCCTACCAATGAGAACACCCCCCCACCCAATCAGAACACAGCCAAGCCCCCACCCAATCAAGTCCCACCCCCACTGGCAGTTAAAAGGAGGAA
>NW_020769330.1:15464073-15478772 GCF_900518735.1 Pseudonaja textilis | reverse complement strand
TATCTATCTATCTATCTATCTATCTATCTATCTATCTATCTATCTATGATATTCAGCTTTGTTTGGGTATTTTCCTACATCATTATAGTTATGCTTTTAAAATTGTAGCAACATTTCGGGAGAATCTCATCTGCCATCATCAGGCTTCTGTGAGTCAGGCTTTCACAGCTGTTTCTGTTTTAAATTTGGTGCTAGCCTACTGCTGTGTTAGAATGGTTTTTTCTTCATCCTGATTGGTTGGGAGTCTTGGTCTGTGTTTATTGGTCTTGGAGTTTGCCATGTTCTGCTTGATTGGTGTTTCTAATATCCTCTGTCTGTTTTGTAGCGTTTTTTTGTCTTGATTGGCTGGCAACATTGTGCTTCCTGTATTGGAGGCTTTTAGTGTGGCTTGGCTTCGAGTAAATGGATGGCTATCATTTATTAGGAAGCTAGGTTTCATCTGGGTGCCTGGTTGGGGTGTGTTTGAGCTGGAGGTATCGGGGGGGGGGTCTGTTTGTGCCCAGGTGTTTGCTTGGCTTGTGGTGTGGAGATTTTTTTGTTTGAGAGTGCAGGCTTCCAAATAATTGAGAGTCCGGTGGAGTCATCTCTTCTATTCATGCTTTCAGGTCTTTTTTCAGTCTCTATGGCTTCTCTGATAATTCTGTAGCTGGGGTTTTCTATAGTAGCTAGGGTTTTGGTGCCATTGAAGTCGATGCTATGACCTGTGACTTTTATGTGTTGGACTAGTGAGGAAGTGTGTTCCAGCTTTTTTACTGCTTTTTTGCATTCATCCAGGCAGGTACTTACTCTTCTATTGGTCTGTCTGATGTATGTGGCAGGACATGATGCGCAGGGGACTTCATATATGCCTTGGATTTCCAGGTCAATTTTATCTTTGGGGTTTCTTAGGATGGCTGCTATATTTCTGTCTGTTTTGAAGGCAGTCTTGATGTGATGCCTGTGTAGTATCTTACTGATTTTGTCTGTAGTACCTCTTATGTAGGGCAGGGCAGCTGTCCCATAGGTCTGTTCATCTTCTTGGTCTCTATTATGTCTCAGTGTGTTTTTGTGGACCAGGCCTGTGATTTGGCTTTTGTGGAAACCATTGGCTGTCAGTACTTTAGTCAGGGTACATAGTTCAGTCTTTATGTGTGTCTTGTTTGCCAGGCGTTTGGTTCTGGCAATTAGTGTTTTGGCCATGGAGTTTATCTGTGCTGGGTGGTGGTGGGATTGGGCATTGAGGTAGCAGTTGGTGTATGTTTTCTTCTGGTATATGGTGTGTCCTAGTGTGCCATCTGTTTTTTTGTCGATTAGTACATCTAGGAATGGTAGTTGTTTGCTTCCATTTCCATGGTGAATTTGATTTTTGGGTGTGTGCTGTTTAGGTGTGTTAGGAAATTGTTTAGGTTTTCTTTTTCATGGGGCCAAATAACAAATGTGTCATTGATATATCTTAGCCATAGTTTGGGTTTGTGGGTGGCATTGGCTAGGGCTCTGGATTCGAATTCTTCCATGAACAGGTTTGCAATGATGGGTGACAGTGGTGATCCCATAGGGGCTCCTTCAATTTGCTTGTATCTTTGTCCTTTGTATATGAAAGATGTTAAGCAGTGTTCTGCTAGTTCCATGAGGTGTTTGGGTGTGTGGTATTTATTTTTGATGATTTCTAGGGTTTCTTTTATCGGGACTTGAATGAATAGTGAAACCACGTTGAAATTTACATGCAGATCTTTTTGTTTCCTGTGTAGATCTTTGATAATTTCCAAGAGGTGGTATGAGTTTTGTACCTGTGAAGCTGCTGCTTCAACATGGGGCTGTAGCTGCTTTGCTAGGTATTTGGCTAGGTTTTGTAGTAGTGCTCCTCTGGAGCTGACTATGGGTCTGAGAGGTATGCCTTCTTTGTGTATTTTTGAGAGACCGTATAGATTGGGGCATCTGGAAGATTTTTCTCTTGGGATGATCGTCTGTTGGATCTCTTTGCTCATGTGGCTGGTTATAATTTTCTTCTTGGTTATTTTTTCCAGATATGTGATTGGGTCTGTGTTTATGGGTTTGTATGTGGAGTCTTGGAGTAGGTCTGGCAATTTTGTTTCGTAGTCTTTTCTATCCACTACTACTGTGGCATTACCTTTATCTGCTGGAAGTATGATTATGCTGCTGTCGTTCCTTAGGGCTTGCAGGGCTTTTAGTTCTTCTTTGTGTAAGTTGCTTTTGCGTGGTTTGCTTGTGCATAGGATGTTAGTGACTTGGTGTCTTATTCTATCAGCTTCATCTGTATTTAATTTAATTAGGCTGGATTCCACTACGCATATGATGGATTCTGTGGGGATTTTTGGGGGGTGCTATAGCATAATTGAATCCTTTGGTTAGGACATCTGTTTCTGTTTTGGTGAGTTCTCTGTTGGAAATGTTTCAAGTGTTGTTGTGAGTTTTAGGGGGCTTTCTTGTCATGTTCTATTTTTTTTAGTTTCTTCAGGAGTTTGTCATTTTTGTAAGTGGTTTCAGTTTCAGCTTTCCAAGTTGTAAGTTGTTTTATCTTGTCCCAAAGTAGAGGGTGAATTTTGTTGCTCAATTCCAGGTGTAGGGTTAGGAAGTCTTCGTTTAACTGGTCAAGTTGGAATCTCTTTCTGTGGAGCTCGTTTCTGAGTAGAGCCATTTCAGTTCTTTTCAGGATATGTTTGGTAGCTGCTGTACTGTGATGAAATGTTAATTTGAACCTGGTTGGTGTTGCATTGTTGTCTCTGCAGCTGCATAGGAATTTGAGGTCACATAGTATTCCTGCTCTTTTAACTTCCAGCTTTTCGTAGGTTTTGGTCTGTCTGTCTGTCTGTCTGTCTGTCTGTCTGTCTGTCTGTCTATCTATCTATCTATCTATCTATCTATCTATCTATCTATCTATCTATCTATCCATCCATCCATCCATCCACATGCTGTTCTGACCCAGCTGCCCAAACACAACAAGCCCTCTGATATGAACTCAAAAGATACCTTTATTAGGAATACCATCAGCCCCAGGAAAAAGTTTATCTCGCAGGCTGACAAGTCCATCTGGCTGGAAGATGAATAGTTGTCTGCCACACCTAGTCATCTCCCCACCTCCGCCTTTTATCCCCAGAGCTAGAGTGAAGCCTTGCTGGCAGAGGTGGCTCTTCCTTCCCAAGAACCAGCCCATAGATTTCCACTGCTGTCCTCTCCTCTCCAAATCGGTGTGTCAGGCACTGGACCCAGCTGTTCCTCCTCTTCCTCATTAGCCACCTCCAGACCTGGTGGCTGTTGACTCTCTATCTGAGGGCTGACAGATGGACCAGGCTCTGCCTCTGTCTCTCTCTGATAGCTCCATTCCCTCTTCCCCATCGGAGCTTTCAGGTTGCACTGATACTGACCCTGACTCCCACTCCTCCACCTCCTCCTCTGATTTGGTTGTTACAGGGGCCGGTGGCCAAGAGGCCACAACACATACATGCATGCAAATCAGTAAAGGGATCAAACATACCTAATGCTCCTTCCTCCTCCTATTTTCCTTACAACAACAGCCAGCTTTCATCCCTAAGGCAGGACTAGAACTCACAATCTCCTGGGTGACCCAAAGTCACCCAGACAGCTTTCAAGCCTGAGGTAGGACTAGAAATCACAGTGTCCTGATGATTGGACAAAATCACCAAGTCACTTTTCATGCCTGAGGCATGTCTAGAATTCACAGTCTCCTGGTGATTGGCCCAAAGACACCCAGGCAGCTTTCAAGCCTGAGGTGGGATTAGAACTCACAATGTCCTGGTAATTGGCCCAAAGTCATCCAGGGGGCTTTCATGCTTAAGGCAGGACTAGAACTCACAATGTTCTGGTGATTGGCCCCAAATCACCCAGCTGACTTTCATGGCTAAAAGAGGACTAGAACTCATAGTTTCCTGGTTTCTAATCTGGTGCTTAATCACTAGACCAGACTGGCTGTCTCACATGGCTATTAAGTTATAGTTAGCTTGGTCAGAGTGCAAAAAATTAAAAACAATCATTAAAAAATACACATCAAAACAACATCATATTTGGCAGCTAAAGATCCTAAACCTTTCTCACGTTTCTGAGTCTTGTCTGAGATCCTAAATCCATTGACCCGTAAAGTCTTCCAGGCCGATGGCAATTCTGCATAAACAGCTTTTGGGGAAAATTATCAGGTGTGGGAAAAGGCCTATATTTGAAGTTGGCGTCCACAGGTACCTGAGACTGTGGAAAGAGAAAATTCTCTTGTTTGTTTTTTCTGCGTGTATCTTGTGACCAGGATGATTGCCTTCTTTGTGGAAAACTAGCTTTTAAAAGACTCCAGCGTTCACTTCTAAACCTGGCTCTGAAATATGTTGCAGTCGAGTTGATAATCATGTGCCTCTGAGGGCTATTATAAATATTTAAGTGGGCTTATGTATTAGGTAGTTCTGCCAAAGGGTACAGTTCCATCTGCTATATCCTTTCCCATCCAAGAAAGCTGAGAAGAAGTGAACATCATATTACTTGCACCTGCTTTTTATCAGGAGGCAATGAAAAATAATGATAATAATAATAATAATAATAATATTTACTTAAGATCCCAGGAATTTCATTAGGCTGTGCATCCGCCGACTGAATTTGGCACTCCAAATCCAACCAATTATCTTCCAACGTTTTTATTAACAAGATATTTTATTTTACCAAATTTAGATAAACACACCACTGGTTGGTGAGTACATTATAATTAGAGATTACAGACTAATTGGGGTGTTCTTTATGCTTGAAGATTATGTAGTAATTATACAGGAGGCTATTATGGAAAACAGGATGGAAAAGCCTGGCTGGGGCTATAACAGCGCATTTACTCTCAAAATTAGAAGGAGATGCCATTTGCTTCTCTGATTATCGTAACCACGTGAAATAAGGTTATCTACAAAATGAAGAATACATAGGACTGGGTTTGTTTGTTGTATGGAGCACTTAATAAAGTGTAAGGAATGCTGACATGTGTTGCGTTGTTCGAGCTGAAAGCTCAACCACTAACACTGTGAAAATATGCAGAGGAAATAATTAATCTGACACATTCTCTCAACTTATTTAGAGTATACAATATTAGAGTAAAATTATTATTTATTAGGTTTCATCCTGCCTTTATGTCTTTATAGGTAATTCAAGGCAGTGAACATAGCTAATACTTCTTCCTCCTCTTATTTTCTCTACAACAACAACCCTGTGAGGTAAATTGGGTTGAGAGAGACTAACTGGGCCAAAGTTATCCACCTGGCTTTCATGTCTGAGGCAGGACTAGAACTCACAGTTTCCTGGTGATTGTCCCAAAGTCATCCAACTAGCTTTCGTGCCTAAGGCAGGACCAGAATTCACCACCTTCTGGTGATTGGCTCAAATTCACCCACCTGACTTTCATGTTTAAAGCAGGACTAGAACTCACTGTCTCCTGGTGATTGGCCCAAAATCACCTGGTTGACTTTCATGCCTAAGGCAGGACTAGAACTCAGAACGGCCTTGGCTGCTCTTGATTATTCCTATCAGGAAATCTTGTAGCTATTAGTCAGACTGACAAGTCACAGAAACATTCTAGAACAGGGGTGTCAAACTTGATTTCATTAAGAGCCGCATCAGGGTTATGCTTGATGTTGGGGTGGCCAGGGTAGGCCATGACCAGCTCGACGTCACTCATGTCGGGGGCACTTTTGTTGGCCCTGAGCGCTCTACCAGTGAAAACGGGGTCCTGAGCTCCGTTTCCTGCGGTAATGGCTTCCTGAAACACTATGCCAGGGAAAATGGAGCCCGGGAGGGCTGCACACATCCCTCACAAGCTCTGTTTTTACCGGCAGAGCTGGCCACCATGGACTGGTCCTTTGCTGTTTCCAGGGCAGCCCTGCAGGCCAGATCTAAGCACCCTGTGGGAGGGATCTGGCCTACGGGCCTTGAGTTTGACAGCCCTGTTCTAGAAGAAGAAAATGCAAACCATTTCTGTAGCATGGCCAAAGACTCAATTGTAATCCTTAGGACTCAAGATTGACTCCATGGAGACTTTACTTTAGTAGTGTATTCTGGCAATGCTCTTGCTGAAAATCCTCACTCCGACCCATTTTCTGTGAAAGGAAGACTGGAGAAATTGTAGGGTTGTTTTTTTTAAGTGTCACCATAATTCAAATATCATGATCAATCAATTGATTATGTTCCATCGTTAATATTGACTCTCAGCGACTGCATAGAGTTTCTCTGTGATGATCTGTCCCTAACTGGCTCCTTCAGATCTTCTAATGGTGCAATCATCACTATAGCAACTGAGTCCTCCTCCCTTGCCACTGGTCACCCTCTTCTTCCCTTTCTTTCCACCTTTCCCAATATTACAGTCTTCAACAGAAAGCTTGGTCTTCATACATTGTGTCTCAACTAGCATCCTTTCAACCTGGTCATTTGTACCTCAAATGAGAATTCTGGGTTGATCGGTTCAGAGATCCATTGGTTTGCTTTCTTGGCTGTCCAGGGTTTTACATCATCATTAGTTTAGTCTTCTTTATATTTAATTTCAATCCTCAGTCAAGCTAGCAAATGTAATAGATTGCGTCAATTGCAGCCTAGCAACTACAGGTAGTCCTTGTCTTACAACCGCAACTGAACCTAAAATTTCTGTTGCTAAGCAGGACAGTTGTCAAAGTGAGTTTAATAACCTTTGTTGCCACAGTTTTTATGTGGTGTTAAATTAATATCATGGTTGTTAAGTGAATCTAACTTGCCCCATTGATTTTGCTTGTCAAAAGGCCTGAAAGTTCTGACCCAAATGCTTTTCCAATAAAACAAAAAAGAACAAAGGGAACAGAAACCTTTTAATGATTCTTATAAATCTCTGGTTAAAAGCAGGGGTGGGATTCTGCCAGTTCTGTCCACTTCTGTAGAACCGGTTGCTCTGAAAAGCAGCAGACAGAGAGCATACATAGAACCGATTCTATGTCTGCTGTTGTTTTGGCCCACCCGCCCACCCGTGTTCTTACCTGACCTTTATTTCCTGCATTTTTAACTGCAGCTGCTTTGCACGACACAGCTGTGGTTGAAAAAGCAGGGAAAGGGGGCTTTTTCAACCACTGCGCACCCACACACAGCACTACTCAACTGTCCAGGCAGCTCAACAGGTCATACATTGCACTTGCGTGACTTATGCGACTCATGTGCGCTCGCTTGTGCGCGTGACACAGAGCAACAGAACCGGTAGTTATACCAGTCGGATCCCATCCCTGGTTAAAAAGTTGCTGCAAACTAATTAACTTTGATAAGCACAAGCCTTGCCAAAGCTGTGCGAGACTGCCAAGAATAATAGATAAGGTTACCTAGAGATATTTTACAATGCAAGAGTCTTCAAATACCAACTAAGATACTGCAATGTCCATGAGGCTCGAGTTTCAAAATGTCTTTGCTTCCTGCAAAGAACATTTGCTTCACAGCTGGCTTTTTTCTTCTTGAGGGAGGGGCCATTACCTTGCAGCCTTACTCCCGAGTCGCCTGTGCTGCTGCAGCTGCTCTTTCCTGCGAGCAGCCCTGTGCACACACGCACTTGGCACAGGCTCCTCGGGAACCTCCTTATCGCTGCTGCCAGCCCCCATAGTCTCTGAAGGCAGAAGTCCACTCCCTAATGGTCCTGACCCTTCATCTGAGTCCTCGCTCTCCTCAGCTGTTCGCACCTGCTGCCAGCTAACCACAACACTGAAAAGATGAACATATGACTCTGGGACATAGCAACTGTCACAAATATGAACCAGTTGCTAAGGTCCAAATTTTTATCACAAGACCATGGGGATGCTGCAAGTATAGTAAGTATGAAAAACGGTCATGAGTCACTTTTTTCAGTGCCCCAAAGGTGCTTTTTCAAAAGGCAACTGGACTTTATTTTTCCTGGAAGACATTTCACTTCTCATGCAAAAAACTTCTTTCGTTCTGATTCTCTTGGATGAGAACTAAAACCTCTTCAAGCAAAACAAAGGAAGTCCAGTTGCCTCAGCTTCAACCACAACAGGAGCACACAACAGATACAAACTCAATGTTAATCGCTCCAAACTTGATTGCAGAAAATATGCATTCAGCAACAGAGTGGTCAATGCCTGGAATGCACTACCTGACTCTGTTGTTACATCCTCTAACCTGACATTCCCTTAACCTCAGGCTACCCACCATTGTCATCACCTCATGGAGGTCTGTAAGGGGCGTGCATAAGTGCACAATCATGCCTACCGTCTATGTCCTATTGTCCTCATTTATTTGTACCTATCTCCTGTATTCTTACTCATGTTTATACTTATACCTATTATCCTGTAAGCTATTAATAAATAAAATAAATAAATAAAATCTCCATGGATATTTTTTCAGTGCCATTGTAACTTCAAATGTTCACCAAAGGAATGGTTGTAAGTTGAGGTTTACCTGTCATTGTTATCAAAAATGAATGCTTATATTTATATCCATGTTTATAACCTTTCGTAGAAATACATTTGAAGTACATTTGAATACATTTTTACATCATAGAGCTGTAAGCAACCTTTTGCACCAAGGAGCCCAGCTCCTATTCATGCTCAGTGCAGGAATTCAAATGAGTAACTTCCTCACAGGTGTCATTGCAGCCTCTGTCTTGAACTCATCCAAAGAAAGGCAATTCTTGTGTCCCGTGGTAATTGTGAAGAAATTATATGTATATCTGTGAGCAAAAAGGTAACGTCTCGGCCTTAATGTATCTGGCACGCTACGGTTTCTACTTGATTGAACTGATATTGAAAAGCAAAAGAAATGCAAAAACAACAGAGCTAGAGCAAGCAGGTTAAGAAATAGAGATGAGACACAAAAATAGTCCTTGACTTACAATCACAATTGGGAACCTGAATTTCTGTTGCTAAGGAAGATGGTTGGTGAATCATACCCAATTTTATAAGCTTCTTTGCCACTGTTGTTAAGCAAATCACTCTGGTTGTTAAATGAATCATGTGGTCATTAAGCAAATCCAGCTTCCTTCATTGACGTTGCTTGTTGAAAGCTTCTGGGAAGGTAGCTAAGGATGATTACATGACTTTGGGATGCTGTTACCATCGTAAATATATGCCCATTGCTAAGCAACCAAAATTTGATCACTGCAACAGTTGTAAGCATGAGGACCGGTCATAAGCCGCTTTTTTCAGTGCCGTCGTAGCTTCAAGTGGTCACTAAATGAATGGATATAAGTTGAGGACTACCCATACCACATTTGGACAATAGGTGGGCAAAATATGAAACTATATATCCTCTAACATGAGAAAAATAGTTTTTTTTTTTTTTAATTTTACATCATCCTAGTTCAAGAAGAGCAAAAAAATCAAAGAGAAAGCATGTGTCACCTTGTGGACCTTATACAATCTTGCCTCAATGTCACTTGACATCTGTGTCATGGCCTCATTGGAGACCAGTTTGGAAGAGGAGAAGGAGTTGGAATCAGACCCATCAGATGGGGATGGTCTGTCTCCCCTGGAATGTCTGGAAAGTCTGGGAGCTAAGGATGATGATGTGCTGGGTCCTTCTGGCTTTGAGGGATGGGGTCAACTGGGTAGGGAGTTGCCTGTCCTCACAAATGCAGGGGTAGATCGGCCGCAGGCAGGCCATGGTGATGAGAGACAACAGATCCCCTTTGATGAGGAACAGCTGCCTCCTCCACCAATCTGAGAGCACGGAGAGTGGAGCGGAGGGACAATCTAAGGAGATAGGCGAGGCTGCTGGTGAGGAGGCTGCCCTGCCCCCTCCTCACAAGGAACACTTGGCTTGAGTTGGTTTAAGCCACAATGGTGCAGTGGTTAGAGTGCAGTACTGCAGGCTACTTCTGCTGACTGATGGCTGCCTGCAATTTGGCAACCTGAATCTCACCAGGCTCAAGGTTGACTCAACCTTCCATGCTTCCAAGGTCAGTAAAATGAGGACCCAGATTGCTGGGGCAGTATGTTGACTCTGTAAACTGCTTAGAGAGGGCTGGAAAGCACTGTAAAATGGTATACAAGTCTAAGTGCTATTGCTATTGAGTTGATTTAATCAGAGGCCTGGGGAAAGTATCTTCATCAGGAACAGTTGTTTTGCTTCAGCACACACTTCCCTGGCCTTTTCCTGAAGATGCTTCTTCAAGACGCAAGTGAACTTTCTGTTTTTTCTTTGAAGAGGTTTTGCTTCTCATCCTAAAAGCTTCTATAGTC
This sequence comes from Pseudonaja textilis, assembly GCF_900518735.1. Next base: position 15,468,597 of record NW_020769330.1, on the reverse strand, counting down.
TGACTGGATGGTGAGGAATGGAAGGATTTTACACTCCATGCAGACAATTGGTCATTTGCATTCTCTTAGTTAGTTTTGAGGCCACCTGGAGGTTTATCTTTAGAAGCTTCTTGGATGAGAAGCTAAATGCCTTCAAAGAAATACCAGAAAGTCCAGTTGCTTCTTGAAAAAGCACCTTTGGGACAACCCTGAGTGATTGAGAATCTACATAGACCAGGAGTGTCAAACTCAACGCCGCGGGCTGAATCCAACCTGTGGCAGGGTGCTTAGATCTTGCCCTCGGGGCCACCCTGGAAACAGTGGAAGACAGTCTGTTGTGTCTCTGCCAATGAAAACAGAGCTCAGGAGAACCATGCGTAGCCCTCCTGAACTCTGTTTTCTCTATCAGACATTTGCAGGATGCTGGTATAGCCGAAAATGGAGCTTGGGAGCTCATTTTCACTGACAGAGCACTTGAGCCACCACATGCCCCTGACATGAGTAATGTCAAGCTGGCCACACCTACCCTGGCCACGCCCCTCTGGTCAAACAGAATCCTGATGTGGCCCTCAATGAAATTATGTTTGACACCCCTACACCATAGACATTCCTTGGCCTTTCTAAATTCTGCTTCAGACTGTGTTTCTGCCTTGTTGATCTTGAACTTGTTTATGACTTATGGACCTGGCCTTGTGGACTTTGCACCTTGTTTTTGGACTACAGACTTCCTCCTTGCCTTGTGAAGCAGCTCTAGTGATGATTGACTTTAGCTTATGGGACTGTATTGGGAAAATTTGGGATGAAGCCTTAACAGGCGTTTTAAGGTCATTTGTCATGGAATAGCAGAGCAATAAAAGGACTTAACTGAAGCCTGCATCTGCCCAGAAAGCCTGGGTTGTAACAATGTCTGAAAAATAACAGATGTTTATTGTGCATCCTTAAATAATCCAAAGTTTTGACAGAACAATAGCAAAAGCTTAGGGAACCAAAGACATTTGGTGCACAAATAAATACATCACGTTGGACCTAGCTCACTACAATGGATGTATCTGAACTACTCCATATATGGACCCTGGCTGAACACAGAAATTAAGAAACTGGTATCCTTTTGTGCTGAATCTCTACTGAATAAATGCTACAAATGCAGTTTTGATTGTGCCTCGCTGGAGCCAGACAAAAGGAGCAAATGTACAAAGGGCAACACTTCATCCTGACTTCGTCCAATTTTGTACTCAGTAGGAAGAGCTACAGAAAATGTCTCTTGTGCTTGTTTTTGCTATCAAAACTGGTTTTATTATTAGGCTGTTTTTCTTAATATTCCACCAAGTCACGTTGCCAAAATGTCAGCAGGAAACTGGTGGAAAAAGCTCGCTTTCTGTGGGAAGGCAAATAAAATAGTTGATTAAATCTCCTGTTGAATATAGAGAAATAATCAGCTCTTGGAAGAAATGAAGGCCACAGGTATGTGTGTTGGGTTTTTTTTTTAGCAACCAAATGGACTTTGATTTGGATGAGGAGTCCTTGGTCCTTTGATCTGGATCCAGAGGTGGTATTCAGCAGATTCTGGCCAGTTCTGGAGAACTGGTAGCAGAAATTTTAAGTAGTTTAGAGAACAGAAAAATATCACCTCTGACTGGCCCTGCCTCCATCTATTCTCTGCCTCCCAAGTTCCAGTTGATCGGCTGGGTCTTTTTTTGTTGCCCTGCACAGGAGAACGGAGCTGGAAAGCAGGTTGGTGGGGCGGGGGAAGAAATGGGGATTTTGCAGTAACCTTCCCCCAGGAGAGGAGGAGAATGGAGATTTTACAGTATCCTTACCCTGCCACGCCCAGCAAGCCACACCCAGCAAGCCACACCACATCCACCAAGCCACGCCCACAGAACTGGAAGTAAAATGGTTTGAATCCCACCACTGCCTGGATCCCTGATTCTAGGGATACATGATTAAGAGGAAAATTATTGCAGTGTGTATCGCTTTGCTGTTACTCACACTGCAATAGATTGTCCAGGGTTGCTCCTTCATCAAAAATAAATGGCACAAACTTCAGGATGAAAAGTGCATGTCCCATGTTTTAACAGACCCAGCAGTACAGGTAGTCCTCAACTTACAACAGATTGTTTAGTGAGCATTCAAAATTACAATGGCACTGAAAAAAAAGTGATTTATGACCATTGAGGTGGGTAAAATGAGGATCCAGATTATTGAGTGCAATTTGCTGACTCTGTAAACAGTTTAGGGAGGGCTGTAAAAACAGTGATATATAAGTCTTAGTGCTATTGCTATTGCTATTGCTATTTTTCACACTTTAAAACAGTTGTCACTTTCCCATGGTCATGTGATCAAAATTTGACAACTGATATATATATTTATGATGGTTGCAGTATCCCAGGGCCATGTGATTACCAGCAAGCAAAATCAATGGAGAAATCAGATTCATTTAGTAACTATCTTATTAACTTAACAACTGCAATGAATCCTTAACAACGGTGGCAAGAAAGGTCGTATAATGGGGCAAAACTCAGCTAACAACTCTCTCACTTAGCAACAGAAATTTTGGGTTCAATTGTGGCTGTCAGTTAAGGACTACTTGTCTTGTGGAGGGAAACAGGATTTTAATACATAACCCTCTTTTAACCATCATGCATTTATTGCATCCTCCACAGTGAGTCTCTCCCAGGCATCCCACTGCTGCATTTGTTCATATGCCTGCTTGTTGGAGTGTGAACAGGACATGAATATCCGATATTGTCTCCAACTGTCCCAGGATCCAATGTGTGGGCAGCAGCTATTTATGTAAAAGAAATGAGAATGACCTTGGAAAATGAGTGGGTGGGGATGAGAAGAGATATTGCCTAGGATACAAGGACCAAGAGGAGAAGCAACTTGGAACTAGGGAGAAATTTCCTAATAATGAGAGCAATCAACCAATGGAACAGCTTGTCTTCAGAAGTTATGGGTGCTCCATCACTGGAGGCTTTCAAACTGAGAATAGACAACCATTTATCAGAAATGGTCAAGCACAGGGGTTGAACTAGAAGATCTCCAAGGTCCCTTCCAAATCTATTATTCTATGTTTTAGATAAAGAGGGCACAAACCCACAAATGAGTAATGAGCAGAGAAAGAAACTCAGGAAGGATTTACCCTAACTGATCATCTGGTAAAAGGAGATGGTGGGTAATTTGTACTTTCAATCCCTGCAAGATTCTACTAGTGTCGTCTTATGTTCTCAGTACAATCCAGTCTTGTCTAATCCCATCTATATTCCTTTCTTGGAGAAAAATGTTACTTTTCTGTGGATACACTTCCAGGAACTGCCAGCCTAATAAAATAGAATTAGCTTATTTTGTTGTGTTTTCCCCCTGGTCTATTGGGGAAATTTGTCTTGCTCTCTATCAGAAGGATTGTTTTCTGACTTCTGCTAGCACAAGAGATGCTTCTTGCAGTGCTTCCTATAATTCTGGGCAATGCTTCCACTCCTATTGGTTAGAGTACCCAGCTGCAGGTATTTTACCTCTAACTCTCTGGTTTCTATTTCTGTCAGGGAATCACTTGAAGAAGATGCTGGATTCCACCACTGTTGTTTGCCTCCAATTCCAGCCTCTTAAGAGCATGCACAAAACAGATGTATTTGTGAGATTCTTGGTGCTCTCTGAGTTTAGTTGTTTTCCTCCTGGTGGTTTTATTATCCAGTTAGAAACACCTGCAAGAAAACATCAAAGCTCACAGGGCATTAAGGACACCACAATTCAACCCCTAAGCTACATATATTCTCATCTGTTGATAGATCTATTTATTTGTTATAGATAACAGATGGGTACAGTATTTGAAAAGTTCTCCATCAATGCAGTTCTGCATCAACTCTTGTTCAAGTCACAAGAGCTCTATTAAACTTATACAAAGAAGAGAAAAGTCAGGGGAAGGGAAAAGTTAAAATCAACTTGTCTTTTCCTTTCTTCAAATCTGAGTGTTCCTAATGTGAATTCGGGCTTAAAAAAAGAATGACACAACAGTTGGTCACTGTCTCACTTCTGGGACTTAGTGGTCAATGTTCACAGTCATGCTTTCTTGATGGCTGACTATCTGATTTCACATCCCAAGGGTCAAGACAGAGGTGAGATCTTGTTGTTCATTGTCAAATCTGTCAGCTCAATGCTTCGAATCATGACACCCGTTCTTCCTACTCTTTGTCATCACATTTATGAAGAGCTATAGAGCATTTCGGATCATTTGAGAAAAAGCTGCCTCACCGCAAGGGGTATGATGGCTCATGGAATAGATTTTCCTAAAGTTTACCATACCTAACTACACTTTTTGCTGTTGTGCTGTGATAACATCAAGGCTGAAGGAAGAAAACTCACAATCAGCTACAGGGCAACTGTAGAGCTTCAGGACAAAAGTTTCCAAAATAAATCACAGTTCTTTCCTTTCCCTTCCCTTCCTTTTCCTTTCCTTCCCTTCCCTTCCCTTCCCCTTCCCCTTCCTTTCCTTTCCTTTCCTTTCCTTTCCTTTCCTTTCCTTTCCCTTCCCTTCCCTTCCCTTCCCTT
>NW_020769330.1:15430323-15464063 GCF_900518735.1 Pseudonaja textilis | reverse complement strand
CCTTTCCTTTCCCTTCCCTTCCCTTCCCTTCCCTTCCCTTCCCTTCCCTTCCTTTCCTTACCTTACCCTTCCCTTCCCTTCCTTTTCCTTCCCTTCCCTTCCCTTCCCTTCTCTCCTCTCCTCTCCTCCTCTCCTCTCCCTTCCTCCCCTTACCTTTACCCGGTCCAGTCTGGTCTAGTTCAGTCTACATTCCTTTCTTGGAGAAAGTATTATTTTTCTGTGGATGGTGTCCCAGGAACTGCCAGTCAACAAATAAACTGGGCCTAAAAAAATGAATTGGAAGAGGCAAGGGTGAACATATATATTTGTTTCTACTGAATTTAATCCAAATTAAATGCAAGGGACTACTTCTTCCTTCCTAGTCAGTTTGTACCTTCTTTCACTTTAAAAGTGCAATTCAGCAGTTCCTTCTGCTGGCGTTCTTAGAGATTCATCCACAGATCTCAGAGCTAACAGCCAGCTAATCAAACAATCCGACATCAGACCATGACTCAGTCTGAATAAACAACATTCAGACTAATTTGCGTCTCATAAAAAAAAAAGTATTTAAAGACCTGTGTTCTGACAGATGAGGACAATTCAAAATGCACTGACAATGTCTCTTTGAATGGCAATGAAACATTTGCAACCCAATTGCCAAGCTTGGAGCTCAACCCAACAGTCTAACTCCCAGCCCGAGCTACTAATATTCAAACACATTTCAGAGAGTCTTGAAGTCATTAATGTTGTACATCTGTTTTGTCCTTTCAAACTGGTTTATCCTTGGCTCCTAAGGAAGAACCACCACTTAGTAATATAATCTGCCAAATGATCTATGTTTAATGAATGCTGGACAATCCTGAAAAGTAATGGGAAGTTGGAAGATGACTATAATTTCTGTAAGGAGAAGAGAGATTCATAACTTCTCAAAGATAGATCTTACCTTCAGTTGTGGCAAGGACTAAACATGTTCTCCAGAGAACTTTTCTAAAGTTCCACTATGAAAAACCATGGAGGAGGTCACAGATCACTGGAAAGATGATGATATACATCCTCCTCTAGAGAATCTGCCAGAACAAACCAATAAAAGCTCTCAACTTTGATGACCTTATTAATAAATAAGGGAAGAAAAGAACTATGGGAATGTCATTGGTATTCTTTTCTCCTTTGGAAGATATTTTCAAAAAGAAACCCTCTTTCATCAAATTGAGTGAGAATTTAGAAGAAAAAAAATCAGGAGAATTCTGTTGCATGTTGTTCAGTTCTTGGCATCTCTACCTAAAATACAATTGAAAGACTATTTTTAGGCTGAGAGCTATACCTCATTTTGGAATGACATTCTGAGACCACACCTTTCAAAATGCATGTTGGCTCCTTCTTTTGAATCCAGTTCAGTTTTGGAAGTTGGCATGGACACATCCATAGAGTTTTCTTTGAATTGTAACAGGAGGGTGTTATGTTGTCTTCTTCTGAAATGTTTATTCCAATTTCACTATCTAGCCTACAGTTCCAATAGCAGAGATGATATGTAGCTCAGGATTACACTTTTGGGTTCTTGGTATTCTGAGCTTCATTATTTTCTTGGAGGCATTTCAATACGACTCAAAGTAACATCATCAATGTGCATAAGATCAGAAGAACTGGAGATGTTACCTAGTCTGGTAATGAAATGTCTGCAAGAAAATAACCCACTTAACATTTATCAAGAACCCAACTATCTTCAGTTCAAAGCTCTTCAGGTGGTTCCTCATCTGAAGTACAAACTAGAACCAATTTCTCAAATTCAGTCAAAGTTGGCTAGGCATGACCACTCCCAATAATATTCCTTCCCTTCTACCTAAATTATCACCATTCAGTTTGTACTTTTATAGGGATGTCCAAGGCTCCTAGGAAACACAGGTGGACCTGAGTCTTCAGATAGGAGGTTAAAAGGTTATCATGGAATCAGATGAGTTAATGATGAGCTAATCATGGTGACACAGTGATTAGAATGCAGTACTGCAGGTTAACTCACTGCTCACTCCAGGAGTTTGATTCTGACTAGCTCAAGATCGACTCAGCCTTCCATTCTTCCAAGTTCAGTAAAATGAGTTCCCAGATTGTTGGGGGCAGTATGTTGACTCTGTAAATCATTTAGAGAGGACTGTAAAGCACTGTGAAGTGTTATATAAGTCTAAGTTCTATTGCTAATCAGACCAATAGTCTGGCCTGATGAAAAGCAATTGTCCACGATATTGCTAGAATCCTTTCATTTCAAACATTAGAAACTAAATCAGTGATTTTTGCCAGCCAAATACATTTCCTAACATTTAATAATCCAGTATTTCCAGTGATGTCCAAGACACATCAGGAATTCGAGAATCTGTTTCCAAGATCTGGTTCTGCCAAATCAGATTTAGAGAGAACCAATCATGGACTAAATGAGAAAACTGTAAATCAATTTAAGCCATAATGTTTCAGCTCCTAGAATGGTGGATCTGGTCTCACAAAAATGTTTGCAGGGATTTGTTATAATAACATTTGTTTGTTAGAGTTCTATATACTCATTATTCAGCACACCCCTCTCGGTCCTGTTTTAACAGCCATTAAAACAAAACCTTGATTTATTCCTTCAAAAATCTTACAAAATTTTAATAAAATGCCTGTCTCCTATTCATCTGGCTAATTTGTGGAGGATAAATGAGGTTTCAAATTGTATAATACAAGCCTATAAAAATGCCGTCTAAGAGAGGTAAACTTTTGATTTGTATTTGGCACCTGGAGAAGACCTGGGAGGATGGAGGTAATTATGCATTTTCAAAGCATTAAGATAACCTGCAATAAATCTCCCATCAGGTTACATAAACTGCAAGGGTGATTTGTAATGATGCCTCTTTTTGCTACATTTTAGAATAATAAGGGGAATGAGCTGGGAATTGAGAACACATTGTCACTTTCTTTCCTGAGACGGGCTTTTAGGATTCAGTTACAGTTAGCCCTCCACTTCAGACCACAGTTGAGCCTAAGCTTTCTGTTGCTGAGTAAGCAATTTGTTAAGTGAATTTTGCCCCATTTTACAACTAACATTTAATATAAATGTAAACTAGATTATCTTCACTGTCAAAGAGTCACCTGAAAAAAAAAATGGGTTGCATGTCTTTCCGAGAGAAATTTGAGGTGTGTTCAAAAATATCTAAATAGCAATAGCAATAGCATTTAGACTTATATACCGCTTTGCAATTCTTTCCAGCCCTCTCTAAGTGGTTTACAGAGTTAGCAGATTGCCCTCCAATAATCTGGGTCCTCATTTTACCCACCTCGGAAGGATGGCAGGCTGAGTCAATCTTGAGCCTGGTGAGATTTGAACTGCCAAATTGCAGGCAGCCAGCAGTCAGCAGAAATAGCTTGCAGTACTATACTCTGACCACTGCTCCACCATGGTTAAACCTTTTGGTATAGTTTTTGGAGTCAAAATCTGATGTGGAAATAAGTCCAGGTTATCTTAGTCATGTTTCAGTTTTATCTGCACAATTAGGGCTTCCAATGTAGTCTTCAAGGGATGGCCAAAAATGCCAAGAAGGCAACTGAGATGCCATGGTCAAAGGTCTGCCTGATTTTTAATGAGTACCTTACATGTGAAATGCATAAAAAGAAGTGGAGTTCAATTCACACCATTGCATCTTCCATTTTGTCCTAAACAGACAGGACCATTTTTCTTTATATATCTACTAGACAACCAATGCCCTGTTAGGTCATTGTTTCAGATATATTTCCATACCTAAACAGAGGAACAAAATGGCAAGGTTGGGCAGTTGAAGTCCACGAGGCTTCTTATTTCCTGCTGGCTTCCCCACTGAAGCTTCTTTGTGGACAGATGGTAGGCAGCATGAGAATCCTTCAGAAAACCCTCAAGGCATGTTCAGCACTCAGGGATAAACTACTGTCTAAGTCAGTGACGGCTAACCTTCTTGTCATTGCATGCCGAAAGTGTGTGCATGTGTGCATGCCTGCACTCATAATGCAATGCACGCGCAACCCCCCCATGCTCCCGCTGCCCCCTGCGCATGTGTGCACGACCCCCATGCTCTTCCCACCCCTGCGCATGCACACACGATCCCCCGTGCTTCCCCCCACCCCTGCACATGTACGCACATCTCCCGCAAGTGCCCTGCCCCCCGCGCATGCATGGCAGATACCCGAAAATCAGCTGGCTAGTGGGAGGCGCGTGCGCATGCGCAGTGGAACTTAGCTGGGGCAACGGCTCACCCGCCGGCTCTGTGTGATGACCCATAGTGTCTCAAAAATATCACAAAAACTAAAACATGAATCAAGGTCTTGCAACGCCTTCAGATTAACTTCTCTGTTTTATTAGTCACAGTTTAAATTCAAAAAGTAGATAATGAAGCAAAAGGAAACCAGAAACAAACCGTATTGACAAGAGTTCCAAGGCAAACCAAGATAATTAATCACACATTCCAGGAAGATAACCAGGGAGAGTCCATGGGAAGAAGGCCAACAAAGATAAAGCTCATCCGAGGAAAACACTAATTTGACTTCAGCTTCTGTGAACACTCAGTTTCAAACTCTTATACCAAGCTCACAGCTCCAACTCATGAGGAGGATCATGGCCCTCTCCTCCCAAGTAGACCATGTCTCTCCCTTATCCTCTCCTCCCTGTGTGCCCTAGGATGGATAGGGGATGGGCCTGGATCCTCCTCTGATTGCTCAGCCGGACTCTGCCCTTCCCCAGCCTCCTCCACCACCTCTGGAGCCACACTCCCACTACCTGTTGGCTGTTCCTCCTCTTCCTCAGAGTCAGTCTCCACCAGGGGCATGACACTCTGCGTGCCACTTCTGGCATGTGTGCCATAGGTTCACCATCATGGGTTTAAGTATTTCTACAAGAGGTATTTCAATTCACCTCCTCTGCATCTTGAAGTATCCCTTGAAAGTTTCTGAGTATGGAATAATTTATTCAAAATTACTTGTAAATTGTTTTTTTTAAGTTTGGTGCTTAATTGCAGTTCTAATAGCTGATACCAGGTTTATTTTTTAACAACTTGTTATTTTTTGGTGCTAGTTTATATGTGTGTGTAAGTTTTTGAGGTGTTGATAATTGTCTCTGCTGTTTGGGGTTATTGTTTATATAGGCATATATCCACCCATAGTTTTTGAGAGTTGTGCCACATATGTGTTTAATAAGTTATGATTATCATAATATTTATGAGTGTTTATATATATTTATGTGTATGAGAGAGAGAAAGGTGTCACTTTATCTTATTAAAAACAATAGGAAAATGAAACAACACCCTTTAAAATAAATGAGCATTCCCACATATTCCAAACAGTGTTGCATTGTTTTTCTACTGATTTTTCAGCAATGTCTTTTTATTTTGTTGCAGGTTGTAGAAAGTGTGAGGGATCCTTGGTGCCCTCTGAGCTTGCTTGTTTTCTTGCAGATGTTTCAAGCACTAATGATGTTACCTAGTTAAGGGTAATGAAACATCTGCAAGAAAACAAGCCAGCTCAGAGATCACCAAGGACCCCCTCATTTCAACCCTGAGCTACAAATATTCTCCTTTATTGTTGTAAATGTTTATATTATTTTCCAAAGGCAGGGTGTGTGTGTGTGTGTGTGTGTGTGTGTGTGTTGGAGCAAGCAAATAAAGAAATAAGTTTATTTCATTAATTTCAGAACACAAAAAGTGAAGAATCTGTGTGTAAATTCTCTTCTCAGCCTTATGGGTGGTCTGTGTCTTCTATCAGAAACCTGGAAGTTTGAGGGTTCTGTGCAAAATCTTAGCCATCCCTAGCATTGCCCTCTTCTGGACAGAAGCACTGATCTCATTCCTGAGATTTCTAAGAGCCACTTTCCCAGCTTAGAAGTTCACATCCTCAAGTTTTCCTACCACACTGGAACCACTTTGATCTTTACTTTCCACATCATCTCCAGTTTCTCCTTTAGGTCCTGGTACTTCTCCATCTTCTCATACTTCTTCTTCCTAATGTTGCTGTCACTTGACATCATTGCATCTATCACCACCACTGTCCTCTAGTCCTTTTCTGCTACCACGAAGTATGGTTGGTTGGCCAGTATCTGTCTGTCCCTCTCGAGCTGAAAGACCCACAGGATCTCAGCCTTCTTATTTCCCATGACCTTCTGTGAGATCTCCCATCTTGACTTGGGAGAATTTATCCCAGAGGTCGGCAATCTTAAACACTCAAAGAGCCACAAAGGTCCTAACCAGAAGCCCCCGTTCAATTCTGGAGCTGACCAGAAGTCCAGTTCCCCCACCATAGAGTCTCCTCCTAGCATGGTATCCTTTTTTTTCTGCTGACAGGAAGTCCAGTTCCCTAACCATAGAGTCTTTTCCTAGTGTGGCATCCTTTTTCCTCTACCTGTCCTAATTGAAAGCCCTATCAATTGTGGAGCCAACTGGGAAACCCACCCCTTGCCATAGAGTCTCCTTCTGGTGCGCCATGCTTCCCCCCCCCCCCAAAAAAAAAAAACAAAAAACCAGGAGCTCCTCTCAAAATTGTGGCACTGACCAGCAACAGGGAGCCACAGCAGAGGAATGAAAGAGCTACATGAGGCTCCAGAGCCATGGGTTGCTGACCGCTGATCTAGCCCTTACACTGTGCAGATGTTCCTGAACACAATGTCAGCTACTTAGTTGCATTATTCAGCACATGTTATTTCTGTCTGCATCTTACACCCTGCCATTATGCTTTGGAGTCACGCTGAGGCCCCTCTGTATAATTTGGACCTTGGGTCCTATGTAGTGTGGTAGACCCCCACTTTTATGGATTTAGTACTTAGTGCCTGTTCTAGTTTAGTTTAGTTTGTTGTCATTGCACCTTGTACAACAAAATCAAACACCATCTTCGTGCATATCATGACCATGAAAATTAACACAAACACACATCCTTCACACACTACACATTGAATTGAAAACCCCCAACACCACACCAACACTGCACTATACAGTAGAATTCAAAAGAGCTACTTCCCTGGGCTAGAAGCTGTTTTTCAGCCTATTTGTCCTTGTTTTTATTGTCCTGTACCGTCTGCCAGATGATATAGGTTCAAAAAAAAAGGGTGCCCATGATGAGATGGATCTTTGAGAATGTTTTGAACTTTCTTAAGGCAGAGGGAACTATAAAGCTCTTCCAAAGAGGGGAGAGGGCAACCAATGATCTTCTGGGCAATGACATTAACCCTCTGGAGTGTTTTCCTATCTACCACTGTGAAATTGGCAAACCATACAGAGGTGCAGTATGTTAAAATGCTCTTTGTGGTGCAGCAGTAGAAGATCACCAGCAGTTTTTCATTCTGTTGTTGTTTTCTGAGAAGTCTCAGGTAGTGTAATCTCTGCTGTGCCCTTTTGACTAGTGCTGCAATGTGAGCAGCCCAGGTCAGGTCCTCTTTGATGGTAACACCCAGAAATTTAAAACTGGCCACTTGCTCCATTCGGTCTCCATTGATAAGCAAGGGCTGGATATCTGATCTGTTCCTTCTATAGTCCACTATAAGCTCCTTGGTCTTATTAATGTTGAAGACCAAATTATTGTCTCCACACCACAAAAGCAATTGGCCCACCTCATCTCAGTAGGCAGACTCATCCCCACCTGGAGATGAGTCCCACCACTCTTGTATCACCTGCAAATTTAGTAATAGTATTACTAGCGTGAGTGAGAATGCAGTCATGCACATAAAGAGTATAGAGTAAGGGACTCAACACGCAACCCTGTGGTGTACCAGTGTTAAGAATAAGGGCTGAAGAGGTATGATTACCTAATCTGACCCTCTGTGAGTGGCCAGACAGGAAATCCATAATCCAAAGGAAGATTGAATAAGAAAGTCCAAGGTCCAGAAGTTTAGACACTAGTTTATGTACTGCTATGATCAGTGCCTTAGTGCTGTCATTTGATCCAGCCACTGGTAAGATTTTCCAATGGATGCCATCTCAGCTATCTGTTGATGGTACATCCCAAGCAGGGCCTTATCTTGCCACTTCCTCTTATTGATCTTCCCTCCTTGTCTACTGCTGCTTCAGGCAATTCTCTCAGCAGCTCATCCTTGGGTGGCGTCTTACTGATATATTCCTGGATGCCCTCGATTTCATCCAGGAACTGTGGCTTTGACACTCACCAGTCTCTTTTCCGCTTGTGTACTGTCTCTGGGTGTTGGACTTAGATGGATCTCCATGTGTTGTGAGTAGCTTCTGGGTTTTTATATTGGCCGTTTCCATGTCCTTCTTTGGTGAGCTCTGTTAGCTGGGTAAATGGCAGGGCATACATATTGTTGACATGGATCTTGTTCTTCTCATTGATCTGGCTCGTCAAGATCTCTCTGGTTCTGTGGTGAGACTTGAATGTTGTGCTTTCCTTCCCTCCTTATTATGGTTCCCATGCGACTGTGGGATACCAAGGTACTTGTAACTTGTCTATATGTCTGCCATGCGACCCCAATGGTGGATTTCAAAAAGTTTTCCTACCAGTTCGGTGTGAGTGCATACCAAATGCACACTTTGTGCACATGCAGCATTTGCAACTCACCATTTGCTACAAGTCCTGTGTGTAAAACAGCTAATGCGTGGTAATCGGCTGTGCCACACGAAGCAGGTGAGGTTGAAAAGCAGGAAATAAAGGTCAGTATCAGAGGTGGTATTCAGCAAGTTCTGATAAGTTCTGGAGAACTGGTAGTGGCAATTTTGAGTAGTTTGGAGAACCGAAAAAATCCCACCCATGACTGGCCCCGCTCCCATCTATTCTCTGCCTCCTGAGTCCCAGCTGATCAGCTGGGTCATCTTTGGTTGTCCTGCACAGGAGAATGGAGCTGGAAAGCAGGTTAGTGAGGTGGGGAGGGAATGGGATTTTGCAGTATCCTTCCCCTGCCATGCCCACAGAACCGGTAGTAAAAATTTTTGAATCCCACCACTGGTCATTATAGAGCTGTGGTGGGCAGGAGGGCTCAGCAGCTGATCATCAGAGCTACCAGTTTGGCTGAACTGGGCTGAACTGGTAGAATTCTATTACTGTGTGGCCCGCTGGTAATTCCACCCTATCAGTCTTCATTACCTTTCCTCTCTTGACTGCCAACCAGTCTCATTTCTTTATTCTGAATGACATCTTGATGCCCTCAGTGTAGATCCATGTCAGGTGGCTCACCCAATTGATGTCCCATTGACTCTTAGCATACAACTTGATGTTATCCATGTAAAGGTGGCAGCAGATGGTAGTTCCACTCTTGAACTTTTACCCATATCCAGTCATAGTGATTATTTGGCTGAGGAATTCAAGCTGACACAGAACAGTGGTGGGGACAGTGCATCACCTTGGTATATGCAACATTTGATGGCCACACATGTGTGAGTTGTCTTGAGTTAACTTTCTGTGCTTTCTTCCACAGCCCCATTGAGTTCTTGAGGAAGGTCCTTAACATCCTGGTAAAGTTGTATAGCCGCAGGCATTTACAGATCCATGTGTCGGGCATTGATCTATATATCTTCCCTTGGCTGCATCTGATTTTATTGGCTTGTTGGTTCATAAACCAATAAAATTGAATGCACATTTAATTATTCATTGATATACCGTTAAGGGAACGTATTACATTAACACCAAATATTGCTGAGGTAATTTAAATAACGCTGTGCAGTCTATTGTCCACTGAACCTTTAGAAGATGAAAGGTGTCATTTAACAGGATGAAACACAACACTAACAAACAAAGCCAGAAGAGTCAAAGGGCTCTTGTGGGTGTATTAGAGCTGTGCGTGATACAAAAATAATTCAAAAGGAGAAATCTGGACTTAGTTCAAATATGGCACCTCTCTGCAGTTTTATTGAAGGAATCCATCCTGGCTATTTTTCCAGCTGAGCTTCTAAGAAGGTGAACTTGCTTGAAGAGACATATTGATTTCAGAAAAGAGCTGCACATTTTCAATTTCACATGGAAGCAGAGGTGGAATTCAGCCAGTTCTGACCAGTTCTGGAGAACCAGTAGCTGAAATTTTGAGTAGTTCAGAAAACAAGCAAATACCACTTCTGACTGGAGATTTTACAGTCTCCTTCCCCTGCCATGCCCCCCAAGCCACATCCACAGAACCGATATTAAAAAAAAAAAAATTGAATCCCACCACTGCACGGAACCTGTAATAGCAGAAAATCCAGAAGTTACACAAGATTTAAAGCTTGTTCACTAAATCATTTTGCAAGTATGTATAGAGTATCTATCTATCATCTATCTATCTATCTATCTATCTTTCTTTCTTTCTTTCTTTCTTTCTTTCTTTCTTTCTTTCTTTCTTTCTTTCTTTCTTTCTCTCTTTCTCTTACTCTCTTTCTCTGTCTTTCTCTTTCTTTGTTTCTTTCTCTTTCTCTTTCTTTCTCTCTCTGTCTCTCATATACAAACACAGAGACATTCAGCTAGTTTAAAACAGGAATTTTTTAAAATTTGCTTTTTCTAAGCAAATACCTGGTGAAATACAAAAAATTATCCAGATAATCCTTGATATAAAAACCACAATTGAGCCCAAAATTTCCATTTCTAAGCAAGGCTGTTTTTAAGGGAGTGGAGCCCAATTCTGCAACCGTTCTTACCAGATGTTTTAAGTGAATCACTGGAGTTGTTAAGTTAGTAAGATGGCTGTGAGGTGAATTTCGCTCCCTTATCGAATTGGCTTGTCAGAAAGTCACAAAAGGGGATCACATGACCTCAGGACATTGTGGCCATCATGAATAGGAATCAGCTGCCAAGCACCTCAGTTTTGATCACAAGACCCTGGCAATGCCGAAACAGCCATTAGTGTTAAAAATGGTCATAAGTCAGGGATTTTTTTCTTCAGTGCGGTTGTAACATTGAATAAGTCACTAAACAAACTGTTATAAATTGAAACTTATACGTACCTTCTCTCAACTATGCTGTATTAACAGAGGGATAGAATGGAGATCACTTTAAATCTTAGTACCACTTTATAAGGACTTGGTAAAAACCACATGATCAGACCTGACCCAATCCAGTCTCTTAGGAAAGAAAAGCCTCCGATTCCATTTGATAAAAGTAAAGGGTTCTTTTACTAAAAATGTTGCTTCCAGTAAAGTCAAGCCAGCTCTGAAATTTACCATGATCACTAGTTACAAAAATAAGGTATCGGCTTGCCCCAGGGTGGGCTGCTGCGGGTTTTCAGGGGTTCAGGAGAGCCCCTAACTCCTAAGATTCTGCACAGTTCAGAGAACCCCCAAATCCCACTCCTGGCTGGCCCCGCCCATCCCACCTGTCCCTCCCAGGTGTCTCCATGCAGCCCATTTTGGATGCAGGTAAGTGCAGGGTGCGTGTAGAGGCTTGGGGTTAAAAATGGGCCTCCCGGAAGTTTGGGAAGGCCAGAAATGGGCCATTTCCAGCTTCCAGGGAGCCTCCGGAGCCCAGGGAAACTGTTTTTGCCCTCCCAGAGGCTGGAGAAAAGCCTCGGGAGTCTGGGAAAGGCAAAAATACTCCCACCTATTCTGGTGCAGGAGATTGACTAGGCCTTGCCCATCATGGCCATGCCCACCTGGCAACAAGACAGAGAACTCATTGCTAATTTTTTTTGAAGGCAACCCTTGGCTTGCCCCCAGCCCAGCCCAGCCCTCCCCCCGCCCCACCGATGATCAGTCCGTTTCCAGCCAACTGGAGCTCACCAAGATGTTTTGAGAACTCTGAGGTGTTTGTAGGTCATCCACATTTTTCTCAGAATGTCTGGCCAAGGGATGCTAGTACAAACGGGATCCGGCTGTCCTGGTTCTTATCACTTGTCATTTCCCCTCCTCCAGATTTCCTATCACGTACGCACAAAGCTTTATTGCTATTTTCCAAAGTACCAGAAGGCAAGACAGTGGGTGGAATCTAATCGAGGAGAGAAGCAATCTAGAACAGAGGAGAAATTTGCTAACAGTGAGAACAAGTAACCAGTGGAACGGTTTGCCTTCAGCCATTGTGGGTGCTTCATCACTGGAGGCTTTGAAGAAGAGACTGGACAGCCATTTGTCTGAAATGGTGTAGGGTGTCTTGCTTGACCAGGGGGTTGGACTAGAAAACTTCCAATGTCCACTCCAACTCTGCTATTCCATGTTCTGTGTAAATGCCTTTTTATGATTATTTATGTATGTATGTATTTATTTATATATATATTTATATATATATTTATTTATTTTCCAACCATTTCACAATGGGGTGGACTTGGGGTGGCTTCCAGCATTATAACAATAAAATCCTAACAAACAAATGTCTCCAATTCAGTTAAAAATAGAAACCCCAATTGATAACAGATAACAGATAATCAGAGTTGGAAGGGACCTTATAGGTCATCTAGTCCAACCCCCCCACCCAAGAGGGAGACCCTACACCATTTCTGACAAATGGCAGTCCAATCTCCTCTTGAATGTCTCAAGTGATGAAGCTCCCACAACTTACGAGTGCAGCTGTTCCATTGGTTGATGGTTCTCACTGTCAGAAAGTTTCTCCTTATTTCCAAGTTAAATCTCTCCTTGTTCAGCTTCCATCCATTATTCCTTGTCCAGCCTACAGGTGCTTTAAAAAATAGATTGACCTCTTCCTCTGTGTGGGAGCCCCTCAAATATTGGAAGACCACTATCATGTCTCCCCTGGTCCTTCTTTTCACTAGACTAGCCATTTCCCGTAACCGTTCTTCATATGTTTTAGTCTCCAGTCCCCTAATCATCCTGGTTGCTCTTCTCTGCACTTTTTCTAGAGTCTCAACATCTTTTTTATAGCCTAGATGGATGCAGTCCTCTAGGTGTGGTCTTACTAAGGCTTTGTAGAGTGGTATTAGTACCTCACTTGAGATAAAATTGAAGTTAAAAACTGGGGAGGGAAGGGACAGGATGCAATCACAGGAGGGGGTGAGATTGCCTCTTAGTTCAGCAAAAACCTTCAGTGTGATTCTGCCCCCAGCACTTTCAATATTTGGCAAATCTATGCCCATTGAAAACCGTTGATTCCCTTAAAGACTGAAGTGCCCGGTGAATAACTAGGAATTCACTTAACAGCTGTATTGATTTGCTTAATGACCCCTTCCAAAAATAGGTTGTCAAATTGCATCGGTCACCTCATGATCAACCTAATTGATGACTGTCATGAGTTAGAATTGTGATGGGCAGGCTCCATTACGATCATCAACTGAGGATAGCCTATTTTTGCTTTAGTAAGAGTACATCATTTTAATCCACTTAATCCAGTTTAACATTTTATTGAGTTATACAATATTGTAAAATACAAAACTAAATAGAGAAGCAGTGGGGAGGAAAAGGGGGAAGGAAAATGAGGAAGGATAAGAAATGAAAAAGAAACATCGACGTCCAACTCTCTCTGTTCGGTAAAATAAGGCATTAATATCAAATCACAACTTTTTGCTTTACCGAGTAGAATGATTACAGAAGTGGCTTGTTCATATTTTTATGAAAAAGCAAAAAGTTCTGATTTAATTTTAATCCACTTTAGTGTTAAACAATTCTTTGTCATTGCGTTGGAGTTGTTCATCTTTTTTATCCCGGATATCATGTCTAGCAGTAGAACACATGTTTACCACCAATTTTCTTCTTCAGAGGTCAAACATGAAAAGAACTTTTCAAATAGAGGGTGAAAAACAGCACGCTTCCAGCCTGTTCCAGAATGTTTTGGGACCAAACTGTTTTGCATGAAATGCTAGTGCTAACACATGGAAGCAAGAATCGGTCCCCATTTCCAGTAACACTGTGTATTATCATCGTCTCTTTAAATACTCTCCTTATCTCATTGTTCTCTGGGCCATCTGGCATCTGACTTCAAATTGGATTACAGAGGCAAAAAAGTGTTAAATTCTATGCATAGAATCCTGGTTTGCCCCACAGGACCTAGCATTTTCTTCACATTCATTGCTTTCAGGAACCTAAATGTGGCTAAAAGCCTAGTACGTAGCAGCCAACACAATGGAAACAAGCACATTTGAAGCCGTTCTATAAGAAACAGCGCAGCTGTATTGAAGTCTGTGTTGATTTTGTATTTTGTAGTGCCATCAGGGAGTGGGAGGGAGTTGACAGTCTGCAAGATTGTATTGTGAGCAGAGTTCTGATCTTTTGTATGTGCACTGCATGTATATACCAAAAAAGCATAGACATTGGCCCACAATGCCATGTCTGCCATCTTGCTGATGTTGTTTCCCTTTGGTGGCTGCTGCCAGTGTTTTATGCTGCATTTTCGGTAGAGTATATCAGGATTCAGACTGATTAAAAATGAATAAATAAAACTTCCCGGCAGAGAAATTTCCTGACAGTGAGAACAGTCAACCAGTGGAATAGCTTACCTTCAGGGTTTGTGGGCACTCCTGCCAAGGCCCATCATATCTTGGTGTGATGACCCAGGGTGGGATACAAAATAAACACAGCCACAAAAACAGGTGAAGCCCTTTTATTCCTCCACTTTGCTTCAAAGCTCCAAAAATTCCTTGACTGAAGACAAAAAAACCTCCTCCACAAGCAGTTATGAAAAGGAAGAAATGCCATTTAAACTAAAAATGCTTATAAAATATAAAGCGTAAAAACAACACAAACCACACTGAAGCAATTAAGGAAACCAGGCAAGATAAGGACTTGAAGACATCCACAGATATCAGAACACACACTGGGAAGGATGCCAAACTCAGAGAAGAACGACAGACTAGAGATATTTCCACGCTTTGTTTCCAGCACTGGCCCATGCCTGTCCGTTCTTTTAACCAGTTCTCACAGCTGCAGCCCATGAAGAGAATCAAGGCCCTTTCCTCCCCCATAGACCAACCATTCATGTCTCTCCTTTACCCTTTCCTCCCTGTGTGCCCTAGAGTAGAGAGGATGGGCCTGGGTCTTCCTCTGACTGCCCAGCCTGCCTCTGCCCTTCTCTAGCCTCCTCCACAGCCTCCAGAGCCACACTTCCATTCCCTGTTGGCTGTTCCTCCTCTCCCTCAAAATCAGCCTCCAGCAGGGGCATGACACCTGGTTTGGAGGAAGAGGAAGAGTTGGAACTGGGGCTATCTGATGGGGATGGCACTTCCCTGGAATGTCTAAAGAGTCTGGAAGGCTGAGGACAATGCTATCCCAGCCCCTTCCAGCATTGGGGAGGGGGGATACTTGACCAGATAGAAAACCGCCTGCCCTCACAAACACAGGGGAGGGTCGGCTGCAGACAGAGAGTGATGATGAGAGGCAATGGATCCCCTCTAATGAGGAACATCTGCCTTCCCACACAATCCAAGGGCATGGAGGGAAGCTCAGAGGTCTATGAGGGTACTGGAAGGAGGCTGTCCTACCTTGCCTCACAAGAAACATCTCGCTTGAGCTGATTTAATAAAGCCCAGGGGAGGGTGTCCTTGTTGGGAACAATTGTTTTGCTTCAGCACATACCTCCACAGCCCTTGTGAACTCCGTTTGAGATCCTGTTTCTGCCCTATAGACTGAACTCATTTATGAATTGTGGACTATGGTTGCGTCCTACAGACCTTGCCTTGTGTACTTTGAACTGATTTATGACTTATGGACCCTTCCTTTTGTCCTTTCACTTTGTTTTTTGGACTATGGACTTCCTACTTGCCTTGTGAATGAGCTCTTGTGACTATAGGCTTTAGTTTGTGGAACTGTGTTTCATTGACTGTGGGTCAAAGTTTGGGGGTAAAGCTTTAGATTAGATTAGAATTATTTATTGACCAAGTGTGATTGGGCACCCAAGGAATTTGTCTTGGTGCAAATGCTTTCAGTGTACATAAAAGAAAAGATACATTCATCAATAATCAGGAATCATCAGGTACAACACTTAATAATTGTCATAGGGTACAATAAGCAATCAAATCATACTAGGAAACAGTCAATATAAATCATAAGGATACAAGTGACAAAGTTGCAGTCATATATCACAAGTGGGAGGGGATGGGTCATAAGGAATGATGAGAAGATTAATAGTAATAGTAGTGCAGACTTTGTAAACAGTTGGACAGTGTTGAGGGAATTATTTGTTTAGCAGAGTGATGGCATTCAGGAAAAAACTGTCCTTGTGTCTAGTTGTTCTGGTGTGCAGTTCCCTATAGCATCGTTTTGAGGGTAGGAGTTGAAACGGTTTATGTCTGGGATGTGAGGGGCCTGTAAATATTTTCACAGCCCTAGTTTTGACTGGTGAAGTTTACAGGTCCTCAATTGAAGGCAGGTGGGTAGTAATTGTTTTTTTCTGTAGTTCTAATTACTCTCTGGACTCTGTGTCTGTTGTGTTGGGTACCAGCCATTGTAGGGCCATTTAATATGGGATAGCAGAGCATTTACTGGCCAGATGCCTTCCTGAAACCTACATGGAGTTCACAGCAGACAATAATTCATTGCACCCAGAGATAGAAATATCTGCCACTACCTAGGATCAAACTCACAGCCTCCTGATTGTAAGATGAGAGGTTCACCGCTAGGCCACTGTGCCACTCTATTTCCTTATATATACATTGATGAAAATCAGATGAAGTCACATAGACTTAGTTTACTCATGTGGGAACAGTTTAGCAAAGAGATACTTTAACTCCAAACTCTTCAAAGTGATTTGTTGGAAGTTATCTTGGGCAGTTGATTCAAACTTGAGTTTCATTTGCCATACTTTGAGTTCTCTAGTAAAAATTGATGATTGGTGGTAAAAGATTCTTTACAAGTTTCCAATTGTTATATTCAGGCACAATGTCAGATGGGGGAAAAATTGTATGGATCCATTTTACAGACAGGATATGTGAGACTCATATTCTTTTCCTTGACAACATTCTCAAAACCTCATCCTTGTGAATTTCAACCAGTCTAGAAAATTAAATAACATTTTAAGCGGTGACTTGCTCAATCTGTAGTGAAGTTCAGCTATCAATATTTCAATTATATCATTTTAACAGGACAGAATAACAGAGTTGGAAGTCCAACCCTCTGCTCAGGCAGGAAACCATGTCAGACAAACGATAAGAGGTCTGTAAAGGGGCATGCATAAGCGCACCAATGTGCCTACCATCCCTGTCCTAATGTTCTCTTTTATTCTTACCCATTTCATGTATTAATAATCATGTTTATACTTGTATCTGTTATCTAATACATGCTTGACAAATTAAATAAATAAACAAATAAATAAATAAATAAATAAATAAATTTTTAAAATGGTTGTCCAATCTCTTCTTAAACATTTCCAATGTTGAAGTATTCACAACTTTTGGAGGCAAGTTGTTCTACTGCTTAATTGTTCTAATATAATGAGCAGTTATGATAGCAGGACATTTAATTCTAGTTTCACCTTTAGGTGAGTTCAAGGGCTCAAATAATTCAGCCAAATCATAATCTCCCAGGTGAAATTATTATGTTTGAAAGCCTCAGACAAAACATGGGTTTTTCTAATAGAATCATAAAATGATAGAGTTGGGAAGAACTACAAGGATAAATTAGCCCAACACAGTACAATTTTCAAGAAAAAAAAAATCAACCATCCCCAGAGTTGGCTATCCAGCTGCTTCTTAAAACTCTTAAGAGATGGAGATTTTATACTTTAGAGAGAAACTGTCCCATCATTGTATAAATATGACTAATGGAAGTTTTCCCTTATGTTTTCTGTGATTCTTCAAAAAAACAGGGCAACCTCATCTTGCAGATCATCAGTCCACCCAGGAATATATTCTCTTAATCACCATCAGATCTCAGTAGGAAAAAAACACCTTGGTGACTGCTTCCCAAATCTTCACAAAGCAGGGAAAATAATTTTTTCTGAGTAATTAAATATTCTGATATTTATTACTCAGTGAAGCTGAAATCATCTCAGATTGATGAGCAGAGTATTGGAAGCTAGGCCACCGATGATGTACTTCAACCTGAAAACAGATAATTACTTCCACCCCAAATTCCAGCATTTTCAGAATGCCAGAGATTGGGCAACTATTTGTCTGAAATGGTATAAAGGATTTGGACTAGAAGACTTCCAGGATCCTTTCTGACTCTATTGTTCTGTTAAACTCCAATCATGTTTTCCAATTCAGTTTATTTTGATAACTCTGAGAAGCACAGAGCTGAAGACACAAGCCTGAAGATAATGAATGAGACTTCATCGAAACGTTGCCTAGATACTTCCAATCCTATGTGGGAGAAAACCCGAATAACCAAAGATCCACATACAAATACCTTCGAGAACCTGTATGTATGTATGTATGTATGCATGTATGTGTATATGTATATGTATATTTGGCTTCATAAAAGGAAAGCATCAGAAGCAGCAGAAGTCTTTCTTTCTCTCCCCTAAACTCTGCCAGAAATGAGTCTTTACCGGCACAGCCTCTTGAAGCAGGATGCCTTGCAGGATCCCAAAGACTCATTTCTGGCAGAGTTTGGGGGAGAGAAAGAAAGACTTTTGCTGTTTTCCTTGCATGCAGCCAAAAGCAGAAGAAGAAAGAAGTGGAAAGACGCAGCCCGGTGGCCAGGCCAGGCATGTGGGGCGAGTGGGGAAAGTTCCCCCCTCCCATCACTACCTCATGTTGTTTGCAATACAAGGAATGCAAGCCTTGTATTCCCATGGGCCATGGATGCATTATTCCCATGCAGCCTGGATTAATTGCTTTGGGAGGTGCTTTGGGGGGTGACATTTCTCTGCAGACCACCAAAATTTTCTCACAGACCACCAGTGGTCCCCGGTTGGTGATCACTGCTCTAAACAGAGACAGAGGTACACAATGTATGACAATTTCTTTTCCAAAGAGCAAGTTCTGAATGTTGGAAAGACCCCCTTAAAAAACAGCAACATGAATCTGAGGAAACCCTCATTCCTCCATAAGGATCAGTCAGTCCTGCTGTCAGGAATTACACATATTTTAAAAATCTTTTCCTTAAAAAGTACTCCACGCCAGCAAGAAAATTAGACTCTCTCTTTCTCTCTCTGCTTGTAGACATGGCTTCTCTTTCTTCATTGACCCTGAATGGAGCAGCCCATTAGCTATTTCAGACAAAGTAAAACACATTGTTGTCATTTTTCTCCAGCAAAAAGATGAGAATTGATTCAATGTAAGAAAGTTCCAGCTGCCATTAAGGAACGGGCCCTGGACATGTCCACTGTATTCAAAATGATGGCTGGAGAGGAGAAAAAGACAGATTCTAATTTATCACCAGCTCCCAGATCTGTGGCAAAGGGACAGGTTTTAACTATTCTTGTCCGTTTCCACAATACCCAGAGGAGTATATAAATTATCCAATCATCTAAAGTGAATGATTTATGACTCCCTTTTGGCTCTGATAAAGGATTTTCTGGCTTCATTCATCTTCTCGGGTATAATTGGAAGTAAAATTAAAAAATACTTTGCTTTTCTCAGTTCATTGGAATGAAGCTAGCCACAGCAGGAGCTGCAGGTGTGACGTCCATTAAGTCTGCAATGGGATATTTCTTTTTCTCACTCTTTTTCTGAAGAGAAAAAGAGGGGCATTAACACAGATTATAACCTATTACCCCCCCCCAACACTCCCCCGAAGTCACAAGATTTTAACTTCTGCAGGAAGGAAACATCATTTCTAGATGCTGTGCTTAATAAAGTGTATGATTCTTTGCCTTTGAGGCCAGGATTCTTGCATGAAGAAATTACATAGAAAGATGAGGCTTAAAAGGAAAACCAACCTATATCATTTTTATTTCTGCAAAAACTGGGGAACGAACCACTTGTTTGATTCTGCCCACAGCCTGGAGTTTGATCCTGATGACCTCAAGGTTGACTCAACCCTCCATCCTTCCAAGATTGGTAGACTAAGGACTCAGATTATTGGGGGAAATATGCTGAATCTGTAAACTGCCCAGAGAGTACTATAAAAGCACTATGAAGCAGTATATAAATCTAAGTCTTATTGCTCTTAATCCTTCCTTTTCCCACAAGTCACTTCAATACCAGGACAAAAATACATACACATACATACAAATGCCCAGGCCACTATAAGGTGTATTGTAAACATCTTTCATTTAAGGTACGGTAACTATTTATATTTATATTTATATTATTTTTATTTATTTATTTAAAATGTGTTTGCCTCCATCTTGTCACAGAGTGAATCTGGGCAGCATACAACATTAAAAGAAAAGTAAAAAATATATGTCTAAATATATAAAATCACATTAAAATTCATTAAAGGCAATGAAAGGTAGGGACGGAGGGAGGGGTGAGAAAATAATTGCTATTTTCACTATTATTAGAGGAGGTGAATGAGGTTATACAGAAGAGGCAAGATCTAGGTCAGTGTGTCTCACCTTTGGTAACTTTAGAATGTGTGGACTTAAACTCCCAGAATTCCCCAGTCAGCTTAAGTTTGAAAAACGTGAACCCAAAATGGTAAGGCAGCCAAGAATGTCCCTTAAACTCAGAAAAAGCCATTCAGGCTGACACCTTCTGTTGACTTAAATCATCTGCTAGTTCCTAATTTCTACCCATCACCACACATACATTTACATGTTGTGTATTTTCATAAGTGAACTTCAACAGACAGATAACATCCCCAAATCACCTTTGGCTGGTTTTTGGAAACACAGTAAGGTTGGCCCTATTTAGAACATGGATGGGACTTAACAGAATATGCTTGTCATGTTGACTAGTTTGGGAAATTAAAATCACAATCACCAAAGGAGGTAAAGAAAACCAATTGTGTTTTCCTACTAAAAATGCATGCAAGTGAAGGAGGGGGGGAGGAAGGAATTTAGAATGCTAGGGTGCATGTACTAATATTTTAATGCATGCACATCTGCTGGGGTGGTTTTAAAAAATTGCAAAATGTTGGCAATGAACTGCATGATTAAAACTCCATGTGGTTTTTGAGTGTCATGCAATGCACATAAAGAGTTGAGTTTTTATTGCCACATCATCTCTGCTGTGTTGGCCCTTTTGACCATATCTTTGCAAACACCTGTTTTAATGTTTAAGTATTTAGGATTTTAATGTTCATGGCTATATTTTAATGATCTTCTAAAAAATGCTGGGCTTACTTTATGAGTCTCTTGATAGCCCTCTTAGACAAAAGGTGCATTATTAAGATTAGTTGCACTGTGATTTGTAGTATTAGGGAACAAGTATGAAATAGAGGCTGGTGATTGTAAAATTCAATTTGGCTTCATTTCTCCTTTTTCTGCACTTCAATTTCTCGCACCTCCTTGCCATGTTTATTTGCTAAGACGATATGTTTTAAAATGGGCAACAGTTGCTTTTTATATTCTTAGGTTTACATTACACATATTATTATTCAACCCTTTATATTACTAATGAACAGGTGCAGATAGATAAAAGTCCATGAAGTCTACCTCTATTGATATATAATTGATGGAATCAACTTGCCTGCTGTGTTTTACTGCTGCAGCCATACAATTCTGAGTTAGTAACATTTAATACCAAGATGGCCATGTCACATTTGAGAGCTTTTTCCCATTTAGTGCCAGCTTTCAGAAACTTACCTGCACCAGAATTAAACGGGGAAGGGAGGGAGGGAGGGAGGGAGGGAGAAGAAAGAGAGAGTAGGAGAGAGGAAAGAAGAAAGGAAGATCTCACTTGCTGATATGCCACCTCCTATTCAAAAATTAAAGAAAAAAATGCACAATGCACTGATTTCTAAAAAAAACATTTGGCTCTAGTTTAGAAAGAGGACCACATCATTCACAGTGCTACCATCTGGCAAATCTCAGGACTAATTCAGCTCCTTTTGTTCCTCAATAACCCAAGAATGTTAATATTAAACACAATCATTTCCAGTTCTAGGAACAGCTACTAAGCATCATGAATGGAAATACAGTTGCTCAAAAAGTTTTCAGTTCTTCCTAAAACCTTCTAAAAGTTTTAGGAGGAATTGACATTGAGGCTGGACTAGACTGTGCAGTTGACAGATTCCAAAAATTCCATTCATTGGAGAGATTATTAAATTGGTTCCTGCTTGGACAAATTGCTTTATATTCATGAGATAACAAGAATAAATGCACTAGGTGTACCCCCCCAAGTCCCCCAATCCCCACCTCTCTCTCTCCTTCTCTCTCTCTCTTTCATAGAAACACATTCAAACACACTCACAGAGGTAGGAAAATTATGCGAAGTTATTATATGTTTTCGCCTAATTTGAAAACAATGAAAGAATCAAACAAGCTCCGGCTCCCCATAAAATAAGGAAGATTGACTGATGGGGCGTGGGGAGGAAAGGTGTCACTGTTCAAGTTATTTCTCCACACACATACACACCCCTTCTTTTAGACCTAGTCCTGCTGTTCTGCAACCACACGGGGCCTTTGCAATGTTGTAGTTCAATCCCCAAATATGTTAGCATCGATTTAACATTGAGCTTAATTGGCTTGAAATTTCACAGAGTGCAATAAGCTGGAAGTGTTAATTTGCTGGGTAATTCAAAAGTAAGCACAGTAGTACATGTATATGTGTGTGTGAGTGTGTGTGTGTGTGTGTGTGTGTGTGTGTGTCATGACAATCAGGAAATTCACTTCCCTTTCCCCTTTCCCCCCAATCTTCCCTTTTTCAGGACAACCAGGGTTTTTTTTCTTATTATCTTAATCTCAGAAAATGAATGAATGAATGAATGAATGAATGAACAGATAAATAAATACAAGTGACAATAAGTGAAACTCATTTTTAAGAAGACAGTCTCCGATTCAATTTCAGGAAACACACCATTTTTATATGTGATTTCTTTTGTTTGTTCAGTTTGGTATGAAATGATGGAGCAGCTACAATCCTTAAGAGTGATGGAAGGCTGATTATGCAGAGAGATCGTCAATCATAGGATGTATCAACAGCATTTATGGGTCCCAGAGGGCAGTTCCACCAGCCTGATCAGACCTCCACCCTCCACATGGGGCAATATTCTACATGCATACAAAACATACAAAAGAACTAAAACATATAAAGAATGGTTGCGTGAATTGGGTATGTCTAGTTTAATGAAAAGAAAATCCAGGGATGACATGGTAGCAAGTGTTCCAGTATCTCAGGGACTGCCACAAAGAAGAGGGAGTCAAGCTATTCTCCAAAGCACCTGAAGGCAGGACAAGAAGAAATGGGTGGAAACTAAGCAAGGAGAGAAGCAAACTAGGACTAAGGAGAAATTTCCTAATGTTGAAGAACAATTAATCAGTGGAACTACTTGTCCTCCAGAAATTGTGGGTGTTCCAACATTGGAGGTTTTTAAGAATAGATTCGACAACCATTTGTCTGAAATGGTATGGGGCTTCCTGCCTGAGCAGGGAGTTGGACTAGAAGACCTCCAAGGTCCCTTCCAACTCTGTTATTCTGCTAAAAACTGAGGTTTGATCAAACTTCTATAACTTCTATAACTGCCATCTTTTTTTACCCATCTCCTCACCATTTCTCCCATTGACATTGGTAGCTGGGATTTTTTATTTTAGGGATTGGAATTTTTTTTCAGATTTATTTTCTTTGATGGGCCTATTCTAGTTTTTCCATAATTTTTTGTGCTTTTCTTCTTTGAGTGATAGGTAACATTGCTGCCTTTTATCGGCTCTCAATCTTCCAAATTCAAAGACTATCAGTGGAAGTTTAGGGAAACCACAAGAATAGAGGTTCCTTCTAAGCATCTCTGGTCTACATTTACACTACTTTTCACAGAATTTGAAGGTGATACATTTGCTCTGTGGAGGATATCTTCTGCCTGGATACAAAAAGTGGAATAATTAAGTATTGGATAGAATTTGAGAAGATTTCACTTATTTTTACTTGTTATATTAAGGCAATGAAGATTTAATAGCTGACCAGCTGCTGTAAGGCTGTAAGCCAAGATGATGAGTCAGCAGGGTACTGCCACTTTAAGAATCTGTCTATATAAGGGAGGCCATGAGAGGGTGCCTCTCTCTCTTCGTGTTCTATCTCCACTGTAGTTTCTGTGTAGAGTTGAAGATTGATTGATTGCCTGGTATTTACCTAACACGTGTGTGTATGTATAGAGTAGACTTGTATACAAACCACTGTTAAAAGACAAAGCCTCTCTGTCCTGTGTTTTGCTCCTGGTTTGTCTCACAATAGTGGTCACACTGTAAACACTCTGACATGTTATTCACACCATTTATTTGCTACCTCAAATGGTCAGGGAATCATTATAATTATTTTTTAAAGAGGTGTTGTGGGGGGGATGCAAATAAATTGCCCCTTGGGTCAGGCACAATATTGAGAAACTTCAAGGATACATCCATGCAGTTAATGAAGAAATGATTAGCTATTGTTTTCTTCTGAAATATTTCTAATTTCCCAGCCTAGCCTACAATGCTTCGATTTTCTGGAAATCTTAGATCCTAATTGTTGTTAACCTAATCTTATGTAGCTTTTTCTCTGGTAATATTACACTAATAACTAGAGCATACAAAACATTTGCTAGACCAATACTCAAATACAGCTCATCGGTCTGGAACCCACATTACGTATCTGATATTAACACAGTTGAGAAAGTCCAGAAATATTTCACAAGAAGAGTTCTTCACTCCTCTACTCGTTGCAGAATACCTTATGCCACCAGACTCAAAATTCTAGACTACGCCACCTTTGGTCCAATCTAAGTATAGTATATAAAATCATACATTGCAATGTCCTACCTGTCAATGAATACTTCAGCTTCAACATGACAACACAAGAGCAAACAATAGATACAAACTCAAGGTTAATCACACCAAACTTGATTGCAGGAAATACGACTTCAGCAACAGAGTGGTCAATGTCTGGAATACTCGACCTGACTCTGTAGTTTTTTCCACAAACCCCAAAAACTTTAACCTTAGTCTGTCTACTATTGACCTCACCCTTTTCCTAAGACGTCTGTAGGGGGCGTGCATAAGTGTACCAACGTGCCTACTGTCCCTGTCCTATTGTTTCTTTTTTTTCTTTTTCTTATATATATCCATGTATTCATAACCATGTTTTTACTTATACCTATTATCTTGTAAGCAATTGACAAATACAAAAATGAAATACAATAAATCCTATATCCAATCCTTATAAGATGATCAGGGCATTGGAATAGAAAACCCCCAAAGTTTCTTCCAACCTTCTGATTCTATGATTGATTTTATAAATTCCATGATTCCATGAAGCTGGATCTGCTCAACTTCCAATTCTAGACAAGGTCAATCTTCATGATCAGGGGACATTCTTTCCTTCTTCCATGATTACGATCCTGTTACAAATTCCCTATAAATAATAAGTCACAGACTAGTCCAATTGGTAAACTGTACACTTGATACAAGGAATGCTTACCAGTTAACTTGTCTGCATTGTTTTCCCCTTCATAATATCAAAATTTATGAAGTTCTTTACTTTCTGTATGCCTATCTTCCACTTTCATTGACATCTGCTAACATTTTCCAGGTCGGGTTGCTGCAGAATGATAACATTTTCCTTCCTTTCCTTTGTCAGGCATGATGGAAAACTAGAGTAACATCTTCATATTGTTGAGAACATACCATCCTGAGCATGGCTGCAGGGGAATTTCTGAGGGGAGCACACCTGTAATACTTTGATAGATTTCTTGGCATCTTGTAAAGAGCCAGGAAACACGAACTGTCACATCAAATCATGGCTTTTAGCATCTGAAACAAAGCCAGCTTTATGAGGAGAGCCCTGTGCCATCACCTCTTTTTGCTTCTTTCCAGGAGCAAATAAAAACAAGGATGAGCCACAGCAGGCATTGCAGAACAAAAATGCAAGTCCCTGTGTGCATCTGCAGTGTCTCTCTCTCTCTGTGTGTCTGTCTGTCTGTCTGTCTGTCTGTCTATGTGTGGGTACATTATTCCTTTGGGACATTCTTTTGCAATTCTGTAAAAAGAAATGAAATATTTTGCCCCTTCAGAAACTCTTATCTTCCTTTCAAAGGAGCATGGTTTGCCATCCCTGGCCATTATCTTCAAAGCCAAATCTCATTTACCATATCAAATTGCAAAGTAATTGTTTTATTTGCATATTCTGGGCAGGGAGCTGTATGTGTTTGCAGTAAGTTCAGTTTACCCCTGGGCTGATGAGTCTTTGGGTAAAAAAAATCAAAATGTAAATAAGTCTGATGCATTTCTGGATGTTTTTCTTCTCCATTTTCTCCAATAGTTATGATGTTTCTAGGGTTATGCAAGGTTTCAAAAGGATGCTCCATTTTGAAGATGGCAAAGCTTGCTTTCTGAATTGCCTCCATTCTTGATGTTGCTGTAACTAGACATTCAAGCAGACGTGCCCAAGAACAACTTCAAAGCTAGCCTTTTTGTGGATGTGGCTGTTTTCACAATGCAGGAAGAAATTGCTTTCAGTGCTTCTCTTTCCATTGCACAAACCTCTTTTAAAACCTTTGTTACCGTCAATAGTATTGTTGCAGTGGAATGTAGTCTGGATTCCCAGGAGGGAGGGGCTGCATTCAAGAGGGCCAAGAGACAGCAAAGTTTATGTAGTTTGGTGGGGAGGAAGAGGGTAAAGGCAACTCCTCCATAGCAGTTCTAAGAGTATATCTTACAAGTAGTTACTTTAGTTTGGCAAGATTATGTCTATAGGGGAGGAATAATAAAGAGCACTACTTTGAAGTAACTTTTCATGTCTTTCTTTATTTTTGGAGCCTGACAATTTCCTTTGCAACTGATAGTTGTCTCTATATGCACAACTTAGTTTCCACCTTCTTCCCATGTACCACATACATATTATGCACATTTGTTTTATTTGAAATGTACTTTGTTTGGGGAGGAAAAAACAAAATGTTAAGTGCTTCACCAATATAGTTATTAGTAGATAACTATATACATGGATTCATGCTTTGCTTTGTAAAATTTAGATCTGTTCCTTCAGTGTCCGAATTCCTGCAAGTTATGAGGAGAAATCCTATGATCAGGTCTTCCAGTCTTTAGAATATTTTTCCCTCCCACATCTATTTCTGGAATGAAATCATGACATCTTGAGAATGCCACTGAATTCACTGAACTGGAGAAAGGTGGTTTGATTGATGGGCAATAAATAATCCTTCACTCCTTAACCTTGATTGCTTAGAGGATAGAAAGGGAAATCTGATCACAGAGTCAGAGAAAGCAATGAATGGAGGGGGGTAGGTGATTGCCTAATCATATGCAGCTTATCCTGGATAGTCAGCCCAAGAATTACACAGTGAAAATTATGCTAAAAAGACTGGTAGAAATCAGTGCACAGATGTTCTTTTTATGAGTAAAATATCTTCACTCTGACAGGTTGGCAGTTCAAGAAGGATCTTTGCATCAGAGGTGATATTCAGCTGGTTCTGACCAGTTCTGGAGAACCGGTAGCAGAAATTTTGAGTCATTTGGAGAACCGGCAAATATCATTTCTGACTGGCCCCGCCCCTCTGCCTCCTGACTCCTGAGTCCCAGCTGATTGGCTGGGTCTTCTTTTATTGCCCTGCACAGGAGAAAGGAGCTGGAAAGCAGGTTAGTGAGGTGGGGAGGGAATGGAGATTTTACAGTATCCTTTCCCTACCATACCCACCACGCCACACCCACCAAGCCACACCATGCCCACCAAGTCACACCCACAGAACTGGTAGTAAAAAAAAAATTGAATCCCAGCAATACTTTGCATGTTATCTACCAGCATGTTGGAGAGCAACTGTCCCAGCTGGGAGGAGGGGTCAAGCAGGGAATTAGCCTAGACTCACTATGTGAACACAAGAGAGCAAGGTCTGACTTCTCTGAATGCCATTGAACTTTCTCAAGTCTTTCTCAGGTGAAAACTGCTGGTCTGGGAAAATTCCTGTGTTATGGGCAGAGAACAGTAAAGTAGCTAAGTTGGATCTTGACAGACTAGAACACTGGGCTGTATCTAACAAAATGAAATTCAATGTAGAGAAAAGTAAAGTCCTACACTTAGGCAAGAAAAACCAGAAGTACACATATAGACTGGGTGAAACCAGGCTCAATAGCAGTAACTGTGAGAGGGATCTTGGAGTCTTAGTGGACAACCAGCTAAATATGAGCCATCAGTGTGCAGCAGCAGCCGCCAAAAAAGCCAATGCAGTCCTAAGTTGTATTAACAGAGGGATACAATCAAGATCAAGGGAAGTACTAATACCACTCTATAAAGCCTTAGTAAGACCACACCTAAAGTACTGCATCCAGTTTTGTTCACCACATTATAAAAAAGATGTTGAGTCTCTAGAAAAAGTACAGAGAAGAGCAACCAGAATGATTAGGGGACTGGAGGCTAAAACATACAATGAAGGGGTCAAGCTATTTTCTAAAGCTCCTATAGGCCAGACAAGGAATAATGGATGGAAACTGAACAAGGAGAGATTTAACCTGGAAATAAGGAGAAACTTTCTGACAGTGAGAACAATCAACCAATGGAACAGAAGCTGCCCTCGGAAGTTGTGGGACCACCATCGCTTGAGACTTTCAAGAAGAGATTGGACTGCCATTTGTCAGAAATGGGGTAGGGTCTCCCCCTTGGGCAGGGGGTTTGGACTAGATGACCTACAAGGTCCATTCCAACTCTGATTATCTGTTATGTGTTAAGTGTTGTGACTCACCTTGAGCATGGTAAGGGCTGTGCTACTTTGACGACACCACCACATGTGTGCTATCTGTAGTTTACTGTATGGGTAATATTTTATAGATGAGAACAAAGAATAAAAGCGTGGAGATTGCTTGAACAAGAACACTTGTTTCAAATTGTTCCAAGCCTATAAACATTGTTACCTGTCAGTATCTTCTCATCCGAACCCTCAACACATACAAACTGCTTGAACAGGCACACAAGAATCCAGGAAACTCTGATCAGGTGTTGTTGTTAAAAAACTTTTAAAAAATGTAGGTAATCCTCAACTTACAACTGTTGCAAGTCAAAGACTACCCGTATTGAAGATTTCCAGTGATTTATATGCTTCTGTGCTTATTTTTTTTTTAAATCAGGTTTATAGAACTGCTCATTTTCTAGGTAGTAAACCATAGGATTAGAAGAACCAATACAATAAGAAAAGGAGAACCCACAAGAAATGATAGAATGTAACATTAATAACACAATGAAGACATATTGGTATCCAAGGACAATCTCTCAACTCACATATCATTCCAAAAAAAAGAAAGCACCTGATACCAAGATTTTGGCAGTCCTTTTCCACATGAAGCAGGGGTCTTTTTAGGAGTTTTCTCTTTGCAAGATGTATTGAAGAGAACGTGATGAAAGTTACAGCAATCTCAGCGACTGGATTGCTTTCAGTTTTAGAATCCAATTTATCATTGAGCTAGTTGTGGTGGATGTTTTCTTCCTACTTTTCCTATGGGCCTCCCACAGTGAACTGCCAAGGAGGCTGTTCGCTTAAGTGATAAGAAAAACTACATGCAACAGACCAGAATATGATTCCCTATCAGGCCCTCAAAAGAATTATATCCAACCTAGAACTTTGGAGAAATTTTCTTTCTTTTTTCTTTTTAATAAAAGTTTTATTGTTTTTTTAAGACAAACATAAACAAACACTGCATAAAAACATTGAGCCATCTTCCATATATGTACATACAGTGTGTCGGTTGGTTTACAAATTGTTTTGTGCTTCCACTTCATAGTTTCACTTACAATTACATTGTATATGTTGTATTGTCAATCAAATATTCCTAAATACATTAATATTATTGTTAATCAATTATTTGACTATACTTTTATTCACTCATGTTTTACAAAGTAATCCATATTTTGCTTAATTTGTTTTATAGAAGTTCATATTATCATCTCAAATCTATGCTATAATCATTTTGTAGATATAATAAAGATAACACATCTTTATATATTCATTATATTTTAAAAATGTACATATTTCATTACCATGTTTTATTGTCTAACCATTGATAGAATCTTATAAAATTGTTTATTTTCTTGTTCTCTGATTTCAAATGTCAATCTACTCATTTCAGCACATTCCAGTATTTTCTTAATAACTTTCCCTTATGTTGGTATTTTCTCATTTTTCCAGTTTTTAGCAAATACCATCCTAGCCGCAGTTAATACATTTACAATCAAATATTTCAATTCCTTACTGTATATTTGAGGTAAAATTCCCAATAAAAATATCTCTGGTTTCAAGTCTATATGCTTTTTTGTCATTTTTATCAACCATGTGTGGATTTTAGTCCAATATTTTTTAGCATCTGTGCATGTCCACCACATATGGTAATATGAGCCAGGTATCTGGTGATATTTCCAACATTTTTCAGACTTGTTTTTGAACATTCTTGCTATTCTTGTTGGGGGAAAATGCCACCTGTAAAACACCTTATACAAATTTTCTTTATATGCTGTTGACGTTGTTATTTTATAATTTTGAGATCACAATTTTTGCCATTTCTCTAGATCAATCCCATATCCAAAATTCTTCCCCCAAGCAATCATTGTTTGTTTAACTTGTTCTTCTTCTACTTTAATTTCTAATAAATATCCATACAGTTTTTAATCACTTTTTCATCAGTACCTGTCAAAATCTTATCTAAATCAGTCAATTTATCATAGAAACCTTCTGTTTTAGAATCCTTATCATACCTTGAATGTATTTGCGCATATGAAAACCAATTCATCTTTATACCTTGTTCCTCTAGTTTTTGCATAGATTTAAGTTCACCCTTTTCATTCAATATTTCACTATCTCTACTGTTTGTTCCTTTTTGTATATTATAGGATAAGAGAATGCTAGAGAGAGAGAGAGAAGAGGGGGGGGAGGGAGGGAGGGAGGGAAGGAGAGATCACCATTAGTTGATCAAAGCCTTGACTTGATTTTTTTCGAAAAAGATAAGATAAAAATCAAATCAATCAATCAAACCTCTGGACTGGAACTACTGTCAAGGTTCCAATTGATGAACCCAGCACTCTGAGACAATCAGATCTCTTTAAAAGTCTTTTATTGAGTACCTCATTTCAGCATGCATAAAAGCAAAACCAACTCTAATCAATTCTTACAGTTTTCATATAATTAAATAATAGATATTTCCCTCCCTCCATGTCACAGGTCATATTGTCCAATTAGCTCTTCTGTCATCTCCTGGGTAACTCCCTCCTGTCTCTGGCCAGCACCTGTAGAGATGACCTTGGTTCCCATGGGACGATGAGTTGTTATTGTCTGGTCTGACATTCCAAACTTCTACCTCTCCCCATACAGTGTGGCAAGCTGAGAAATGATGGCTACGGCAGTGTAAGTCCCTTTCGAAGTTGACAGCTACCAACAAATTACTTCCATAATGGTGTCAAAAACTCTTGATATTGATATATTCATGAATAGAATAGAATAGAATAGAATTCTTTATCGGCCAAGTGTGATTGGACACATGAAAAATTTGTCTTGGTGCAAATGCTCTCAGTGTATATAAAAGAAAAGATACATTCATCAAGAGTCAAGAATCATAAGGTACAATACTTAATAATAGTCATAGTGTACAATAAGCAATCAAATCATACTAGGAAACAGTCAATATAAATCATAAGGATACAAGTGACAAAGTTATAGTCATACAGTCAGAAGTGAGAGGGGATGGGCAATAAGGAGTGATGAGAAGATTAATAGTAATAGTAGTGCAGACTTTGTAAATAGTTTGGCAGTGTTGTGGAAATTATTTGTTTAGCAGAATAATGGCATTCGGGATAAAACTGTCCTTGTGTCTAGTTGTTCTGATGTGGAGTGCTCTATAGTGTCGTTTTGAGGGAAGGAGTTGAAACAGTTTATGTCCGGGATGTGAGGGGTCTGTAGATATTTTCACAGCCCTCTTTTTGACTCGTGCAGTATACAGGTCCTCAATGGAAGGCAGGTTGGTAGTAATTGTTATTTTCTGCAGTCCTAATTATCCTCTGAAGTCTGTGTCTGTCCTGTTGGGTTGCAGAACCAAACCAAACAGTTATAGAGGTGCAGATGACAGACTCAATCATTCCTCTGTAGAACTGGATCAGCAGCTGCCTGGGCAGTTTGAGGAAAAATTGACTTATGACCATTTTTCACCCTTAGGATCACTGCAGCATCCCCATGGTCGCGCAATCAAAATTCAGGTGCTTGTCAACTGGTTCATATTTATGACGTTGCACTGTTTATGTGATCCCCTTTTGCAACTCTTCTGACAAGCAAGGTCACCAGGGAAGCTAGATTCACTTAACAACCGTGTTACTAATTGAACAACTGCAATGATTCACTTAACGGTGGCAAGAAAAGTTGTAAAATGGGGCAAAATTCACTTAACAAATACCTCCCTCATCAACAGAAATGTTGGGCTCAATTGTGATCCTAAGCCAAGGACTACCTATAATGTGCAAAGAATGCAAGATAATTTTCCAGAAAGAATGAAAAATTGCCATCTGAAAGAAAGGCCAGATGTGCCAAATTCAGTGTATGTGTTTACTTGTGCATGCACGCACGCATGCAGGCGAATTAAGAAACATTGTATTTGACCCATATAGCACCCTCTATAAATTAACACTATTGCAGGAAATAATAGCACTAAGCAGAATTTAAGTTCTCTTCCTGCAGACAGTAATCTGTTGGCGATGCACTAATTTAGACTTCTACACTAAGCAGTGGCTTAAATTCGATTAAACTCAGAGGATACTTCCAACTTAATGTTTTTGTAATAACTACCAATTTGTCTCTTTTTCTTTCAAGGCAATCATTAAATGGACTTGCTCTTCAAAAGGGTTAGAGTCCAGTTCTCATTTGTCCCAAGAAGCAAGCCCAATAGGCTGAGAGATGTCATCGAAGAACTGGAGGGCATCTGATAAGCCAACTTCTGCATTAAAGTTGAATAAGAGAATAATAGAATGGGAAGGGACCTTGGAAGTCCTTCTAGTCCAAACACCTGCTCAAGCAGGAGAGCCTATACCATTTCAGACAAATTCTTGTCCAATCTCTTCAAGGATGTTTTTAACTCACAATACCCACAACCTCTGTTGTTCCACTGAATAATTCCTCTGTCAAGAAATTTCTCCTTAGTTCTAAGTTGCTTCTCTCCTTGATTAGTTTCCACCCATTGCTTCTTATCCTGCCTTACAGATCCTTTGGAGAATAGGATGACTCCCTTTTCTTTGTGGCAGCCCCTGAGATATTGGAACACTGCTATCATGTCTCCCCTAGTCCATCTTTTCATTAAACTAGACATACCCAATTCCTGCAAATGTTCTTCTTATATTTTAGCCTCCAGTCCCCTAATCATCTTTGTTGCTTTTCTCTATCTAGAAACTCAACATGTTTGTTATATAATGATGACCAAAAGTGGAGGGAATATTCCAAGACACTCTCCCACTACACACACAAGAGGGGTCTTACCAAGGCATTGCAAAATGATACTAATACTTCACATGATCTGGATTATATTCCTCTATTAATGTAGCCTAAGACTGTGTTAGCATTTTTGGCAGCTGCAGCACACTGCTGGCCCATACTTAAATGATGATCTATTAGAAGACCTAGAGCCTTTTCACAGTTGCTGCTATTGAGCCAGGTAACATCTTTTCCATACCTGTGCATTTTGTTTCTTTTGCCTAAATGTAGAACTGTACTTTTCTCACCAGTGAAGGATATTTTTACCCTTAGCTTCCCACCTCTATTGATTCTGCCTCTGTAGTACACTCAGAAACTTAGCTACAGTGGGGAAGAAAATAGGTCCAAGTGAAGAATTAGTACATAAACTTAATTGTCAGGGAATTGCACAGCAGGTGTCCAAATGTCAGAGACATTGACATGAACTTGTAGTTTTATATAAATAGATAGATAGATAGATAGATAGATAGATAGATAGATAGATAGATA
>NW_020769330.1:15390610-15429855 GCF_900518735.1 Pseudonaja textilis | reverse complement strand
TATAGATAAATATGATAGATAGATAGATAGATAGATAGATAGATAGAAAGATAGATAGATATGTACACACACACAATAAACAAAGATAGTCAGGCAAACAGGAGCATCATGAAGTAAGTCACAGAGCACATGGAGGACACAGAAGAAAAAGGGAAACTCCCCCTCCACACCCACAGCAGCTAATCACAGCACAGATTGCCTCACACAGGAGCCAGCATTCTCCAACTAATCAACCACAACTGTGTGTTCTGGCTCACTGCACAACCCCAGTGCTCCAGCTACCAAATTTAAATATCTTAACACAGAGCCCAACTTTATTTTTAAAAAAGGAAATGTGGTATGATAGCAAATGATGAAAAGGAGACAGCGGCTTGCTCTGTAGGTTTCATGTTAAATTTTGATACAGTCTGAAGGCTCCCTCAATATTATGCCTTGGAATCAAAGGAGCGATAACAGGGTTGACACACACCTTTTACAACCCTTTGAGTGGTGTGGCTGCACTAAAGGCAGGATTCGCTGCCATTCAAGATGAGTCCAAGTAGCACAGCAAATCTGTTATCCTGCCAGGCAATTAGAGAAGTTTTCGGGAAAGGATGTTTTCTTGGCCAGCTGCCACCAAAATGCTACTATGAAGTATTTGTTCCATTTCTATCCCAAAGCGCTAGGCAGTTAGTACAATTGTTGGTTTTTTTTTTCTTCCAAACAGCCACAGAAAGATTGCAACAATCAATCCATGCTTTTCCAGAAGCACAGATTGGGTTCTCTGCTCAAGTTTATCTACCACATGCCAAAGGGTCTTTCAGAGAATTAAATGGAAAGTGTCTTTGAGATGACCTCAAGCTCAGACGACTTCATGGTTACATGTAGCAGGCTTTCTTGACAGCGGTATGGAAGTGCTCACCTCTGCTTCTCTTTGAGATGGTTTTTGAGTCCCTACTTGTGCTTACATTCTGATTCTTCTAGGAGGTCAACCAACCAGGTATTAATCAGGATTTAAACTGTTTCAAGGAATATATTTGCCAATGTATGCAACAGGATTACAGAATTGGAAAGGACCTTGGAGGTTTTACAGTCCAACCCTCTGCTCAAACAGGAGATCCTATATCATGTCAAACAAACGATCGTCCAAATCCTTTTAAAAAACCTCCAGTGATGGAGCACCCACAACTTCTGAAGTCAAGCCATTCCACTGATTCATTCTTCTAACTATCACTAAAGTTCTCCATATTTCTAGGTTGGTTTTCTCCTTGATTAGGTTCCATCTTCTTAGCTTCTTGGCCTACCTTCAGGTGCTTTGGATAATAGCTTGACTCCTCTTCTTTGTGGCTGCTCCAAGATATTGGAAGACTGCTATCATGTCTCCCCTAGTCCTTCTCTTCATCAAACTAGACATACCAGCTCCAGCCACTGTTCTTTATATGTTTTAGCCCCCAATCCCCTAATCAACTTTGTTGCTCTTCTCTTCTCTTGCTTGAGTCTCAACATCTCTTTTTTATATTACGGAGATATAAAATGTTGTCCCCATTCTCTAGCTAACAATCCTCTGAAAGCAATCACCCCTATTCTTGTAAACACATATGATACCCCCATTTTTTCTTTCTGGCATAAGCTACATACCTCTACAGCAATCTCAATATTACCAATGTTTAATGGTAAAAATGAAGTTTTGCAAACTGATCATTCCTGGTTTAAACTTGAAATCCCTAGGGTTTCCCTGAAACTCACAGAAACCCAGGAGATATGATAATAATGTTCCAATATTTGAGGGGCTCCTATAAAGATGATAGGGTCAAACTATTTTCCAAAACACCAAAAGGCAAGACAAGAAACAATGAATGGAAATTAACCTAGAACTAAGGAAAAAATGGCTAACAGTTAGAGCAATCAACCAATGGAAAAACTTGCTTCCAGAAGTTTTGGGTGCTCTGTCACTGGAAGCTTCAAAAAGAGACTGGACAACCATCTGAAATGGCATAGAGTCTCTTGCTAGAGCAGGGGGTTAGACTAGAAGACCTCCAAGGTTCCTTTCAGTTCTATTATTCTATGTACTATCTGGATCTTGGGTTATATATGGTTCTGCAAGCTGAGCAACAGAAAACCCACACTTTCTGGGTCTCACCAGATGATGTTGTTTAATATAAAGAATCAGAACATGTCACTTCTTATAGGGCAGTTATTGGAGACAGACAGTTCACAAATTATCCAAGATTGTGCCATGAAGAGAACTGTAGATGATAATCATCACCTTGAATTGCTTCCAGAAACAATGGAAGTCAGTGGGAGAAAGTATAACTCACGAAGTAGTGATAATATCATATAATATATGATATTATATGAGCATACTGAGATGTACCAATAACTCCTGTGCTGCTGATTTCTGGACTGCTGCAACTTCAAGGGAAGCCCCATGTAGAGGTTACTGAAATATTCTAAATATTCTGCTTGAGAAAGGGGTTGGACTAGAAGACCTCCAAGGTCCTTTCCAACTCAATTATTCTGTGTTCCTTGAAAATCAGAGAAGCAGAGATACCATGTCTGCGGCATTAGACTTATCTTTGCTGAATGGGTAAAAATAGATCTCTCTTTACTTTGTGTCATTTCCAGCTTGGCCAAGCAGCCTATCGCTAAATTTTCACAGGTGCAAGGTGTAAAGTCACTGCAGTTTTCTTGGCTTTAATGAGAGGAAAAGAGAGAATGTGCCCAATTATATATGATGTACTTTATTTACATTTATTATATTTACACATATTATTCCTAGAGTGGCTTTGAA
Source organism: Pseudonaja textilis (assembly GCF_900518735.1). The sequence goes on along the minus strand of NW_020769330.1, from coordinate 15,427,085 downwards.
AAAGCAGTGGGAAGTCAAATCTAGAAGCTGTTTTTAAAAAGTACACTGAAAACATGAGAAAACAAAATTAGAACTAGCTATATTAGCCACCTTGATGAAATTTCATTCAACATGGCCAGCTGATATGGGGATCAATAGGTCCATCTACTATTCAATTATCTGAAAAAAGAAGTTGATTATAGAAGTAAATAACCGTAAGGCTTATGTAAGATGTTATCCATCTGCTTAATTCATTTCAAAATTATATGTAGATCTATATCTTCAAACACACACACATACACACATTTATCAGATTTTATTCAACATACTCTCAGCAGCTTTCAAATATCATAAAGGAAAAATATACGAACAAACAAACAATTAAAATCATTTTAAAATATAATATACAACATCAAACAAAGAGATGTTATCATCCAAATGTCCTCCAAAAGAGTCCAGTCTTATTCATTTATTATTTATTAAGAACATTTATATGCCCCTGCCCAAATACACTCATGGTGACTTTGGGAAGCTTACAGAAGTAAAACCGCAATAGAAATGCCAATGACACACAGACCCCCTCCCCCGCTGATGACAACAATCAAACAAACCACTTGATTGGCTCGATATCAACCAAGAGTCCCCAGGCCCTCTGGCAAAACTATAACTTCAGGGCGTTTCAAAAGAGTTCAATCTGGGGCCCAGTCATATCTCTATGAGGTTGACGTTCCACAGGGAGGGAGCCACCACAGAGAAGGCCCTTCTTCTTGCTCCCGCTATCAAGTTCCAATTAATGAACCCATCACAAATTGAATTCCAAGGCATTCCGTTTCCTCAAAGAACACATTTATTTAGATACATCATCTTGACACAAACTGGTAGAAAGCCAGTACTAAAAGTTCCCATGCTTCCCATCCCACTTAAAGTAAAGTTTCTCATCCCAAAATAATAATGTACACTGTCCAATTGGGATAAGGGCTGGTTGCTTGGTGACTTCTCTCCTCCTCCTCTGGCCAGCCTGCCATTGGAATGTATCTGACTCATTGGCTAACTATGTTGTTTTGGCTGAAGACTCCATCCACCTCTGCTCTCCCTCTTCAGCTTCAAACTGTATCAACCTGAATTCATGTAAGAATAACCCATAGTAGAAAAAAACTCCCCACCGGAAAGGAACGGGCCACCACTTGGTCAGATTCAGGCTTGACACACTTGACTAAATGGACTTTCTTAAGACAGGAGACCCATAATATACCCTGCCTCCCTGCTCTGGTGGATCAGGTAGATGTGCCTGGGAAAAAGATAGATCTTCAAATAACTTATTCCCAAACCGTGTAGAACTTCAAAACATTCTGGAAGATGGCCATGGTAAGGCCATGGTTTAACCTTAATTGTGATGCCATTTCAATAGACCAAGATAACCAGCAGGAAACTCTTCACAATGTTGACTTCTAAGGCTTTCTAAAAGAGGGGACAAACCACGGCTCTTTTGTTATTTCCAATGCTTGTGCAACCATAATATCAAACAATGGGGAAGCAAAACTACGGTTGCCATCAGGAGAGGCACAAATTGCAGGGATTATAAAATCTAGCTTTAGAGTTTAGTATGGTCTAAAGTCTACAAATGAACAGGATGGTTCCCCTTTCAAAATTTTCCAAAACTCATCTGAAAACAGATTCTCTGCAGCTGTTTTGATGTCTATAAAAGAAAACACATAGAATGCAGTCTTCCCTGCTGATGTTGCCATTAAAGAAAGAAGAAGTCATAGTATGCAGCAACCCCAAGAGGAACATACTTAGGATTTATATCGATTTGCACATCCGTAGCTGAGACAGAAAAATGCTACAGTTATCTGCAGCTCAACTTTACCACTAATAGTAAAAACTTGTAGAATAATGGATATGTGTGGGGTTTTTTTCCCCCTCTCTCTCAACCACAGGTGTTGAGTGTGAATCCAAATTGTTTGGCTGCATGTGCCAATGAAGCTATAATGTAACCTTATAGACTTTTCTAATGGATATTATAGCAGGTGGTAACATCAGGCTGACTTTATCTGGACCTCGGAAGCTTGAGCAAAGTTGCACTTGAATAGAAAGGAATGGCTGGCCTGTAGGATAGACTAGAAAATTAAAAAAAGTACTATTTTACTTTACAGAATTTAGAATAACAGAGTTGTCAGGGACCCTGGAGGCCTTCTAGTCCAACTCCCTACTCAAGTAGGAGACCCTATACCATTTTCCACAAATGGTTGTCCAGTCTCCTCTTAAAAGCCTCCAGAGTTGGAGCATCCATAACTTCTGAAGGCAAGCTGTTCCATTGGTTGATTGTTCTTCTTATTTCGAGGTTGCTTCTCTTCTTAATTAGTTTCCATGCATTGCTTTTTGTCTTGCCTACTGGTGCTTTGGAAAATACGTTGAACCCCCCCCCCCCCCCCCCGGTTCTTTGTGGTAACCCTGCAAATATTGTAAACCTGCTATCATGTGACCCTTAGTCCTTTTGTTCAAATCCCTGCAACTCTTCTTCATATGTTTGAAACTTCAGCCCCCTAATCATCTGTGTTGTTCTACTCTACACTCTTTACTTTACTTCAGATAAGATCTATTTAGTAAAAAAAAATGCAGCATAACTTGCCTTAGTATGGAGAACTTCCTTTATTCATTTTTCTCTAAAAGGCATGGTTGTGAACACCATTCAAACTAGTCTAGCAATTGTATGCCTGTTTTCTCAAATGGCTTTCCTTTTACATAAATGTCCTTGATTCGGGCTTTTAAAATGTAAATATATCTTTAGAAAGTGCAAACGGACTCATGTAGACTTTCTGCCCATTGGTACACAATTTTCACAAATGCACATACATTGTCAGAGAAACCTTTAGCCAACAAATGTTTGTTGTTTGAAAGGATTCTAAACTGCCAAGTGCCATGATGGATGCCATTGTCAAGAGCCCACTGAATTTTTGTTGGCATCAAGATCCTCTCCCTCTCCCTCAATTAATGAAGCGATGCATAGCCATTCTATTTAATGACTCACTCTCCATGCTCTGGGAGAGAAATGATCAAGTCAAGTTAGCTGAGGAATACTGGGTTGAGATAAAGACCAATGCTATACCTATCCCCAGATCTGGCTTAAGGTCACTCACTCATGCCCTCACAACCTTGAAAATAGCCACACTCCAATAGCAATAGCACTTAGACTTCTATACCACTTCGCAGTGCTTTACAGCCCTCGCTAAACAGTTTACAGAGTCAGCCTATTGCCCCCAACTATCTGGGTCCTCATTTTACTGACCTTAAAAGGATGGAGGGCTGAGTCAACCTTGACCAATGACTTTCAACAGAACACTGAGGCACAACTAATTCTTTAGAATACACAGAGACCTAGTAAATTTAAAGCTTGTGACAAAAGTAAAAATAATAACCAAAAAAAAAAAAAAGCTTCTTCCAACATGTTAAAAACAAGAAAAATGTTGAGGAAACAATTGGTCCATTGTTGGGCAATGAGAAAGTGGCAAGAAGGTGACAAGCAACAGGAAGAAAGCCGAACTACTTAACCGGTTTTTTGCATCTGTCTTTACACAAAGGATAAAAACAGTCCAACCCATCAAAAACAGCACCACAAAAAACCAGATAGGAACACAAGTAAAAATAGGGAATAAAATGGTAAGTGAGCACCTGTCTACCCTAGACAAGTTCAAATGACTCAAAGACCTTCAAGTTCCCTTCCAACTCTGTTATTCTAATTCTAATTATGTAACAGCAAACCTTTACTGGTTACAATGTGCATTTGGTCTTTCTCACACACAAATGCACAGTCACTCACATCTACCCACGTTCTTCTCAACAAGTCTGGCAGTTACTAGTCAGTGGCCTGGAAGCCATCAAGTCTGGATCCAAAGACAACTCAATGAGTGGGTGGGCTTCAGAATCCCTTTTATCCCCCAAACCCTTGCTTTAGTGGTGGGATTCAATTTTTCTTACTACTGGTTCTGTGAGCATGGCTTGGTGGGCGTGGCAGAGGAAGGGTACCGTAAAATCTCCAGTCAGAGGTGGTATTTGCCAGTTCTCCGAACTACTCAAAATTTCCACTACCGGTTCTCCAGAACTGATCAGAACCTGCTAAATGCTACCTCTTCCTTGCTTGCTTTCCTTTGCTGGTTGACAATATTGGCAGCTTATTCTTGCTTTGTTGATTTAGTAGCTGTTGATGGGACTTGGGGAGGGATTTCCCATGTGCTCTAAGCCCAACTCCTTTCGTCTGGTTCAGCTGACATTGTTTTTTTTCCTCTGTTTCCTGAATGACTTGGTTCTTTTTTGTGGATCTCCCGAAGATAAAGTAAGATTTGAGATAAGTTTCCTGGTTCTTTGTCCACCCTGCTTACATATTTCTTTCATCTTTAGGCACAGCAGTTTTAGGCTATTAGTCTCACAGAAGGAAGTTTAGTGGTCCTTCGTCAGTGAGTAGAAATTTGGAACGGTAAAGAAGAACAAAGCATACATTCAGAGGAAGTTGTATGCAAGGAAGAATGGAGATGGAAAGAAAAGGAAGACAAAATAAGGAAGGGAAATTGAATGAAAGAAAACACAAAAAGCAAGAAGGGTAGAGTGAGAACACATTTGTGTGACAAAGGAGCTTTTTAAAGATGGCTCACTGAATTTGGGGTGTTCATAAGACTAGAGGAGAAGGTTCACAAAGCCCCACCCCCCTTTTAAGTGACCATAAATTGGATGAGGAGGATAAAGAAATCCATGACAATCACTAACATTCTGTATCTTTTCTTTGCAACAACTCATCCTCAGAAAGCCAGGTGACACTATCTTACTATATTATATTTTCCATGAGTGGTCAAAATATGGTTCTTCAGAAAGGTATTTAAGACTGGTAAAGATTATACTGAATATGGATATATTCACCTTTTCATTTTTTAAAAAATTTTTGTTTATCAAATAAAAATTATAAATTCAAGCAAAGAAAATTAGAAAATCAAAATGTGACAAGGATGAGTGCATGCCCGTGAACATAGACACACACCCATAGGGACCACTTAAATATGGGGTGAGGTCCATAGAAGTTAGATTAGAATTAAAACTGTGAAATTTAATGGCTACGACAACTGCATCAGGTTCCAAACTTTCCAGACTTTGGCAATTGTGTTGTTGTTTTTTACAATCGAGTTTAGAGCAATTTACATTAAGCTTAAAGTGGTTGTTCACATGTGTTACATTACAATTAAAACTAAAAAAAACATTATTTACAGGTAAAGTGTGATTATGTTACAATACAATAGCTAAGTCTAACTTTTATGCTTTTTAAAATTGATTTTTGTTTTCTTACACTAGTACTATAACATGCTCAGAGTCTCTGGAAATATGGAGGCATATAAGTTGTTGAAAGACATAGAAAGACTAGCATTAATATATTCCGCTCTGTAGGATCAGTTTTGGTGACACTTGCAAAGTTGCCTGAGAGATTATTTTTATGATGGAATACAATTCATGCATCACATTTAATTTAAGTGTGTTGAATTAGCCACATATGGTTGAGCTAAGACATGGCAACAGAAAAATGACAATTGTTCAGAAACAATTGTTTTAAAACCTGTAAGCCACCTAAAGTCACCTTATAGAAGAGATAGGTGACCTAAAAATTTAATAAATAAAATAAATATGTATAAACCCCAAAGTTTGAAATCACAGAACAACCGAAGCAAAAATCACACAAAGTATAGGTGAAACTCATCAATTTGGGCAAAAGAACACAGTGGAGAAATCCAATATACTGTAGATCCAACTCATTTGTCATCTAACTCAAAGGTCTGGGATACAACTATAGGAACATGAAGCAGGTTAATATCAGAATATTATGAAACTAGTTAGCTTTCATAATACAATATGCACAGTTCAAATATACTGTAGATGTTATGACTCCCCTTCGAAATTCAAACGGAAAGAAGTCTTACAAGATAACGGCTGGCAGAAACCACAGCATAATCTTTACTCTGTCCGGCAAAGCAGCCCTGGCAATAAATCTCCAGTCTCAGAGCTTCTTGCTGTAACATCCTCACTCAAATAGTCACTTTGTTCCTGGCAAAATGTACCAGCCCAGCTGTGTCCTCTTATACTCATTGAGGCAACGTGCTAATTTACTGACTCGCTCTCCTCATTCGCTCCAGCTGATTTTGCCTTCTCAACTGTCTTCTATTTTTTACATTTAACTACAAATTTTCCAAGTTCTCATCTCCACTAGAAGACTCTCTCAAAACTTCCCTGTCAGCCATTCCCGACTGTTGATCAGATAAGGAACCAGAGGAGGTCAAAGGTCCTGACAATTCTAATACATCAGGTCTGTCATCCTTTGTCACGTCCATCTCCTCATCCTGGTTACCAGTCCAATCACTAAGCCATGCTGGCTCATATTTTTCTGCCATGACCTCCTCACTTGAACTCATATCAGTCACAGGAGCTGAATCCAAGCCCAGAGCCACAACATGTAGATATCATGATGGAGACTAAGATGATAATGATGATGGGCCCTATCTAACAAAATGAAATTCAACGTAGAAAAAAGTAAAGTCTTACACTTAGGCAAGAAAAACCAAAAGTACACATATAGACTGGTTGAAGTCAGGCTTAATAGCAGTAATTGTGACAGGGATCTTGCAGTCTCAGTGGACAACCAGCTAAATATGAGCCAATAGTGTGGCAGCGGCCAAAAAGCCAATGCAGTCTTAAATTGTATTAACAGAGAGCTACAATCAAGATCAAGTGAGGTACTAACACCACTCTATAAAGCCTTAGTAAGACGACACCTAGAGTACTGTATCCGGTTTTGGTCACCACCCTATAAAAAAGATGTTGAGATTCTAGAAAAAGTACAGAGAAGAGCAACCAGAATGATCAGGGGACTGGAGGCTAAAACATACAACAAACCGTTTCAGGAACTGGCCATGGCTAGTCTAGTGAAGAGAAGGACCGGAAGAGACATGATAGCAGTGTTCCAATATTTGAGGGACTACCACAAAGAAAAAGGGGTCAAGCTATTTTCCAAAGCACCTGAAGGCCAGACAAGGAATAATGGATGGAAACTGATCAAGGAGAGATTTAACCTAGAAATAAGGAGAAATTTTCTGACAGTGAGAACAATCAACCAATGAAACAGAAGTTGCCTTCAGAAGTTGTGGGAGCTTCATCACTGGAAGTTTTCAAGAAGAGACTGGACTGCCTGTCAGAAATGGTGTAGAGTCTCCTGCTTGGGTGGGGGGTTAGACTAGATGACCTACAAGGTCCCTTCCAGCTCTGTTAATCTGTATAATGCAATGTTTCCTTTACTTCAATGCTGATCACATGTAGGCTACAATGGAAAGCAAGTTTTACTTTATTTGGGATCTATAAAAGTTAAGCATCTGCACAAACAAAACCATCAGCAAACAGTAAGCAATTTTGTAATTCCCTGGGTCCCTCAATCCATCTTCACTTCAGATTTTTTTAAAAAATAAAAATTTCTGTGGTGATCCCAGGCAAGTCGTCTGCTTGAATTCCACTTGATTTTAGGAAGAAATGAATCTAGGAATCAAGAGACGAGAGAATACTGAACCCTGGTTTGAAAGAGATACTCAAACCAGGCTAAAAATACAGCACTATCAATTATTTACTCAAGACTACAGAGCATGAATATATCAACCCATGTCAACAACAGAAATGAAGAAGAGAAAATGATAAAGGTTTACATTTCCAGTTTACTGAATTAGACGTGACAAGTTAGATACTAAAAACAAATCATGTTCTGGATATCCATTAGCACGGTGGAAAAACAACATGAAAAGCCTTTGAAGCATTAGGATTTCAAATTATTTATTCTCATAACATTTGCTAACATTGCTTTTTTTCCCACAGTGGGCTGGATTTCAAAGTCCTCATGAATTATGTAGAATTAGTTCTTCTTTAATGCACAATACCTGGCTGAACTTGTCTGGATTTGGAAAGTAAGCATGATCAGATCTGACAAGTACTTGAATGAGAAACTATCTGGACATCCCAAGACTGTAAGCTAGACTGGGAAATATTTTTTTTTTATATCTGTGAGGGTTAGAATATATAACAGGGTTGGAAAGGACCTTGGAGATCTTCTAGTCCAACCATCTCATCAAGCAGGAGACCCTGTACCTTTCCAGACAAATGATTGTCCAATCTCTGCTTAAAAACCTCCAGTAGTGGAATACCTACAACTTCTGAAAGCAAGTCGTTCCACTGGTTAACTGTTCTCACTGTTAGGAAATTTCTTCCAGGTTGCTTTTCGATAACTTTCTATCTACTGTTTTTTGTCCTGCATTGATGCTTTAGAGAATAGGTTGGTCTTCTCTTCTTTGTGGCAGCCCTGTAGATATTGAAAGATGCTCTCATGTCACCCCTAGTTCTTCTTTTCACTGGACTAGACAAACCTAATTCCTTCAATTGTCCTTCATTTTGTATCTTTTGATTGATTGATTGATCGATCGATTGATTGATTATGTACTGTCAAGTCAAGGTCAACCCTTAGATAGACTTTTTCCAGCATCCCTAACCTGATCTCTTTTTGGTTCTTCCAATGATATACCCACTTTCATTGTAAGTCATCTCCAGACACCAAGTTTTGATAATTAGGAGTTGTTTCAACATAAATAAGTATGAAATTTTACATTATTTGGCAAATGAAAACATCTAAGTGGTATATAGCTTCTGCCTTTTAGGATCAACCATCAACAGTAAAGGAACAAACATTCAAGAAATATACTGCAGACAAGCACTTGGCAAAAACCCTGAAAGGCTTCTTTATGGAGATTCTTAGTCATCCAGGTCATGGTTGACCCAATTGTGCTTTTTCAAAAAGCAACTGGGCTTTGTTTTTTCTTGAAGATGTTTCGCTTCTCATCCAAGAAGCTTCTTCAGTTCTTCTTCAGCATATTTGTTGAGAAATGAAACATCTTCAAGGAAAAACAAACTTGAGTTGCCTTTTAAAAAAGCACCTTTGGGACATTCTGAAATACATGGACAAGATATTGAAATGTTGTGATGTATTTTAATCTACAATGATCACAACTATGGAAACCATTGTATTCTCTGAAACCACTTTAGGGAAGTGAACATTGGACTTTAAAGAAGCAAGATAGAAACAGTATTGATGCCTTTTCAGCAGTCAAGTGGATGAATTCAGTTATGGTGGAAATGAGTGCATCACTGAGACATTTAAGAAAATATGTTATCCTTGAGAAAATCTATAGAATCTCTAGGAGTGCAAATGATTTGAGGGCATATCGTCAATCAATCCTCCACCAGAAATACTGTACTCCAATTTGACACCTTGTTTTCCTATAAAGAAACTGAAAAAAGACACTGTGCTGAATAGTAAACAAATGGATTTCTGCAGAATTGTAGAAGCTCTGTGAAGATTGCAAAACAGGAGTTGGTAGAGTTACATGAGGCTCATGAGTTTGGTTGAATTTCTCTCTCTCTCTCTCTCTCTCCTCACCCTTGTCTAGTCCCAATGTATTATTCGGGCTTAGCTCTCGCCTGAGAGTTGAACACCATGGGTATTCTTGCATTTAGGAATGTTCAGGGAATGCAGATCTTGAACAAAGCATCTTGTTTTGGCCACTGTGCAGATTTTCAACCATTGGATGCATGGGACTTGTGAATACATCAAGTTGAACATCCCTATCTTGGAAGCTCAGACTTTTAATCGTCTCAGCTTATAGAAATTTGTCTCTTCCATTGAATACAAAATCTCTTTGTACTCGGTGTGTCTCTCTGTACTCAGTGTGCCATCACTTTGTGTCACTGAGAAGCCTTGCTTCTGAGAAGAAATGCACATAGTAGATTATTTAGAGGAAATAGAAGGAACTGACAAATAAATCCATGCCCATTTGCGATAGAAAGCAACTGTCAATGACAGTTTCTCTATTTCTCCTTCTTTGCTAATCAAACTCATTTTCCTGAATTTTAGATATATATATTTTTGTTAAAGGAGATACCCTCAAAGTTGTATATGTTTTGGTGACATTTCTCCAAACATGCCTTTATGTACTTTTCCCCAATAAGAATGAGCTTAATAAGGTGCATTTTTCCTAATAAGCATTTACAATCATGCTGCACTTCAAAATACAGAGAACTGCAAATTTGAGGTAGAAGTATTGAGTCATATTGGTTCAAAAATATGAAATTAAACATGTTTGCATACAAATGTGAATTCACATTAAATGTGAATAGTTCTCCCTCCATTCTATAACAGAAAATTGATTAGAAAATCGTAGATGTCAACATTTTAAGGATACATTGTCCTCTTTCCTCTGCCCATGGTATTAGTTCTTGATGTTGGTCTAAATATAAATCTGGAAATTATAATTTAGCCTTATAAAACAAATAGGAATAAAATTATTTACTACACTATACAATGGAAAAACTAAACCTTTCAGTAAAGCTTTGCATGCTTGAAATCATTAAGAGAATAAACAGAACAGACATAAAATGTTGAACTGATTTGTTTTGTTTCTTTCATCCTGTAATTTAGTAGATAAGTCTCTCTTATAATGGGTTATCTTTCATTCATATCAACACAAGGGACTTTTTTTTTATACAAGATCAAAATTCTTATACTAAATTCTGGATTGTATTCAATAAATACGACTGATGCAAAAGGAGAATTTGGAAATTCTCAGCCAGTGCTGTTAAAAATATATCTGCTTTAAAACAATATTAATATTAAAAGTTCCTTTATAAAAAACCAAGATTGCATCGCCCAGTACAGTAAATTATCCAGGGAGTTCATCTTGGAGATTTCTCTTTCATGCCAAGGCCTTCAGCTTGTTCTTCTCTATAGTTTCCATATTTTATTTTTCATTAAACTTTCCTTCTTGTATCCTCTAATACATAAGGTCCAGGTTCCACCAATTTTTCTTGGAACAGTTTATATCTTATGACAATACATTTAACATCATCAAATAACATCTGCCTACCCAAGATCCTTGGAAAGGACTCAATAGGTAGACAAAAAATGTCAAATCCAGTCTAAAGATCTGGCTCATTATGTGACCAACCTTAATAGTAGAAAGAGGAATGAGAGTTATTTGTTCAACTAAATTGGCTTTAAGAGTTGGCTTAATCTTCCTCATTTTATATTACATAAACTACAGTATTTATCTCAAGGAAGGAAAACAAATAGGATGTGCTGATAAAGAATAAGCAAATGTATTTTGGGACTGGCATAAAAAAAGAAAGAAAGAACAGTAATGAATATTTAGAGGTTTTACTCTAAAGGTAGAACTTGGAATCTTCTGGAGTCCAGAAGAAATGAACTGCAAGCTCTAGACCAGAGGTGTCAAACTCACAGCATCATGTGACATATGGGAACTTTTTTCCCCTTCACTAAACCAGGTGTGGGCATAGCCAACATGTGACTGTCAGAGTATATTCATTAACTGGCAGAGATGTGGCTAACAAAGTCAGCAAGTGAGTAAGCATGGCAACAGACCAGCCAGTGGTAGCTGACAGCCTGGGTGTGGTTTGGCTCTGTGTGCTTTGCTGAGAGTTGAAACTGAAACTAGAGTTCTGCTCTGAACTGGAGCTGTAACATGTCTGCTTCTGTTTGTGTTTGCTTGTATTCCTTTCACATTGGAAGAAACTACTGGTATTTACATTTACTTATATTTTATATAAAAGGAAGTTTAACAATCCTGCTGAATCAGTCATCTTTGTGTTTTCTGGACTTGAATTTTTGCTGCAAACTCTTAACAGTGACACATCCAGCCCGTGGGCTGTGAATTTCACAGCCCTGTTCTAGACCACATGCCCCTTCCTAGGTATCCACCCACAGACATCTCCCCAAGTTACAACTGGTTTGGATTTTTCAATAACTGGAGAAAAAATTACATTCAATAAGAGAAAATTTGGGATTTGCTCCATATATTTTCGGATTTTATCACCTGGCATATCAAATTTGGATAGTCAAGGGTATTGACTACCCAAAACAAACAACCTTGCCTAGAAGATAGTTGTGTGAGCATTGAATGGCAGAAATAAACCTGTTTGTCTGTGGTTGTGGACTTAAGGACAAATCTTGATTCCATCCAATGTTTTTATTTATTTATTTATATTTTATTTATTTATTTGATTTGTCAATCACTTACAAGATACAGGTATAAGAATAAACATAGTTTTGAATACATGAAATAGATACTTATAAGAAAAAATAAAAAGAAATAATTAGGACAGGGACGGTAGGCACGATTGGTGCGCTTATGCACGCCCCTTACAGATCTCATAGGAAAGGGGAGAGGTCAATAGTAGACAGTCTAAGGTTGAAGTAGAAGTTGTTTTGATTTTTTTCTACTCCAAGTCCCAAATACCAAAGGGCTGTTTTATTGCTCTTGGGTCAGTGATAGCTATCATTCTGAAACACAGAACTCACCTTTTACAAGGTAGTTCTTGACTTATGGCCAATTTCTGTTGCTAACCAAGGTGGTTGTTAAGTGAGTTTTGCCCCATTTTACAGTCTTTCTTGCACAATGGTTAAGTGAATCCTTGCAGCTGTTAAGTTAGGAACATGCTTGTTAAGCAAATCTGGCTTCCCCATTGCTTATCAGGAGGTTGTAAAAGGTGATCATACAACCTCAAGATGCTGCAACAGTCATAAACATGAATCACTTGGGAAAAGTCTTAAGTAACTTTTTCAGTGCCATTGTAACTGCAAATGGTCAGTACTGTTGTAAGTCAAGTACTACCTGTATTAATGAGGAAGAGAATATGGATAGCAGTAGAAGGAAGAATTTCCATGGATATGTTGGTATTTCTAAAAGGAAGAAAAAGTACCAAATAAATACATGGTGATTGTAACTTCTCTTCCACTTCAAATTCATAAAAGATGTATTTTATTCCTGGCAAACATACCAGAACACAACCTTTGCCTTTTCACTGGGAGTAAATGCTTGCAAATACTTGGAACCAATTCATTCAGGTGTTAGCCCTGAAATCATTAAAAGCATCCATGCTTGGGCTGTTTTCTACGCTAGCTTTGCCCTGATAGAGTACAAGTTTCAACATCTGGTGCACATGCATTCGATATTTAAATTGCGGCTATAACTCCATTAAAGGCCTTTAATCAATTAATTCTATGAGTCTTGGTTGATTGATTCATCTATCCATTAAATTTACATCTGGCTAAATCAACATTTCCACAGCGAGAGGCCTGCATATTTTATTTTTGGTCGGTTTCATCTGCAGAAAAGACTGGTTTCCAGTATGTATGGAGCAACACTCCAAGAAACAGTGCGGCTTCGAGTAAATAAATAAAATATTCCAAATTCAGTGAATTGCGTCTGCTTTTCAGCCAGCTGAAACTCGCATTGAGTCTTCCAGTGCACCAATCCATCAATTAGAAAAGAGTGGGCCTAATTTAATGGTTCACTTGTAAGCAATCAAAGCTTTGCAAAGGGAGGAAAAAGGGTGTTTTGCTACAAATATTACACGCAAATTAAGCACCAGAACAATAGCTATCACTTTGAAACCCAGAAGACCAACTGAAATAGCTCAGCAAAGAAGCATGAAGTCTCCTGCCATTATTTATTAGTAAACAAATATCATACTTTATTTCTTATAGCTACAGTATTCAATTAGTTGCATTTTAATTCGGCATTCCTGAAACATTTTAGATAGGGTATCCTTTGAGAACACTTGTCTTCTGGACCAAACACATGCCATTTAAATATTTTCTTTTTCTTCTTTCTTCTTCTTTCTTTCCTCGGTGCTGGCAAGCTCCTTACAAACTACGCCTTTCAAATGCTGTGCCATTATCTGCAACAGCTTCCTAATTCAGTTCAAAGGGGGGGGGGGGAGAAATAATTGGCCGACACCTGCATAATATATTATTAATGAAAGCTTCAACATTCTGCAAAAACACTCCAATAGGAGTGATTTTCATTCCCCTGTCACGGTTCTTATTTCAGATCCAATGTTAGAGTAAGTGGTAACATGGGAGGTCATTTCCTCTTAAATGAATGCAAGGATGGTAGCTCAAACACAACAGGCTGGTAATACACGAGAAGGAATCAAGGAAAATGGTGCATAAATCTGACCCACAAGTGGCTGTGGTGTCTCATGAATTGGGATCTTAATAAGTCCCATTCTGAACCCCCAGGAAATAACAATACAATGCAATTCCTTTTAGAACCTTCAAAGGAGCTGTAAGCAATTATAAAAATAGGCAACGAACAAGGGCATACATTCAATTTTTGCAGCTACTAAGATTGTTGGATGAGCAGGCACAAAACAGCCAGGGAAGTGATCAAAGCCTGGGAAATGGCCCCCTCATCAGTCAACACCAGCTTATCAAGTACTTAGGAGTTGAGGGCTTCGCAACACAAGGAAATAATATCCAACATCTTAATAAACATCAAGAACCAGTCAACAACTAAAAAGCCACACATAACAGGCACCCTATAAATGCCACATACAGAATAGCCCAAAGCACACAGTCTGTTAGAGAGGATGGCCTGAGGATGGCCTCCAACATGAGTTTGAAAGCTTGGAAGACTAAACTTCTGGTTACAGAGACTAACCCAAATTGGAGCCTGCAATCATCAGAATACCCTACAATTTCTGGAGATAAAAAAAAAATGTAACACAGAAGCAAACAGCATTATGGCTGGAGGCAAAGGATCATACTGTTTGGTGCCTCAGAACAGAAAGACAAGGGAAGATGTGGTCAGGAAGAGGGCAGGAAAATGGATGGGGCAAGAGAAGATGAGAATTGTGTAGGTCAAGATATTCCCTGTGATGCTTTATGGAAATGAAAGTTGGACTTTGAAGGATAAGAAGAAGATGCTTTTAAAACTTCATGTTGGAGAAGACACTTGAGATGACATAGACATCCAACAAAAAAAAAAAATGGTGATGAATCATCAAGCAAATCAACCCAGAGTTCTCACTTGAGGCACAAATGATCAGGCTCAAATTGTCCTACTTAGGATCCATTATGTCCAGACCCAGCTCTCTGGAGAAGGTTCTAATGCTGGGAAAGGCGGAAGAAAAATGAAGAAGAGGATTCCATCTGAAAGGAGAGCATGGATTCAGTTACAGTGGTGATAAATGCACCATTGAAAGACCAGAAAGAGCAGGTTAGGAAAAGATCATCAAGAAGAAAATGTATCTGTATGGTTGCTAAAAGTCAACAATGATTTGATGGCACATAATCAAGAGAAGTGAGCATATTGGGCATAAAATAAGATGGAGAAAAAGTTCAGTCCTTGTTCACATTATATCGAGGCATTCCATTTTTTGGATGCTGGTTGCCAGGACCATCAGGGAAAAAAATAATCAAAGTCCTAGGCTCAGTGTTAATCCTGGGAATTACAATATACTATGCATTGGGTTGCAGAATGGTTCCTTGGGGTCCTTGGTGCTCTCTGGTTATTTTCTTGCAGACATTTCATTACCCATCTAAATAATATTATCAGAGCTAGAAGGGAATGGAGTTTGCTATTTATATAAAGGAGGCTTGCCCTCGCAATATTGGTGAGAGTATTCTTGATGGTTAGAATACAGAATAGTTGGAAGGGATGGTTGGAAGAATAGAATAGGTGGAAGGGATCTTGAAGGTTGTCTGGTTCAACCCTACCCAAGTGGGAGACCTTATATTATTCTGGACAAATGACTCTCCAGTCTCTTCTTTAAAATTGCCAAATGTCGATGTCCATTGTATGCTTGCTTTATCATTGCTCTGACACCAACGATGGAGCACCCATGACTTCTGGAGTCAAGCCGTTCGACTGATTGTTCTTACAATCAGGAAAGTTCTCCTTAGTTCTAGATTGGATCTCTCTTTGATAAGCTTCCATCCATTGCTTCTTGTCCTGCCCCCATGTGTTTTGAAGACTAGGTTGACCCTTTTTTTCCCTGTGGCAGCCCCTCCGATATTGGAAGACTGCTATTATGTCATCCCTAGTCTATCTCTTCATTAGACTAGATGTTCCCAGTCCCTGAAACCATCATTGTACGGTTCAGCCTCCAGTCCCTTGATTGGATTCCTTAATTACTGTTAGCTTGTTTGTCTGATTTGATTAAAGCAGAGGTGTCAAACTCAATTTCATTGAGGGTTGCATCAGGGTTATGTTTGACCATGGGGACTGGGTGGATGTGGCCAGCTTGATGTCACTTGTGTCGGGGGTGCCTATGTTGGCCCGAGTGCTCTGCCAGTGAAAACGGGCTCCTGAGCTCCGTTTTCAGCCACAATGGCCTCCTGCAGCCCACTGCCAGTGAAACTGGAGCTCTGTTTTCACTAACAGAAGGCTATAGCTTCCATTTTTGCTAGCAGAGGCACTGCAGGGCAGTCCTTCACATTGTTTCAAGGGCAGCCTCACAGGCCAGATCTAAGCATCTCACAGGCCAGATCCAGCCTGCGAGCCTCGAGTTTGACACCCCTGGATTAAAGAGTTCTTTAATGTTGAATTTCAATCCATCGGCGTCAGCATATCTGAGTATGTCAAGCCAGAACCAGCAAGGACTACTGTAACTCTTCTTCATTGTTATAGGGTATAATAACTGACTCTTAAAAGCCTGCCTGATAATATCTTCTTGCCCCTCTTATACAGAGCAGAATCAAAGGGGAATCATCTTAAAGCTTTCTCAAGGGCCCTCCATTCTCAGGGCTGAGACATT
Organism: Pseudonaja textilis; assembly: GCF_900518735.1. The sequence continues at coordinate 15,410,429 of NW_020769330.1, read as the reverse complement.
GTTTAAGATCTCTTTTATCTGCTAACCGTTCTTACACACACCTTTGCCAGCTTTAGCTGTTTTTTTTTTCTCTACAGTAGCGTACAAATGTCCTTCTTCCTCCTCTATCCCCTCAAATTCCCCTCCTTAGATGTGTGATTTCTTCTGTAGGACATTTGTTCTGGGATCATCTTCTGCTGGGGCTTATGGCTCACCTCATCCATCAGAAGGATTTACTTCCTTTAGCTGCATGAAGCATTTTCTCAACTGCCCAAGAGGCTTTTTAACAAAATTTGCTTTATTGCTTTATTGAAATAGTATAACAGGCTCAATATTTTGAATTTGTGGCCTAAAACTAGGTAGAGAAATCAACAATAGTGGAGAGAATGCAAGTATTTTAAAAAAGATGCAAAGTGAAACAGATTCTTTTTTTCAGGTCAAGCCAAAATATTTTCTCCAATAAGATTGGCGCTAAGTAAATTAACAAGCTAATCTGACCATATCATGTCATTATTTATTGTTTATATTTCATACTCTAGACCTCCTATCTCCTTCAAAGAGGAACTTGAGTGGTACAGCACAATGTTGATGTATAAAAAAAAACTATAAAATTAAAAAGTTAAAATTAATTTAGAATTAAAAATTTAAAAATTATAAAATTCAAAAGAAATAATAGCACTTAGACTTATACATCACTTCACAGTGCTTTACAGTCCTCTCTAAGTAGTTTACAGAGTCAGCATATTTTCCCCAACAACCTGGCTCCTCATTTTACTGACCTTGGAAGGAGGGAACCTTCAGCCTGGTGAGATTCGAACTGCCAAATTGCAGGCAGCTGGTAGTCAGCAGAAGTAGCCTGTAGTACTGCACTCTAACCACTGTGGCACCGTGGCTCACAATATTTCCAAGGCAATTTAACCCTACTAAAATTGGTTGATAGAAATGGCATGGTAGCCAAGAGATTGTAGATGTCCACCTCCCACTTGGAAGGGTGAGAGTTTAATCTGAGGCAGCAGCAGATGTTTCTCTATCAAGGCTCAAAGGGAAAATATCTGCCGTGAACTCCATGTAGGCATCAGGAAGGGTATCTGGCCAGTAAATGCTCTGATCCATTCAGTTGCCTTGACTCCACCCCAATAAAAGAGATTACAAGATCATAAAAAGAAAATAAAAGGTTTATAGAGGGAGAGGGAGAGCTCTCCTGGTATCAACCAGTCCCACAACAGCATCGTTTACATTATAAGTAGAAATGGGCACCAATTCCAAACTTCTTCACCAGATTAATGGGCAGAAAAATTAGATAGACGAATTATCCATGTTTTTTTCCCAAAGAAAGGGGAAAAAAAAGTTAATGCTTTTCCCCCCAAGATCAGAAGCTGCTTTAGCAGTTGTCAGTAGCTCCACAACTGGAAAAAACAATGTTCCATCGAAGATAATGTCTATGGAGATTCTCAATGGCGATTCCATCAAAGAAGTGATCCCATCAAGTCTTCGATGTAAATTTAATGGGTTTATGGAAACCAAATGAGAGATGCTTATGTACACTTGAAAGTGGATCATTCCGACACATCCATTGGCCATTTGTAATCAAGTAAATGTAAGAATAGCCTGTTTCATCAATGAGAATTTTTTCCAGATCTCTTTTGAAATACATTTCAAAAACAAGTTCTCCTAACATGAGCAGGTAGGAGAAAGAAAATGTTTCAAAATAAATTGTCCTTTTGAAAGTCGTTATAAACAAAGTCCCCTGAAGAATTGGAGTGTGGTTGAGGTGTTCTTGAGTTGATTCTTTTTTTTTCCTAGAAGCAGACTTGGTGGTAAGGAGCTCCAATTGATAAATCAGATGCAATTCTAATTGGATGAAGATCCCTAGACTGACTATTTTACTGTTTTGCATGGACTTTCTACCCATTACTGAGCTGGTCAGCATGAATCTGTAATGCCTTTGCTGAATTTGTTATACTCTCCTTAAACATTTTGTCCCAAATATCCATTACCAGCCATTAAAGTCCAGGAAGGCTTGGAATCAAAGTATCAAGGGGATATTTCCTCTAGAATCTAAGTACCATTCCCCCCGCCCCCCCACACACAACTGACACTATAACATTTAAAATAGCAAACAAATAAACCCCAGCATTCACGTTAGGTGTCATAGATGGTATATAAATGGACCATTTAAGTTAGATAGTTCTTCAGAAGTTTGTGATCTTCAACCTACAATGAGTAAAACAGTTAAGTGGCCAGTGTTGTGGGGGTTGATTAAACTAGCTACAAAAGTCTTCTGTCTGATTTATTTGGGTTCCATCGGAATCCTGAGTAATAGGCTACAGATGGATGAATCTCATTTTTGTCTCTCTTGGATGCAATATTTTCCTCTTTCTGGCAGAAAAAAAATATTCTACTCACAATTTTTTTCTGAAGTCCTTGTGAAATGAAGAAAACTTTTACCATCTGCATTCATCAGAAATCAATGGTTGATGAAGTTAACCATTGAGCCTCTGTGGTGCAGTGATTAGAATGCAGTACTGCAGGCTACTTCTGCTGATTGCCGGCTGCCTGCAATTTGGCAGTTCAAATCTCACCAGGCTTAAGGTTGACTCAGCCTTCCATCCTTCTGAGGTGGTTTAAATGAGGATCCAGATTGTTGGGGGCAATAGGCTGACACTTGAAACTGCTTAGAGATGGCTGTAAAGCACAGTAAAGCAGTATATAAGTCTAAGTGCTATTGCTATTAAGTGATCCATGATATGTCATCTTCCGCACCATGGCACTAGGTAGGAAGCTGGTAGTTGTAGGAACCTTCATCTCCCCAGTTCTTTGTTGGATTTCTGCTCCAAAAAGAATCAAAGAAGTGTTTGATGTTTCTCAGTTACAAAATATAGAGATTAAAATTAAGAAATCAGATTTACTCGGATCAATCTTCATTTGCTTTCTATTATCCCCCTTTGATCCTGTATTTAAAGGAATTGATGGAGTTCATCTAACAAAACCCCCACGAAGCAACAAAAGTCACACTGAAAAGTATCTATTCCATGAATCTCCTTCAATGTTTTTCTTAGATTTAATCCTACTGATTTACCTTGAATTTTGCTTTGGGCAAAATCCCATGCTCTCCCTAGAACAATCTCCTGTTGAGAAATCTAAACCAGACCTGCAAGGTTTCTTCTTCTTTTCTCATCTGACTTGAGATGTTTCAGACTTGGAGTAACTCAGCAATACTCATTAACTAGCTAAGCTCAGGAAAACAGCTGGTTGAAAACCTTCCTTAAGTGTCCTTCTGCTGATGTCTCATTTCCATGACAAAGAGATTAATGAGATAAGCAACTGAAATTGGCAAGCCATGGCAGATAGGCTGATGGCAGGATGGGGTGAGGTGGGGTGAGAGAGAGGGAGACGCATTATTAACACAATTAAATCAGCCACCCAACAATTTTCCTATCCTGTATTTTTTTTTTCTTTCTACTCTTCTTTTGATGATTCACATTAGAAAACAGACCAAGCTCATTTTGGTAAGAACTAGCTGCCCCATCTGTTTGGCCACCAAATCCCCAGGCATTTCAAGAAGTGTCACACAGAATTCTTTCAGGGAACAGATGATCTCTTATACTTTGGAATAACAGAATAACAGAGTTGGAAAGAACCTTTGAGATCTTCTAATCTAACCCCGTGCTCAAGGCAGGAGACCCTACACCATTTCTGACAAATGGCAGTCCAATCTCTTCTTGAAGGTCTCAAGTGAGGGTGCTCCCACAACTTCCGAGGGCAACTTCTGTTCCATTGGTTGATTGTTCTCACTGTCAGAAAGTTTCTCCTTATTTCCAGGTTGAATCTCTCCTTGTTCATTTTCCATCCATTATTCCTTGTCTGGTCTTCGGGTGCCTTGGAAAATAGCTTGACCCCTTCCTCTCTGTAGCAGCCCCTCAAATATTGGAAGATTGCTAAGCTGGCAATAGCACTTAGACTTATATATCGCTTCACAGTGTTTTCCAGCCTTCTCGAACTGGTTTACAGAGTCAGCACATTGCTCCCCAACAATCTGGGTCCTCTTTTTATTGACCTTGGAAGGCTTGAAGGCACAGTCAACCTTGAACCTGGTGAGATTCGAACTGCCCAACTGATGGCAGCTGACAGCTGACAGTCAACTGAAGTAGCCTGCAGTGCTGCATGCTAACCACTGTGCCACCTTGACAGACCCAATTCCTGCAACTATTCATGTTTTTTTAGCCTCCAGCCCCCTAATCATCTTTGGTGAATGGAATCTCCTTGACTGATTCCTTTTCCCAGTGAACCAGCATACAAGTCTATTTCCATTGGAGTCTGTTTTAACTATTGTCTGGATTTTGTTTTTACATTAGCTAATGTAACAGCTGTATTTCCTTATGTGCCGCATTTGGTTAATCGATTGCATTATGTCCAATGATTTGTTTCATTTTAGTGTCATACGTTGTATGAATCTGATTAACTAGAAAAACTTAGAGGAAGGAAATTTGAGGGCTTTGGCAGACAGTAAACCTAATTCGGGCCCCCTAAGATGGTATCATTAATATTCAGCAAGACCACACTTGGAATACTGCATCCAGTTTTGGTCACCACAATGTAAAAAAAGATGGTGACACTCTAGAAAGAATGCAGAGATGAGCAACAAAGATGATTAGGGGACTGGAGGCTAAAACATATGAAGAACGGTTGCAGGAACTGGGTATGTCTAGTCTAGTGAAGAGAAGGACCAGGGGAGACAGGGTAGCAGTCTTCCAATATCTCATGGGTTGCCACAAAGAAGAAGGAGTCAAGACATTCTCCAAAGCACCTGAGCGTAGGACAAGAAGCAATGGGTAGAAACTAATCAAGGAGACAAGCAACCTAGAACTAAGGAGAAATTTCCTGACAGTTAGAACAATTAATCAGTGGGACAACTTGCCTCCAGAAGTTGTGGATGCTCCAACCCTGAAAGTTTTAAAAAAGATGTTGGACAACCATTTGTCTGAAATGGTATAGGATTTCCTGCCTAAGCAGGGGATTGGACTAGAAGACCTCCAAGGTCTCTTCCAACTCTGTTATTCTATTCTGTTCTATTCTATTCTGTTCTATTCTATTCTATTCTGTTCTATTCTATTCTATTCTTCATTCCAATATTCTATTCTATTCTATTCTATTCTATTATATTCTATTCTATTCTATTCTGTTCTAAAATCTTACAGGTAGCCCTTAATTTACAACCATTTAATGACTATTGAAAGCTACAGTGGTATTGGAAAAGTGACTTAATACCAGTCCTTGCGCTTATGACTATTACATGGTCATGGTCAGAAGGTCAAAATTTGAGCAATTGGTATGTATTTACAATGGTTGCAGCATTTCAGGGTCATGAGACTGCCATTTGTGACCTACTCAACTGGCTTTTGACAAAAAACAATGGAGGGAGTTTAAGGATTTGCTTAAGGACTGCATGATTTATTTAAAGACTGCAGAGATTCATCAACAACTGTGTGGCAAAAAAGAGAACTCACTTAACAACTGGCTTGCTCATCAACAGAAATTCTGATCTCAAATGTGGTTGCAAGTTGAGAATTTCCTGTATTTCAGATTGAGTATTTTTGTAAAAATAATAGTGAAAGTGGACAGGCTAAGCATCTGCAAGGATTAACTCAACTAATTTCCATTAAAACACACAAAAGGAAGCTGAAAGTCTCACTCTTATTCCATCTGGCGCTGTCATTGCACCAAGCTAGTATTTCCTATGGTCCTCGGAGGTTTTAAAAAACAGAATTTAATTTTCAGTTACAGCCACAAAACTTTGAGCTGCTTTTCAGTAAATCACCGTTAAGCTAAATATGTCTTGACGTGATGTCTGAATCCAGTCATTAGGATAGACATTATCTAGCCAAAAGTACTGTTTCTTCATGTTTAGTTATTGATTTAAGCTATGTCTGCCTTTCTTCACAGTATATAAATTTAAAAGAGGCTTGCGACATTAATAACATGTGCAATCACCATAAAACAGAAACAAGAATCAACAGCAAAAGGAAAACAGTAATAAAAACAACAGCCAACCTAGCATTACATCCATTAAAATAAATAAAACAATTCTGCAGTTTTTAGTCTGTGGTATATATGTTAAAATAAAAAGTAGCTGAAGCTCAACATGTTATTAGTGCCCTATTTGGGAAGAAAATTGCAGTTTTTTTCTCATAAAAGAGCAAAGTAAATAAAATTTTCACCACTATACCCCAGGATTTAAGAGAATAACAATTGGAAGGGACTTTGGAGGTCTTCTAGTCCACCCACAATCTGTTCAAGCAGGAAACCCTATATCATTTCAGACAAATGGTTGTCCAATCTTTTCTTGAAAACCTCCAGCGTTGGAGCATTCACAAGTTCTGGATGTAAATCTTTCCACTGCTTGTTCTAACCATCAGGACATTTCTCCTTAACTGGTTCTCTCTTTGGTTAGTTTCCATCAATTTCTCCTCACCCTGCCTTCAGGTGCTGCCTTCATCTCTTAGAACCATATTCTATCTGGTGTTGATACAAAAGTAGGTCCCATTTAAATTGTCTTAACATGTAGGAAGGATGATAGGGGTGCATACAGCCATACAGATTTCAAATGTATCCAGTATTCAGTATGAGCCATAGTGGCGCAGTGGTTAGAATGCAGTACTTTAGGCTACTTCTGCTGACTGCCAACAGTTCAAGTCTTACCGGCTCAAGGTTGACTCAGCTTTCCATCCTTCTGAGGTGAGTAAAATGAGGACCCAGATTGTTGGGGGCAATATGCTAACTGTAAACTTCTTAGAAAGGTCTGTAAAGCACTGTGAAGTGGTATATAAGTCTAAATGCTATTGCTATTGCTATATACCCCAGCAAAATGTGAAATAGGTGTCTTCCTCTGATGCTTTTCCCTAGCAAATATTCTTATTCCTTCCATTTCGTTGGAATATATTTTCCAACGTGCTCTCTAAGACTGATTATGTGCCATCAAGTTGCTGTCGACTCTTACCAGCTAGAACAAGGGTCTTCAAACTTGGCAAGTTTAAAACTTCAACTTCAACTCCCAGAATTCCTGATTTAACATGACTGGAGGAGGAATTCTGGGAGTTGAAGTCCACAAGTCTTAAAGTTGTCAAGTTTGAAGACCCCTGACCTAAAAGCATCTTCTCTAGGATAATCTATGCCTCACCTGACCCTTTGTGTCTTTGAATGATGCAGCCATCACCAGTGTCACTGTGTACCTTGTATGTGCCAATAGTAATCCTTGTCTTCTCTTTCCTTTCATCTTTCCCAGCATTATGGTCTTCACAAGACAATTAGGCCCGTGAGATGTCCAAAATCTGGTCATTTAAATCTGGGTATTTGTGCCTCAGGTGAAAACTCTGAATTGATTTATTTTATCATCAATTTGCATGTCGCTATCCATGGTATTCTCGGGAGTCTTCTCCAACACCAAAGTTCAAAAGCATTGATCTTCTTTCTCTCCTGTGTCTTCAAAGTCCAATTTTAATGTCAAGAGAGGGAAAATTGGTGGCCTGTTTCAGCCTCATCTTTGTAAAGCTCTATCAAACCCTGCTGTTTGTGATCAAATTCATATGTGGCTTTTGATTTCTCTCTAGCTATGATGTTGCTAACTCAGTGCCCACCCTGCTACACCAGAGCATGATATTCCACCAACACCCAAGCATCAGGAACTCCACATTAAATGACTATTTTAAAAACCAGGGAGAGAGCTCCTTTTTCCCCCAGTCTTCTGAAGTTCCTCAAGAATAGTACATACAATTTAAGATTATAATTTTCTACCTACAATGGGTGGGAAAGTAGATTTTGTTGTGTTGAAAACATTTATAGTATTCAGATTTAAAAAAAAAACCAATTATCACTCCAGCCTACATATTTGTTTTTATCTTCTTTTAATGCAACCTAGGATTTGCATTGGCTTTTTGGGCTGCTGGGGCATACTGCTAGTGTTGACAGCTAGTTCATATTTAAGTGACTGTCCACTAGGACTCCAAAATCCCACTCACAGTTACCGTTACTGAGCCAGATTTCATTTAATTTGTTCCTGTACATTTGATTTCATGTGTGTTATATAAATTTCCCTCTGGGTTCAGTTCCAAATGAGGAAGAAAGACACTGGAAACATGTTGACTGCTTGGAAAAATGGTTTAATGGTGGGGAAGACCACATGGCTTGGAGCTCAAAATGAAAAGGATGATCACATACTTCAAGATGTTGGGTGAAGGAAAAGAAGAAGAGGCAAGATGCTGAGAGGCCCTTAGTTTATATCCTCTGTTGGGCCACACCTTAGTGTTTCCAGTTCTTGTGTAAGAAATATATCCCATTGGCTGTCAGACTCCCAGGAGCGGGGTTCTTAACTAATTTTGTAGGCTTTATCTGGACCACATGGCTTCATCTGAGTGCTGGCTGATGCAATCTTCCCAGGCCATGTGGTGAGATGGGTAGAGGTCTTTGTTATGTAGAATACTCTGCCCCAGGCCTTAATGGCCCCGTTAGTAAATGTGGGGGTGATTTCCTGCCTCTCTGAGTTTCTACTTCTCTTTTAGTGGAAATATTCTGCCTTTTTAAAAATATCTCCTAAAGTATTTCATTTTTCTAGGAGCGGGGTGGGTTATAACTTCTAACAATTGTTTAAGTGTAAAAAACCTTACTTTTCTCTACACTAAATTCCCTTTTGTTAGATAGGGTCCAGTGTTCAAGTCTGTTGAGATCCATCTGGATCTTGAGCTTGTCGGGTCTGCCCTCTTCACCTTGGTGCCTTGCCGGCATCCTGAAATCAAAGGTGAGGAGGGAGGAGGGGGACATGGGTGGAAGAAATGCAAAATCAACCTTCATATGTCTGTGATGGGAAATGGGGAGATGACAGCTTGACAAACAACAGGAGGGCTCAGAGCAAATTTGTGGCTGCACCCAAGGCTGTGCACCCTGAGAAACAATGTAAATTACTCTAAACACCTCAGCATTCTCAAAACTCCTAGGTGGACTCTTATTGGCTGAAGATGGACTGGTCATAGGGGAGGACTAGAATGTAGAGAAATTTTCTATATCTTTTGAGCATGGGGAATTTAGTTCTAGTCTAACTCTATTGCAACCAACATCTCTTAGTAAAAGAACCTATCATTTCAATCAAACGGAGTCAAGGGCCTTTCTTTCCTTAAGAGATCCGAATGGCAGAGCTTATCTTCTGGGGTGTTGGCTGTTCCTGCCAGTTTAGTGTCATCTGCAAATCTGACATGTTCCCCTTCCCTTCTATTTCCTCATTTTAATCATTTATGAAGAAGTTGAAGAGTACTGGGCCTAAAATGGAACCTTGTGGTACCCTACTGCTTCCTTCCTTCCATGTAGCTGAAGTACCATTAAGGACTACTCTTTGAGTATGGCTTGTCAGCCAGTTACAAATCCATCTGGCAGTGATGTTGTCTATTCCACACTGTACTAGTTTACCAAGAAGTAGGTTGTGGTCTACTTTGTTACATGCCTTGTTGAAATCCAACAATACTATGTCCACTGCATTTTGCTGGTCCACCTTTTTAGTCATTTTGTTAAAGAAAGAAACAAGATTGGCCTGGCATAGTCTGTTTTTGACAAACCCATGTTGACTCTATTTATTTGACAGAGCTATTCAATCCATATTTTAAGTGAAACTTCTGATATTTTATTCAAAATTAATGTGTGGCTGCTACCAAAAAACCTCCCACTGTTCCTGAGTTAAGAGGGACCAGTTAAAGAATTTACTTTTTAATCATGCAGTCATATTTTAAATCATTCATTCATTAAAAAACAAAGAAAATCCACATTTCATTTAGAGTCTTTCCCAATGCATTTATTGGTATATATCCTTCCCTAACATTTATATGTTTGTGTCTATCTTTTGATATGTTTGTGTTATCTTTTGTAATATTTTGAGATAGATGCCAGCACACAATGCAGAGTTAATTGTAGAATGCAGAATTCAATTCTCCATTATAGAATTAAGGAAGGCACTGGTATAAAATTCAGAATTAATTATAGAATTCAGAATTCACTTCTCTAGCATAGGTGGATTCCAGTACAGAATGATACAATTAATTCAGGAAGATCAACCATATCATCACTGGAAATTTTCTTTAATCAACCAACAGGAAAAGATAAAAAAGAGAACTCTGATCCTTATTATAGCTTTCAAATTCAACTCATTTTTTTTCCTTTAAATGGCGGTGAAATTAGTATTTCTGAGAAACAGAGCTGTTTCAGCTGTGACAAAGGATGCAAGGTCACTTCTGAGATGAATCCAAGGAACAATCTGAAATCTCATTAAGCCTGGGCAAGCTGCAGCAGGACCACTTTGTGATCAGCTGGGATAAATTGGAAGCAGACTATGGTTCATTAAAAGCCAGCGCTGTATGCAAAGTGAGCAAAATAATAAGGCTGACCCAAAGAAATATGATCATCCCCATAGTTGAACAATGCAGTGGGAGCTGCTGTCCAAGAAGGAAATATAAATGACAGTAGTTGCATTTGGGGATACGTCATTTTATAAGCTTTATTAACCTGAACTTCAATCCCCCTTATGTCATGTAGAGCAATGAAAAATGGACTAGCACAATATTTAACAGAATAACTGTCAATTTTCCAATTAATGCATCCATTGAAAGCAGAACTTTGAGGCAGGTAGATTCCTCAAAGAACAATATATTGGATACATCAAAACTGACTCTGAAAGTTCCTGTGGTTTTCACCTAGTTGAAAACCGAAAAGTTTCCCCTTCCCCCCAGGTCATTGGTCACGTTGTGCAATAGTGGTGCTGGCAGGTTGCCTGGTTACTCCATTCCTCCTCTTCTCGGCCACCTGTTGGAATGACCTTGGTTCCCACAAGAAAACTTTATTTTGAGGGCAAAGCCGAGTTGTCTAATTCCCCCCCGCCTTTCTCCCCCTCTACAACCATGGCAACCATGAAGCCTCAAAGAGGGCCTCAGCCAGGTTCACTTCAGGGTTGACAATAACAGAGTTGGAAGGGACCTTTGAGGTCTTCTAGTCCAACCCCTTGCTCAGGAAACCCTCTGCTCAGGAAACCTGCTGTCCCACTGCTCAAGAAAATTTATACCATTTAAGACAAATGGTTGTCCATCCAATCTCCAAGAATGTAATAAGGGTTAATGGAGACGCAGTTTCTGTAAGCAACACCAGAATGTTTCCTTCCTGCCTTGCTTACAGGATTAGGCCAGTAATTTCTTCTAACAACCAGTTCTCTGAACTGCTTAGAACAGTGGTTCCCAACCTTTTTTTCGCCCCGCACCCCTAAAGAAATTTCACTCGAACCTCGCACCCCCTGAAATAAATAATAAATAAAAATGTCAACATATAGCCAATAACCTATTATTTACCTGGACTTTTCTCGCACCCCCTGGAATATCGTCTCGCACCCCCAGGGGGTGTGAGCAACCCAGGTTGGGAATACCTGGCTTATAATGTTAACAACGGATTCTAGCGAATAGGTGTGAACTGGTAGAATTCCACCCCTGAATATATGGAAACTAATCAAGGAGAGAAGCAATCTAGAACTAAGAAGAAATTTCCTGACAGTTAGAACAATTAATCACTGGAACAACTTGCCTCCAAAAGTTGTGGGTACGCCAACATTGGAAGTTTTTAAGAAGAGATTGGACTACCATTTGTCTGAAATGATATAGGATTTCCTGACTGAGTAGGGGATTGGACTAGAAGACCTCCAAGGTCCCGTCCAACAATTCTATTATCCATCTGGCACAAATCTCACAGATAGCTGTGATTAAACAGCTTTGGCCAGGCCTAATCCTGACTGCAGAAGTCTAGAATTTGTTCAGCAGAGAATAGAATAGAATAGAAGAGAAGAGGAGAGGAGAGGAGAGGAGAGGAGAGGAGAGGAGAGGAGAGGAGAGGAGAGGAGAGGAGAGAAGTCTTTATTAGCCAAGTGTGATTGGACATACAAGGAATTTGTCTTGGTGCCAAGGCTCTCAGTGTACCTAAAAGAAAAGATACAAGAGTCACGAATCTATCAGAGTATGACTACTTCATAGTTATGTAGATGGAGGAGTGAGGGTACTGCCTGATATGAAATTTGTGGTGGAATTACAGCCTAAAGGAAACTGAGGAGAAAGAGGTGATGGCATATAGAGTTTCTCTGAGGAGGAAGTGACATAGGCTAGACTAATGAAGCCTTTATCTAGCCATTTTTAGTTCCCAAGAGAATGTGGTGAGTATGGCAAGATTCTTGTACATAGGTGATCAACAATAAAGAAACTGCATTGGGCTGCTCATAGAGTTATTCTGGTTGCAAGGAGCCCTTGTGGCACAGTGGTTTAAGTGCAGCAGTAGGAGTAGCACTTAGCCTTACATATCAATTCACAGTGCTTTACAGCTCTCTCTACGTGGTTTACAGTGTCAGCATATTTCCACCAACAATCAGGGTCGTCATTTTACTGACCTCAGAAAGATGGAAGGCTGAGTCAGTCTTGAGCCTGTGAGACTCAAACTGCAGAACTGCCGGTAGCCAGCAGTCAGCAGAAGCAGCCTTCAGTACTGCATTCTAACCACAGTGCCACCCCGCCAGTTACAAGGAAATTCTGCCCACAGCCTGGAGTTCAATCCTGATAGGGGTCAAGGTTGACCTTCTATCCTTCCAAAGTCAAGTAAAATGAGGATCCAGATGGTTGGGGGTAATATGCAAATAATATTTACATTGTCAACCCCCAGAAAGTGCTGTAGAATACTGTGGGACAGTATATGAGCCTAAATGCTATTGCTATTGTTATTTCAACCTGATAAATTAGGCTAGTGTCCTAAACATTTGATGAGCCTTGGTGGTGCAGTGGTTAGAGTGCAGTACTGCAGGCCACTTCTGCTGACTGCTGGATGCCTGCAATTTGGCAGTTCAAATCCCACCAGGTTCAAGGTTGACTCAGCCTTCCATCCTTCTGAGGTGGGTAAAATGAGAACCCAGATTGTTGGGGGCAATAGGCTGACCCTGTAAAGCCGTTTAGAGAGGGCTGTCAAGCGGTATATAAGTCCAAGTGCTATTGCTATCAGGAGGCCTTTAAAAATACAGTACTTTTGCAGTCAGTCTCCCTTAAAATAACTGGGTCTCTCTGTACACAATACCTGGACCAAAATATTAAACCACATTCCAACTACCAACCAGAGGTGGTATTCAGCAGGTTCTGACCAGTTGCGGAGAACTTATAGTGAAAATTTTGAGTAGTGTGAGTAGTTTGGAGAACCAGCAAATACCACGTCTCACTGGCCCTGCCCCCTTATTCTCTGCCTCCTGGGTCCCAGTTGATTGGCTGGGTCTTCTTTTGTTGCCCTGCACAGGAGAACGGAGCCGTAAAGCAGGTTAGTGGGGTGGGGAGGGAATGGAGATCTTGCAGTATCCTTCCCCTGCCACTTCCACCAAGCCACACCATGCCCACCAAGCCGGTAGTAAATCCCACTACTGCTACCAGAATCCCACTACTGCTACCGTTCCAGGGAAAAACAGCAAACCATTGGAAATGCACCTTTTGCTGCAAACACCTGTGGTTGCAGACTTGCGGTGTGTAGAAATGGATTCTCGGGGAGATCCATAGAAATTATTGCTTTGTAAGAAGGTTTGCAGCCTTTGTTCCATGTAGTATTTGCTTGGCATTTTAGAACTTCGTAAACAAATCATTGGCCAGAAATAATTTATCCTATTTTTTCCTCCCCTATTTTGCTGAAAATAGAGACTCATTATTCTCTTCATGGTGCATGAGCTGACTTGCCCGGTTTCAGTCCATTATTTGGGTAATGCCTTCCTAACATTATTACAAATGTCATATTCTAATTGGGGCCAGCAACTCCCAGCTGTTGTATGTGATTAACCCTGACATTTCATGGTGGAAATGTTTTAAGAACATGATTTTATGCAGTTGTATATTTTAAGGCCATCATTTCCATGCTGTAACCTGGCAGAGATATAGCGGGTCTGTTCCTTACAAAAGCAGCTGATAAAACCGCAAACATGTTTCTGCCCCAGGAATCTACAATAGAATTTCTGATTCTTAAGCAACCTATTGCCACTGTTCTTTTTTTTCAGCCTGAGTTGATTTGTTAAGAGCTAGCAGCAGTAGAGTTCAAAATCTCATCTTACTTGTTTTCCGCAAGCACCTCTGCTTTACCGTTTGTTATTATTGTTTGAGAAATGCTTTTTTTTTTTAACCATCGGGTTGCATGTCTTGTCTGAGTGATAGCAATGGTGGTATTCTACTGGTTTGGCCCGGTTCTGCCGTGCCGGTAGCGCCAATGAGCAGTGATCAAACTGGTTCGCTCTGATGCTCTGCTGTTGGGCCCATCTGCCCACCCGGACTCCCATACTAACCATTGTGTCCTGCTTTTGAAGCACAGCTGTTTTGCGCGGCACAACAGATCGCTGCGCAGCAGCTGCTGAAGCGACAGGGAGAGTGCAGGATTGCAGGAGGCAAGTCAAAATGCCTCTACACCTGCGCAAAGTGCTCGTTTGGCACACACAAAGCATGCCCACCAAGTCACACCCATCAAACCAGTGTTAAAAAAAATTGAAACGCACCACTGGGTGATAGGGATAGAAGTGTAATATGTAGTCCTTCCATGAATTCAGGAACAATGAACGTTTGCGGGTTCGAAGGTTATAGAAACAGAACTGGGGTCTTCCAGACATCTCCATGAATATGTTTGTGCCTTCAAATCCATCTTGACATCTGGTCACTAAGGTTTTCTTGGCAGGATTTTTTTTTCAAATAGATTTTCATTGCCTGCTTGAGACACAGTGACTGGCTCAAAGTCACCCAGCCAGCTTTCACGCCTGAGGCAGGACTCGAACTTATAGTCTCCTGATAATTGACCCAAGGCTGCCCAGCTGGCATTTTGCCTAAGGCAGGACTAGAGCTGATGGTCTCCTGATTTCTAGCCTGGTGTCTTAACTACTACATCAAAATGGCTCTCTTCGGTAGTATACAGAGAGTCCTTGACTTATAACCATTTGTTTAGCCACAAAGTTAACCGTAACCCTGAGAAAGAGTGACTTATGACTGATTCTCTGATTTATGACCATGACAGCCTCCCTACAGTCACATGATCAAAATTCGGGCACTTGGCCACTGGCATGAATTTACAATCGTGTAATGGCCATGTGCGACTCTCCAACAAGGAAAATCAATGGTGGGGAGCCAGATTGACTTAACATGACCTCAGGTTCACTTAACAATGGCCGTAGTTCACTTAACATCCATGGCAGAAACGTTAAAAAAAATCAGACCTAACTCACAATAACTGCTTTGTCTCACATTGGAAATTTTGGTCCCAAGTGTAGTCGTAAGTTGAGGACTGCATTATAGGAACTTGTGTTGTTTTTTGAATAAATTTCCCTGTGATCTAGTTCTGTTAGTGTGGAATTACTGTGGCATTCCTATATACAGCAGGGGTCTCCAACTTTGGCAACTTTAAGGCTGGAGGGAGGGGTGGGATTCAAATTTCTTAACAACCGGTTTTGTGGGTGTGGCCTAATTTGTGGGTGTGGCCTAATTTGTGGGTGTGGCTTGGTGGGCATGTGACTGATTGGGCATGGCTTGCTGACTGGGCATGGCTTGGTGGTCATGTGACTGGCTGGGCATGGGTTGTGTGTAAATATTATAAATATTAATGTAAATATTGAATTTTTTATTTTAAAAAAGAGCAACTTTTACCCAAAATCAGGCAAAGCAGGCAGGCAGATTGAGTTGCTCACAGAATCACAGATTCATTCAGAGATCTACCATTCTGCAATCTGCTACCTGAGGCTGCACTGAAAAATAGAAGCTTCATTTCCGGAATCCAACAATTTCCTGCTTTCTATTTAATCTAAATCTCCCAGCACAGCAGAACAGCCGATGGTCGGGGGGGGGGGGGGGGGGGGGAAAAATAGCAACTTAGCAGGCAAGTTTGATGGGGCGGGGAGGGGAGGGCCAGCCAGTGGCACAATTTGCGGGTTTTCCGAACTGTGCAGAATTGTAACAATCGGTTCTATAGAACTGGTCCGACCAGGTAGAATCCCACCCCTGCCTGGAGGATTTCAACTCTTAGAAGCTGGCTGGGGAATTCTGGGAGTTGAGGTCCGCCAAGCTTAAAGTTCCTAAGGTTGGAGATCCCTCTGATATACAGTATATTGTGATTCTTGCTGACGCTGTGAGGTTGTTTCTTTCAGGAGTTTCATTAAAGCAAGCATCAGAAAATCCTATTCTTGATCAAGTATCTTTTTGGGGATTAGTGGGAAAGGCAAAAACATTGATGAATGCACATTGGCAATCAGGTTGGAAAGCTTGTCACATAGCCTTCCTCTCAAGTGTGAAAAGCTGTCTTAGGTCAAACTATATCCGGTCACATTTGCCTAAGCTCAGGTGCATGACTGTAAGGAAAAAATTTTTTCCTCAAGCTAAAAAACAAACACACTTGCAACTCTCTGTATCCCTGAGCCACATTTTTCAGAGTAAATGAAGTTTGATAATAATTGGACCCCTCGCTTGACTCTGACTCCCCTCTGCTTGTTAATGAATCCATGTGCAAAGTAGGAAAATAAATGGCAACGGGGTGAACAGCAGCTGAGCTCTGATTAACAAATAAATAGAGTTTCTGTCTGAAAGGAAACTATTGGTGCATCATACCTAGAACCCTGGAAATGTTACCTTTGAAGCTGCATCCATCTAAACATATTGAGGAGCCTTCTAGATTCCTATCTTCTGGATTCCTATCAAATGTCCTATTTTACATCTGGTGACAAACTTATTTCTACAGGGGAATGCTGTAGTGCCATGATAGAAGTTATATAGCGTTGGAAGAAATATCCGTCTGCCTCAGTTCCAAGTGAGTAGAAAGATACTGGAAACACGGAGGCTGATTGGAAAGATGGTTTTATTGATAGACAGGATCACATGGGTTTGAAGTCCTGGGCAGCTGACCATATGGAGTGGAGATTGAAGGGCTATTTCTACATTCTCTTGGGCCTTGCCCTTGAGCTACCTGTTCCTGTGGTAAGAGCATGTATTCTATTGACAGACTCCCATGGGGCCATGTGGGATCATGTTTGTCTGAATCAAGTTTGCCTGAAGCCTGGAGGATGATGCAATGTCCCCAGTGACTGTGAAATGCGGTGAGCTCTGCTGCTAGATAATCCTATTATGTCCTGGAGAGTCATGTCTTAATCCCATCATCCTGGAGCTGAAGGTCTTTTTGTCTTGTAGATAGGCTGACCCAGTCCTTCTCAATGGGCACCAAATATCTGCTGGGGGCAGGGAGCTGCTTTCTATCTTTAAAACAGGTTTCTTCTTTTATCATCCATGGAAATATAATATTCTGCCTTTTTAATATTTCTCAAACTATTTCATTGTAGGTGGGGTGACTTCCCTCAAGAGATTGTCTTTTTTTTCATAGTGTCTCTTCCTATCAAAATTCCCTTTCCCGTCTCTTTCTCCTTCTCTTCCCTTTCTTTTCTCCTTCCTTTCCCATCCTCTTTCCCTTGCCTTAAATTCGCTTTCCTTCTCTATTGCTTTCCCTTCCCTCCCCTCCCCTCCCTTTCTCCTTGTCAGAATAGCAAAAAGCACCTGAGTCTTTAGGTGTTTCAAAGATTAGATTTTAAAAAAAATATATTCAGCAACCTTGACTTTCTTTTGTGACTTCGGGGGCATAAACCCTTTCTTTTTGAATTATACTGTAAATGAAAAACCTGTGTCCTTGGGCTTTTTTGTAAGGGGCAACGATAAAGGTAGGAGGTGACATTTTTGTCTGAAAGTGGATGTTATAACATTGGCTAGTCTTGCTCTGGCAGCTGCTCCAGAGCCTGATTGAGCTCACAGATGGAGTCTACTGCACTCAGGGCGGCAAAAGCAAATGTTCTTTTTCAGGATCACCCAACAAAGCTCTTTCTTCTTCTTTTTTTCCGCTAAAGAATCAAACGTATAGCAACTCTAGAAATAGTCTTGCTCAACTTTTGGCAAAAGGAATAATAATCAAAAATGAGAAATACGGCAGTTGAATACTACAAAACGTTTAAAAAATATTTTTGCAAGTCAGTTGGATAAATAAAGAGCTGAGACTCACTGGACCATGATTATTGTAAGAATGTGTGACAAACTAGAGTCATTAAATTTGGTAGCAGAGTTGTGAACAATCGTCCCCAAGACTATTCTGTAGAGGTGAAGAAGAACTTTGTGTCAGAAAATGATGGCTCCATATCTCTTTTTTGGTGGGGAGGCAGATTCATCCCATAGGTGTGATGGATTCTGTTTACAGAGGAGGAAGTTATGTGATGGACTACAGTGAAGCCAAAGAAAGGAGAGATTATATTCCAAAGGAGAGAGGGAGATGAGAGACAGCCCATCCCAGAGCTGTAATCAGAGGAAGAGTTAAGATAGTTACTGTCTTGAATCTTCTAGGATAAATCTCTTAGGGTTAGAATGATATAGCTTTAGTCTGGCAAGATTCCGTCCATAGGGTATGAACAAATAAAGAACTGAACTTTGGCCTTTTGAACTACGTCACTTAAAAAGTCTGCCACACATTTCTTTGGAAAAGCACCTTCTCCACCGTTCATCCAGTGACAGGTGTGTAGATGTGCTCTGATCCAGTTTGAACCATCTGTTCAATTGGAAACAGAAATTGGACTTTATTAAGAAAATCCAGTTGATAGGATTACCCCAATCCATTTCTGAATTGTCAGATGGATTTGTTGGCAACTGATTCAAATCTGATTTTTCAATCCAACATTCTCCTTCTTTTTGGAAAGTTAATTCGGTTTGGAGATTGAGTCAAAATGCTTTCAAATGGAACCACTTGACTAATAATTTTGCACAGCCCTACTTTTCTTCTTAAAGGCGTTTTCAAAATCTGCCAGGTTTTATGGATCTGTGATCTGGTATGACTTTTTGTGTGCTTTTGCTTGTAATCTAATTCTTACTTAACGTTAGCACTACTGCGAATAGTGATTGCATTCTTCTATTTATTTTTCTGATTTGATTATTTCTTGGCATGTTGTGTCTCCCTTAAGGCCTTCTCTCTGGGTGAGAGCCCTAAGAATATTAATAAAGAATAAATATATAGCCAAATCACTGTTACAAATTGAAATTGCATGCACATTTGATCTAATGTGCAATAGCTTGCACAGTTAAGTAACCGTCGTATATATGGGTCTCCAGTTCTTACCTACCCCCATGAAGTTTCATATCACAAGAATATCAGAGGTGTTTACAATATCCATTAAAACATTATCGTAAACTCTTAATGGAACAATTTTGCTCTTTGATATTAAGGCAATGCTTTCTACAGGAGAGCTGACCACCATCCTAATAATTTTTCATTCCATTTTATGCCACACTTATTTGCTTCAGTTCATTTATACATCTAATTCACGTAAGCAGTAAACCATGGATTATTACGTTTAACCAAAGGATAGCTTTCTTGGACTCCTGGTAGACATCTTTTTTCTGAATAAATAACTCTAGGATTGTCACAGCTGTTTCAGATTTCATTTCATTAATACATTTATACACTGTTTCATGTGCCAAAGCATCGCAGGGCAGTTTGCAATAAAAAACAGCCATCAGATACACCATAAAACAATATAAACAACACAAAACAGTACAATTTAATAAAACATATTGATGAAGAGAGCAGAAAGGGAAAGGAAAACCCATCAGTCCTCAGATTAAGAATGCTTGGGTCAGAATAGCAATAGTAGTAGCACTTAGACTTATATACTGCTTCACAGTGATTTACACTCTAAGCAGTTAGAGTCAGCCTATTGACCCAACAATCTGGGTCCTCATTTTACTTACCTCGGAAGGACGGAAGG
>NW_020769330.1:15373602-15390600 GCF_900518735.1 Pseudonaja textilis | reverse complement strand
ATAGAGCTGGAATGGACCTAGTTCAAAGTCCATGTAGTAGATCCTATACTATTCCGGACAACCATTCCAACTCTATTTTTCTGTAATTGTTGATAAGGAAGCTGGATAGCAGACATTGCAGTACCTGAAGACAGTAGAAAATTACAAACTAAAAAGACCTGCGAATAGAAGTAGAACTACTATGTAAAAGAAAGCAAAGATAGTACCAATAATGATAGGTGGCTTGAGTGCAACCATCTATGGAGGTCCAATCCAATTCTAATGGTTGTTCCAAAGGTGCTTTTCCAAAAGCAACTGGGCTTTTTTTTTCTTTTTTTTTTCTTTTGAAAACTTTTCTCATTCAAGAAGCTTCTTAACCAGATGATTGGAACAAATTATAAATCCTTCCAGTTCCCATCAGTCAGTTAGAACTGAGGAAGCTTCTTGGATGAGAAGCAAAATGTTTTCAAAGGGAAAACAAATCAAGAAAGTCCAGTTGCCTTTTTCAATACACCTTTGGGACTTGGCTACAATCTCAGAATATCTGGAGCACCACTTGAATACCATCAGTATTGACAAAATCTCCATTAGACAATTGCAAAAGGCAGTTTTGTTGGAAGAGCTTACATCCTACATTGATACATTTAACACTATCTGCCTATCCTAGCTCCTCTTTTTATAGCTGAATAAAAATTTCAAATCAAGTCCAAATATCTGGCTGACTATACAGCAGCCATAATGATATAATTATTTCTCTCTTATCCTTTAAGATCCTCACAACAACCCATACAGAAGGTTCACTTTTCTTGTCCACAAACATCCAGCCAAATAAATGAGTCATTGATTGAGGTGATGGCCATATAAATTGATTGAATGGATGGATGGACAGATTATTTCAATATATACAATACATACATACATAAAATGCACCTTAAAGAAATCATAATGATGTCTGTGAATATGATCAGATAATTCCAAGGTGCCACCACTGTTTTAAAATACTCCCTTACTAGCAGAAATCTAACAGATGTAGCTTTTCTTCACCATTCCGAAAGAATGCAAGTTGTCAACAATGGGATAAGAGTGTTGCTATGGCAATATGATGCAAAAAGGGATTAGAGCTCTAGCAATTGAAAAAAAATCATCCTGCATCGATCTTGTCACTGATGCCTTGCAGGCTATAGAAGATAAAATCTCCTTTGAGTTGAACTCAACTTCTGATGATATGTCCATACTTTGTATTGATAACAATACAAAAAACATTTTACCTTCCTCCTCCTCCTCCTCCTCCTCCTCCTCCTCCTCCTCCATCTGGTCTGGTCTACAACCTCAAAGTTGCGTGTAGTCTTCCATCCATTAGATTAGATTAGATTAGATTAGATTAACAGAGTTGGAAGGGACCTTGTAGGTCATCTAGTCCAACTCCCCACCCAAGCAGGAGACCCTACACCATTTCTGACAGTCTCTTCTTGAAAGTCTCAAGTGATGGCACTCCCACAACTTCTGAAGACAACTTCTGTTCCACTGGTTGATTGCTCTCACTGTCAGAAAGTTTCTCCTTATTTTCAGGTTAAATCTCTCCTTGTTCAGGTTCCATCCATTATTCCTTGTCTGGCCTTTGGGTGCTTTAGAAAATAGCTTGACCCCTTCCTCCCTGTGGCAGCCCCTCAAATATTGGAAGACGGCTATCATGTCTCCCCTGGTCCTTCTCTTTACTAGACTAGCCAAGCCCAGTTCCTATAACCATTCATTGTATGTTTTAGCCTCCAGTCCCCTAATCATCCTGGTTGCTCTTCTCTGTACTTTTTCTAGAGTCTCAATATCTTTTTTATAATGTGGTGAACAAAACTGGATGCAGTACTCTAGGTGTGGTCTTACTAAGGCTTTGTAGGGTGGTATTAGTACCTTCCGTGATCTTGATTGTATCCCTTTATTAATGCAATTTAGGATTGCATTGGCTTTTTTGGCTGCCGCTGCACACTGCTGGATCATATTTAGCTGGTTGTCCACTAAGACTCCAAGATTCCTCTCACAGTTACTGCTCTTGAGCCTGGTTTCACCCAATCTATATATCCAAGTAGTGATTTCTAGACACAACAGTCCTCTTATGGAGCAGCACATTACCATGCATATCATTGATTTACACCTCAGAGAAACATCATGCATAAGCCACAAACTTGATATAGCATAGACATATACAGTCTGGGGTCGTGAGGTTTATATATGTTTTTCACCTTTAAAGCCTTTCATTGCCATGAAACCAGGTTCCCTGATTTCTTATCTTAATCTTTATTCCAATTATATCATGCCATCCCATCCAGTCAAGCAGAATGGATATGCTGCCAAGTTTGCACTGTTAAAGAATAAAGAATCTCTGAGCTTGGTTGTTTGCAAATATTTCTGAGCTTGCAGATATTTCATGACCAAACTAAGTAACATCATCAGAGCTCAGACAACTCTGAGCAACCAAACTCAGAGAACAGCCAGGACCAGTGGTGGGATTCAATTTTTTTTTACTACCGGTTATGTGCCCATGGCTTGGTGAGCATGGTGTGGCTTGGTGGGCATGGCAGGAGAAGGATGCTGTAAAATCTCCATTCCCTCCCCCACTCCTGGAGGGTTACTGCAAAATCCCGATTCCCTCCCCACCCTACTAACCTGCTTTCCAGCTCCATTCTCCTGTGCAGGGCAACAAAAAAGACCTAGCCAATCAGCTGGGACTTGGGAGGCAGAGAATAGATGGGGGCGGGGCCAATCAGAAGTGATATTTGCTGGTTATCCTAACTATTCAAAATTTCCACTACCGGTTCTCTAGAACTGGTCAGAACCTGCTGAATACCACCTCTGCCCAGGACCCCTCAATTCTGAGCTACAGATATTATCTTCTATCAGAATTTTGACTGGTAGGTTTCAGGAAGAGAGCCCTCTGAAACATTTTATCCCTAGGGGTGAGGTGAATTCCCACACATCTGGTTTCTAGAAAGAAACTTAAGACATAGCTATGCCAATTGGCATGGAGGTCAGAGTGATATGCAGCTGTGGGGAAGGTTGGTGTCATGAGGTTATTCTTTCCACTTCATTATTTGTCAGGCAGAAAAGTCAGATCCGCACCTGAAGGTCCAAATAAACAGATTTTTTTTTTTGCTAACTATGCCTATGCACAGGAATCTTCTCATCTAATGGTTAGAGTTAAAAAGGGTCAACAGAATCCAAGGACATTTGGGCTTTGTTTGTTTGTAGCTATGTAGGGATTCTAGACTAAGCCCTCTCTTGACTCCAGCCTCTAGCTTCTGCCACTCCTTTGCCTACGCTTTTTAATATTGTAATCTTACCTTTCAAATGTTACTTTTGTTTTTTATTTCTGCTTTTACACTGATATGGTTTTAATTGTAACCCACCCTGAATCACTTACATGAGCCAGATGATGTAGAAATGTAATGTATAAATAAAAATAATGGTTTATCCAAGTTAAACCTTTCATGTCTAAAATGAGACAACGCCAAAATTCAGCAAAGTATGGAATTTGAATCTGCAAGAAAAGTATTAAAATTTACAACAATTCAGTTGTTTATCACTCTACCTCTAACATACCAAAGCAAATAAATATATTTTACCTCACAAAGAACAACTATTTGCCCAAATGTAAAATGTCCACTTTTAGGGAGAAAAAGGTGAAGCTAATTAAAACCATGTTTTAAAACTTTCCTAGTGCATCTTCTTTGATCCGTTCCCACTTTTTCTGTTCTTTATTTTTTAAAAATGTTTTTATAGCTGTGTTGTTTTCCCCACATACCAACAAGCCCTTTCCTTCTCTCCCTCTTTATTATCCTCTGACAATGTCCTCAAATATGACGGAGTTAATAAAAGAAACTATAAATAAATATGCCTCTCCTCTTCTTTTCTATTTTCTTCCCCTCCTGGTCTCAGATGGAGTCTCTTCGGGTCGAAGCCATCATTTCTGTTTTGCATAATTGACATCATTATCTGTCAGGCTGCTTAACTTAGGCTTCCAGTCATTATCAGATCATTAGAAAAAGGCCTGTAATAAGTTCAGAAGGCCAATTGCCTGTCTCCTAATAACTGGCAAAGAGAGTGGTGATAGAGGCCTGAGGGAGAAAGTATTGAAGCAGATAGAGGATTTTTAATGACCAAATCAAGGGAGGAAGAAGTCCACCTGTGCCTCAGCGAACAAGCTAATCCCAGCTTGGAGTTCGGGCAAAAATGCAAAATGTTCTTGTCTCCAAACCTTCTAACTGAAAGCAACCAAGAGTACATTGAGGTTATAGCTCAACCAACTCCTGAATTAAATCTTTTTTTCTTCTTCTCATTGGAAGAGCAACTTCTGGAATGAATAAGAAAGGAGAGATAGGGGTTGTTATTTGTTTGTTCATTTAAAAGTTTTATACAGCCAACCATTTCAGTTTTTATTGCTCTTAGGAAGGCTAGTGTCAGATCCATGTATCTGCCATTCTTCAATGGAAGAAGAGGGGGAGGGATTTGGTACACATAATCCTTTTTGATGTAACCTGAATATATTAAATCCTATATTGATTCTGTATAACTTGCTCATGATATACAACCGGAGGAGTGGAGCCAGATGTCCAGAAACTTGTCACCTCTTGAAGAGATAACAAGATGAGAAGGGATCATAAAAATTCCAGCTCTGGAAGACTATCCTGGGAACTCTGCTAAGATACGTTCCCAGAGAAGGGGAGGGGGGAATTAACATGTTGGTTCTTTGTTTGACTAAATCCACATCTCAATAAAGGGAGGGGTTCTAACTTCCTTTATCTATGACTGTATGCCTGGAAGCATCTTAGATTCTGCTTTGCCTAGTGTTGGGTTTAAATCCCTTTCAATAAAGGATTCCTTTTGAAACCCCTGGTTTTCAGAAGTTCATTCTTTTCTGTTGAAAAAGTCCAATGCTTACAGCTAGCAGGGTAGAAGCCTGCCAAAGTTCAGAATAGAATAGAATAGAATAGAATAGAATAGAATAGAATAGAATGGAATGGAATGGAATGGAATGGAATGGAATGGAATAGAATAGAATAGAATAGAATAGAATAGAATAGAATAGAATAGAATAGAATAGAATAGAATAGAATAGAATAGAATACTTTATTGGCCAAGTGTGCTTGGACACACAAGGAATTTGTCTTGGTGTAAATACTCTCAGTATCCATAAAAGAAAAGATACATTTGTCAAGAATCATAAAGTACGACACTTAATGATAGTCATGACTCAGGGCAAGAGTTGTTCCCTATAGCAGGAGCTGTGATGATATACATCAGGAGTCTCCAAACTTGGCAACTATAAGACTTGTGGACTTCAATTCCCCAGCCAGCATGTAGAATTGTAGCAGACAGTCCACAAGTCTTAAAGTATATAGTAAGATACAGAAGGATCTTGACAGACTTGAACATTGGGCGCTATCTACCAAAATGAAATTCAGTGGTGAAAAAAGTAAGGTTCTACATTTGGGCAAGAAAAATCAAATGCACAGGTACAGTATATGTGGTATACTATATTGCTCAATAGTAGTAACTGCGAGAGGGATCTCGGAACCCTAGTGAACAACCATTTAAATATGAGCTAGCAGTGTGCAGCAGCTGCCAAAAAAACTAACACAGTTCTAAGCCAGAGGGTTAGAATCAACATTATGTGAAGTGTTAATACCACTTTATAATGCCTTGGTAAGGCCACACTTGGAATACTGCATTCAGTTTTGGTCACCATGATGTAAGAAAAAGGTTGAGACTCTAGAAAAGAGTGCAGAGAAGAGCAACAAAGATGATTGGGTACTGGAGGCTAAAACATATGAAGAACTATTGCTGGAATATGTCTAGCCTAGTGAAAAGAAGGACTAGGGGAGACATGATAGCAGTCTTCCAAAATTTCAGGAGCTGCCACAAAGAAGAAGGAGTCAAGCAGGGGTGGGATTCTACCAGTTCACACTTATTTGCTAGAACCGGTTGTTAACATTCTAACCAGTTTGGGGAACTGGTTGTTAGAAGAAATTACTGGTCTAATCCTGTAAGGAAGGCAGGAAGGAAACATTCTGGTGTTGCTTACAGAAATTGCTTCTCCATTAACTCTTTTTACATTCTTGGCAGGACTAGATTTCCTTTCTCTGGAACTTCTCTGGAGTTTTTTTGTCCTCCTTTGCTGGTACTTTGCCTGTACGGTGTGACCATTCAAGTTACAATGGCATTGAAAAAAGTGACTTATGGCCATTTTTCACACTTACGACTGTTGCAGCATCCCCACAGTCATGAGAGGCCAAGCGCGGAGATGGGTGCCTCGATGTGAGTGATGTCGAGTTGGCCACACCCAGCCAGTCACATGACCACCAAGCCATGCCCAGCAATTAAGCCACGCCCACAGAACCAGTTGTTAAAAATTTTGAATCTCACCCCTGTAATCAAGCTTTTTTCCAAAGCATTTGAAGGCAGGATAAGAAGCAATGGATGGAAACTAATCAAGGAGAGAAGCAACTTAGAACTCAGGAGAAATTTCCTGACAGTTAGAACAATTAATCAGCAGAACAACTTGCCTCCAGAAGTTGTGAATGCTCCAACACTGGAAGTTTTTAAAAAGATGTTGGATAACCATTTATCTGAAGTGATGTAGGATTTCCTGCCTAGGCAGGGGGTTGGACTAGAAGACCTCCAAGGTCCATTCTAACTCTGCTATTCTATTCTATTCTATTCTATTCTATTCTATTCTATTCTATTCTATTCTATTCTATTCTATTCTATTTAGATAGTAAAGAAGTAGATTCCTAGGAAGAAGAGGGTGTGGCAAAAAGGCCATAAAATGGGGCAAAACTCAACAAATATCTTGCTTAACAACTGATATTTTGGGCTCAATTATGGTCATAAGCTGAGGACTACCTATACTCACCTACAAAGATATGCTTTTGTACCCCAGTTTCTACTGCAAAGCTGGACAAAATCTGGATTCTTTCACACATGCAATGGGACATGAAAATTAGGGCTTAGGAAGGCGGAAAAAAATGTTATGCGGTTATACTGAGGGCTAAGTATTCAAATTAATTCCCATTAATAAATAATCAAACCTGTTATAAATCTGTCTAAATATTTATACAAACTACAGCTCCATCAAGGCTCATTTCTTTCATTCTTAATGACACAGATATTTGAGTTTGAGTCATTGGACATTGTTTGAGTTCAGAATGTAAACGTATTAAAATTAACTCATCAACATGTTTCAACAGCTAATCAATTGCGAAGTGATTTTTTTTTAAAAAAAAAAGAAGGCAAATGCTAATATAGCTTTCCACCTTCACCCAGCTGTTCTTTCTGCAAACATAGGAGAAATCTCCTCCTCTCCAATCAACTATGGGACCCATTTTCATAAGTACCATTATTTTATGGAAGGACCATAAGATATGTAAAGATTTATGCCGAGGACTCCATGGTAATGAATGGGAGGAACTCCGGCATTTGGGTTTTAAATCTTGGACACATCTGGTTGGAATGTATAACCAGAAAATGAGCAATGAGATGGGTGCAGGAGACAGTGAATGACTTCAAAGAAGTGGTGATATCCCCTTTAATCAAGAAACCTTCACTAAACTTGACCATGTTAAATAAATACCATCTTGCTTCCATCCCTCTCTAATTAGGGAAAGTTGAGGAAAAGATGATGGAGGAAATAGCAGTTTCTGGATTCTTTCCAGTTGAGATTCAGGCAAAGGTGGGATTCAGCCGATTTGGACCAGTTTGGGCAAACCGGATGTTAACTTTACACCTGGTTCGCCAAACCGGTAGTTGAACTGACCAGCTGGACCTGCCCGCCCTACCCCTCCCCTCCCAGGAGTCTCCACGCAGCCTATTTTGGATGCAGGTAAGTGCAGGATTCACATTAGTTTAGTTAAATGGCTTGGTGAGTTGTTGTAGGGAAAAAAATAACAATTTGTCCTTTTTTAAAATTAAAATATATTATCCATTTACTTCTGTGGTCATTTGGAGAAATTGGATAGCAGATTCTATATAGTGGGTTCCTTGGTACTCTCTGGGTTGGTTATTTTCTTTTTCTTTCTTTCTTTAGATTTTTTTATTTTTAACAACAAACATTGACAAACACAAACATAAACATCAAATAAAACCACCTTTTCATTGTACAGTGTGTCAGTTGGTACATATCTTTTGTGCACAGTATCAACAGTCTTTCCCTCCTAAATTTAGATTAAAATTCATATTGTGTAACTCAACTATCCATATTATATTATATCATTATCAAATCATTATTAGACTTTAATTACAAATTCACATCATCCTTTTCGAGAAAATCTCAACTTTTACAAAACCTAGTTCATAACATCATTTATTTCACTGTGATCAACTGTAACATATCCTTATTGTATTATCTTTACTATTATGTTATATTTATATTGTAATGTATTTTACTTCTCTATTTTCTTATCTAGCCATTGGTAAAATAAATCCAATGTTTTATAATATTCTTTACCTTCTTGATCTCTAGTTGCCAATTTCAATTTATTCATTTCTGCACATTCCATTATTTTTTTAATCACCTCCTCTTCTATGGGAATTTTTTCATTTTTCCAATTTTGAGCAAATACAAGTTGGTTATTTTCTTGAAGACATTTCATTACCCAATAAAGTAGCATCATCTCTGCTAGAAGGGAGGGAGGTTTCCTCACTATATACTACTATATATACTAATCAAAGAAAGATGCAACCTAGAACTAAGGAGAAATTTCCTAACAGTAAGAACAATTAACCAGTGAAATGGCTTGCTTTCAGAAGTTGTGGGCGCTCCATCACTGGAGGCTTTCAAGAGACTAGACAGCTGTTTGTCTGGAATGGTATGAGACCTCCTGCTTGAGCAGTGTGGTTGACTAGAAGACCTTCAAGGTCCCTTTCAACTCTGTGATTCTATGTTCTATGCAGTCTGTCAGAGTCGGTGAGGGTGATCGTGGAGTTCCTTCATTAGGTTGTTGTTCACTGTTAGCTTGTTTGAATGAATTAGTGGTTTCTTGATTGGAGTATTGTTTACTTCTTGATTGTTAATCTTGGTGTTAATCTCTGCTCATCTGTATGTTGAGTGATAGGGAGGAAATGTTTGGGTCTCTCTGTTTCCTTTTTGACTTTTTGATTGCCTCTTTTGAATAGTATGTAGATGTTTTTTATGTGCCTGTTGATGGCTGATTTGCCCGAGTGCCCTGTATCTAGAAATTCTCAAGCAGTTCTCTAGGATTCTGTATACTTACCACTAGTCCAATGAAATTACCAAAGGATCCTAACCCAAAACAAAACCCTAATCTCCACTCTAACTACCACAGTGAAAATCACACCTCCACCAAAATGGCAGGGCAAGCCACTGTATATAACAAGGGAGCAAACCCCACACTCACTAGCATTGATTATGATACCTATGATACCTACTTGGTTAGCAAACCTCAGGAAGCAAGTAAGCAAACTTAGACAGCATCAAGACTTCATAGCAGGTAAAGCCGGTTACAAAACATCTCTTAGTGCAAGGGGTGTCAAAATGGTGGCCTGCAGACCGGATGCATTATGCATAGGCCACACCCACCCCAGTTCCGTGAAGGGGGAAAATGTCATGTGACGGCAATGTGTTGCTTTGAATTTGACACCAGTGTGTGTTAGTGGGTAAAGTAATCTTTAGCATGTTCTCTACTAACCCAATGGGATCTTTGCAGGGCCCGAAGATGAAAGGTGGATACAAGGTTAGAAAACAACAGAAAGGGGGTAAGCAGAAGAAGAAAAGGGAGGAGGAGAGACAATGGACTAAAAAGGGCAAGGAGAAAAATAAACAAGAGAGTAAGGACGGGATGAGAAGCCTTAATGGTGGGAAGCAAGATTTAAAGAAACAGAAATGCATATGCTATAAACTAGTATATTTTGCAATGGGCCAGTTTTCCATTTAGTTAATCTGATCAAAGAATATCTAAGGAGAGTCTCAGTCAACCACATCATGGTGGTCCGAAAGATGCTTTTTCAAAAGGCAACTGGTCCTTGAAGATATTTCTCATCAGGACCGAAGAAGCTTCTTGGATAAGAAGCAAAACTTCTTCAAGGAGAAACGAAGTCCAGTTGCCTTTTGAAAGAGCACCTTTGGGTCAAATAGTCTTTCTTTAAAGGTCCCGTAAGCCCACAGGTAAATGTCCAGCACCGTAATGCTTCTCCATTGCCTTCTCCTGTCCCAAAGATGCTTTTTTCAAGAGGCAACTGAACTTTCTGGTTTTTCTTTGAAGGTTTTTCACTTCTCATCCAAGAAGCTTCTTCAGCTCTGACTGGATGGTGGGGAATGGAAGGATTTATACTCCTTGCAGACAGCTGGTCATCTGCATTCTTTTAGAGAGTTGTTGAGGCCACCTGGAGGTTTATCTGTGTCCTCAGAGTCACCTGAGTGGTGCAAATGGGTGGGGAGTCTTCATGGGACTGTTGAAAGGAGCGTGTTGTAGATTGGAGATGGATGATGTCATATCTCTTCCCCTTCTGTTGAGAGAGGGCCGCTCAATTTTGACATAGATATCCTCTTTCAAACCTGCAGATAAATTGCTGAATCTAGTCCTGATGTGTTTATTCTCCTATGTTGTGTCTTATTTTTGTGAAGTGGTTGTTTTGTTTCCTCAATGTACAGATCTGCACAGGGCTCACTGCATTGTACTGTATATACCATGTTGCTCAATTTCTCAACTGTGTGTTTTATCCTCGGGGTGGACAAGCTTCTGCCTTAGTTTATTCTTGGCTTTGGAGTGTATAAATCCTTCCTTCTCTACCATCTAATCATAGCCAGGGGTGGGATGCAATTTTGTTAACTACCAATTCTGTGTGCATGGCTAGGTGGGTGTGGCTAGGTAGGTGTGGCCAGGTGACTGGGGAGTGTGGGTTTTTTTAAACTACTGGGCCTCAGGGAAGACCTCTGGGAGAAAAAAATGGGGTGGAGGGTGCTGCATGCTCCCCCTGTACCCTGTTTTTGCTCCTAGCAGGCTTCCCTGAGGCCCAGAAAGCAAAAAATTAAAAAAAAATATTTAAAAAATTGCCTCCTGGGCCTCAGGGAAGCATCCTGGATGAAGGAGTACAGCAGCAAGGGGGGAGGGATCAGCTGTGCTGCGCAATTTAGATTAACTAGAAAGCAAGAAATCCAACAATTTCCTGCTTTCTAGCTAATCTAAATTGTGCACCACAGCTGATTGTCTGAAAATAGCTGATCAGTGGTGGTGGGGGGAATACTTTCATCTTCGGAGCAAACTGGTTTGCTCCCAGCTAATCTTTAGATCTACCGATTTGCCCGAACTGGGCCAAACCAGTAGAATCCCACCCCTGGTCAGAGCTGAAGAAGCTTCTTGGATCAGAAGTGAAACGTCTTCAAAGAAAAAGAGAAAACCAGAAAGTCCAGCAGCCTCTTGAAAAAAGCACCTTTGCGACAACCATGACCTGGATGGCTGAGAATCTCCACTGACTTCTCCTATCATCCTAGGAACACAGCTCACCCAAAGCCACAGAACCAAAAGTAACGAGATGACCAGAAAGCAGCCAATTTCATTTGTATGGAAAACAAAGAAAAACAAGCCAGCAAGGCAGTGCTTTTTTTCCAGCATCACGATCCAAAAAGAAAGCAATTACGGTATCAACTCCTTCTGCGTTCTGCACCACTTGCCTCGCTGCAAAGCAAGATGGGCTGCATCCAGACCACCAAGTGTGCAGCGCATACATCAAGCAGCACCACCTGTCATCGGCAGCTGCCCTAGCTGATGAAAACCAGTGCTGGAAAGTATAGATTGGACTCAGGTGTGTGTCAGGTAAAAGCTGAGCTGACACTTTTTATGCTGCTGATTTCCTCTCCTATCTGAAAACTTTCTCCCAACTGAGAGGCCTCCAGGCTAGAGTTATTTCTACCTTTGGGGAATGTATCTAGGGGATATTTGTGGATTGGTGAAAAGCCTCGATAAATTAGAATTAGAATTCTTTATTGGCCAAGTGTGATTGGACACACAAGGAATTTGTCTTGGTGCAAATGCTCTCGGTGTACATAAAAGAAAAGATACATTTATCAAGAGTCAAGAATCATCAGGTGCACCACTTAATAATAGTCATAGTGTACAATAAGCAATCAAATCATACCAGGAAACAGTCAATATAAATCATAAGGATACAAGCGATAAAGTTACAGTCATACAGTTACAAGTGGGAGGGGATGGGTGATAAGGAGTGATGAGAAGGTTAATAGTAATAGTAGTGCAGACCTTGTAAATAGTTGGACAATGTTGAGGGAATTATTTGTTTAGCAGAGTGATGGTGTTTGGGGAAAAAACTGTCCTTGTGTCTAGTTTTTCTGGTGTGCAGTGCTCTATAGCGTCGTTTTGAGGGAAGGAGTTGAAACAGTTTATGTCCGGGATGTGAGGGTTCTGTAGATATTTTCACAGCCTTCTTTTTGACTCGTTCAGTATACAGATCCTTGACTGAAGGCAGGTTGGTAGTAATCGTTTTTTCTGCAGTCCTAATTACTCTCTGAAGCCTGTGTCTGTCTTGTTGGATTCCAGAACCAAACCAGACAGTTATAGAGGTGCGGGATGACATAATCAATAATTCCTCCGTAGAATTGGATCAGCAGCTCCTTGGGCATTTGAAGAGTTTAATGTTTAAAAGGAAGTGGATTAGGTCACTTCCGGTTGAAATTTCTGGTGGTTTTCATCAGGAGCCTCACGTGAAGAAAGTTAAAGTAGATCAAGTGAGAGGGGACAAGGCTATAAATGGCCATATGTTGTAGCAGGCGGGGGTGTCAAATTCAATTTCATTGAGGGCTGCATCAGAGCTGTGGTTGACCTGGGTGGGGGCCAGGTGGGTGTGGCCAATGGTGTGGGTGTGGCCAGCTTGACTCCACTCCCCACACTGCTGGCATGTTTCTTCTCCACATTGGGTAGACTAGGCCAAAGCTACCTTGGCCTGATCTTTCCTCTTCACATTGGGTAGACCAGAACAGGCTGGATCTGACCACATCACTGGCTGGATCCGGCCTTGAGTTTGACACCCCTGCCATATAGAATAAAAGAGTTGGAAGGGACCTCGGAGATCTTCTAGTCCAACCCCCTGCTTGAGCAGAAGACTCTATACCAGGGGTGACAAACTCATATCGTCATGCGATGTATCACGACTTTTTTCCCCTTCACTAAACCAGACATTGGCATGGCCAGCACGTGACGCATCCAGCCCATGGGCCATGAGTTTGACAGCCCTGCCCTGTATCATTTCAGACAAATGGTTGTCCAGTCTCTTTTTGAAAGCCTCCAGTGAGGGAGCACACACAACTTCTGAGGGAGTTCCCTGAAACAGAAGGATATGCAATCCTGTTTTAGGAAGACCTTATTGATATCTCCATGTTCCACTTTTCTTCTAATAATAGCTTATTCCCCAAATATTATTATTTTTGTTTTTATTCTGCATTGAAGGGGGCACAATGGCTCAGTGGTTAAAGACATTGAATGTGCCAGCTGGAAAGTTCAAGACCCAAAGCACCGCATGATACAATGAGCTCCTGTTACTTGCTACAGCTCCTGCCCACCTAGCAGTTCAAGAGCATGAAAATGCAAGTAGATAAACAGGTAGCGCTTTGATGGGAAGAAAACTGTGTTCTATGAGTCTCTGTGTATAGTCATGCTGGCCACATGACCAGGGAAGCGTCTTCGGACAACACTGGCTCAAGACAATTTGACCGGATAGAGGAAACCTTTACCTTTGCCTGCCTTTATTAATTTTTACAAATAACTCAAGACAGAGAACATATCCAACACACATTCCTTCTCCTATTTTCCCCATATCAACAGCTCTGTGAATTGGAGTGGTGCAGTGGCCTAGAAGTGGAGCTCTCACCTCACAATCAGGAGGCTATGAGTTCGATACAAGCTAGAGGCAGATATTTCTCTGTCTGGGCACAATGAGAATATATCTGCTGAACAAAACTTCACACTGGCAACAGGAAAGGCATCTGGCCATTAAACACTCCGCTAGCTCCATTCAGTTGCCCAGACTCCACCATAATTAAGCAACAACTTGCCTCTTGTAGTGGTGGGAAGTTTTTAAGAAGAAATTGGATAATCATTTATCTGAAACAGTATAGGGTTTCTTGATTGGGCAGGGGGTTGGACTAGAAGACCTCCAAGGTCCCTCTGAATTCTGTTATTCTGTTGTAAAACGAGTCAGTGAATTCTTATAGAAGGTACAATATAACAGAAAGATGAAGGCAGATAAAGTCCAGAGGTTGCCTTAGATGAGTTTAACTATCAAATCACAGTCTTAAAAGTTTGAATGACAGGTGTTTTTTTTTTTTTAAGCTAACCAAGTTTTCAAAATATTTTGGCTTGTAGGCAAGTCAGCAGGGACATGAGGAAGAACATAGATAAAGAAAGTAGAACTCCTGACCTGGTTTCTACTCACAAAACGATACTGCTTTTATAATTGTGATGAGTTCCATAGACTCTCTAACATTCTTCTGTCACAGAGAGCTAAAAATAAAATTATATCACTGTATACTTAGACTCTTTTTTCAAAAAAATGTTCTTATCCTAGCTATAGTGTGGCCTTTAGCTTTCTTTTTTTTTTCTTTTAATCTCTAAGCAAAATGTAATCTTTGTCATTCAACTACTCTGACTTCTGTTTGGAAATCAGAAAGGCCATTGCTCCAAAGAAAATCGATACAAGAATGGATTTAGATGGCATAAGGAGATCCATCATGTCAAAAAACAAGCCATTTCCCAGAGTTGCTATATAGAAATGTCACCATTTCTATATTCTCATGTCCCCAAATTTGTGAAATTACTAATGAATAGTGTGTTCTGATATAATATTTCCAAAGGAATATAAACATTTTTTTTCCTGATTGCACCTTTACTACAGAAGAGCAACAAAGATGATTAGGAGACTGAAGGCTAAAATATCTGAAGAATAGTTGCAGGAATTGGGTTATGTCTAGTTTAATGAAAATGTCATGCCCCTCCTGGTGGAGACTGACTTTAAGGCAGAGGAGGAATAGACGACAGGGAGTGGAAGTGTGGCTCCAGAGGTTGTGGAGGAGGCTGGGGAAGGGCAGAGGCCTGCTGGGCAGTCAGAGCCCATCCCCTCTCTATCCTAGGACACGTAGGGAGGAGAGGATAAGGGAAACACATGGTCTACTCAGGAAGAGAGGGCCTTGATCCTCTTCATGTGCTGCAGCTGTGAAAACTGAATAAGAGGATGGACATGCATACGGGCGAATGCTGGAAACAAAGCATGGAAATATCTCTAGTTTATGGTTCCTCTCTGAGTTTGGCATCCTTCCCAGTCTGTGTTCTGTTGTCTGTGGATCTCCTCCAGCCCTTATCTTGCCTGGTTTGTGTTGCTTTTTCCCTCCTTCTTGTAACTGCTTGGGGGGGACTTTTTTGTCTCCAGTCAAGGACATTTGCAGCTTGGAAGCAAAGTGAAGGAATAAAAGGGGCTTCCCCTGTTTTTTTGTGAGTGTGTTTATTTTGTATCCCACCCTGGGTCATCACAGAAAAGAAGGACTAGGGGTAACATGGTAGCAGTCTTCCAGTGCTTAAGAGCTGCCATAGGGAAGAGGGGGCCAACCTGTTCTTCACCTGAAGTTGGCACAAGAAGCAATGGGTGGAAGCTAATGAGGGAGATACCAACCTAGAACTAAAGAGAAATGTCCTGATAGTGAGAATAATAAGACAGTGGAAGGACTTGGCTCCATAAGTTGTGGGTGCTTCAACAATGGAGGTTTTTTAAGAAAAGATCAGACAATCATTTGTCTGAAATAGTATAGGGCCGTGATGGCGAATCTATGGCATGCCAGAGGTGGCATACAGAGCCCTTTCAGTGGGCACGCACACCATCGCCAGCTGCTCTTCTGTTTTATGGTGCTCCAGCCAGCTGGTCTTCGTGGGCACTGGAGCACCGGAAAATGGACCAAAAGCAGGCTGTTTTGGGGGGCATTTCCTGGCCTTTTCCGGGTTGTTTTGGGGCCAAAACACCCCCCAAAATGGCCTGAAAATGTCCCCAAAACAGTCTGAAAATGGCCAGAAATGGTCAAAACCCAGGCATGCATGTACTAGCCAGCTGATCTCCGGTCCTCCAGCATGTGCACATGCACGCACATGCATGCATGGTCCAGTTTGGGCATGGTGCTGAAAAGATTCACCATCACTGGTATAGCACTGCTTGAGCAAGGGATTGGCCTAGAAGACCTCCAAGGTCCTTTTCAACTCTGTTCTTCTATTGTTCCCTCTAGCTCTTTTTCAACCGAGGAGCCCAAAAGCAAACAGACCGTCCTATGAATATTTATCAACTGATCATATAGTGCTGATAATATTCCAGACGTTGGAGTGGGTTCAAGAAGTGGGTTCTCGTTACATTTTATATGTACTGCAAAATAAGAAGAAACGGGAGTATGTTTCTATATGGGTCACATTTAGAACTCCCACATCCCTTTTGTCTTCCCCCCAGCAGAGGGATCTTACCTGTTCCACTACCAGTTTGGTGATTGCTTGCACACGTGCGGCTTTCCCCACACCAGCTGAGGCCTGCAGTGCCAACCATGTGAGAGGATAAAGGAGAAAAGCGCAGGGGCGAGTGGGAAGATCAATCCTGTGCTTTTCTTTCTCTTCTCAGCTGATTGTCAGAGCAATTTTTGCTACTGGTTCAACCAAAGTGGGCCAAACCAGTAGCATACCACCGCTGCTTCCCCTTCTTACCATGTGTATCAGCCAAAAAGGCAACCTAACTACTTTTGGGGGCTATATGGCTACTCTAGAAGTTCCATAGAAGTCTGTAGTTGAGATGGGCAAGATATAAAATAGTAGGTAGGTACGTAGGTAGATAGGTAGGTAGATAGGTAGATAGGCAGATAGGCATGATAGATAGATAGGCAGGCAGGCAGGTAGGTAGGTAGGTAGGTAGGTAGGTAGGTAGGTAGATAGATGATAGATAGATAGATAGATAGATAGATAGATAGATAGATAGATAGAT
>NW_020769330.1:15352369-15363615 GCF_900518735.1 Pseudonaja textilis | reverse complement strand
ATAGATAGATAGATAGATAGATAGATAGATAGATAGATAGATAGATAATGATGATAAGTAGATAGGTAGGTAGGTAGATAGAGATAGATAAATGATGATGATAGATAGATAGATAGATAGATAGATAGATAGATAGATAGATAGATATAATCATACACATTAGTCTGAATCAATGCACCGCAGGACGGAGGTCTATTCACTGAAGATTTAGATCATCATCTGCCACATTGGTCTATTGCAGTATTTTTTTTTTTTCTTTTTAATTCAAGAGCAACTGACTGACTCAAAGTCATCCATGACATTTATTTATTTTATTCACTTATTAAATTTGTGGACTGCCGACTAAGAGGCGACTGTAGATGGCTCATAACCAAATAAATATGACTAGTCTGACAAGAATCTGGGTCCCCTGGCCCTGAGTTCAGCTACACCATGTTATTGTTTACACACATATGTATGCATATGTGTATGTACATAATGTGGAGGGACAGAACCTGCACTTTCCCTTTGAATGGCGTGCCAAGGGCCACATTCCCCAAAATGAGTAGAGCTAGCCAAGCCAAGCCAAAAATTAATCAAAATCTGACTTAATTAAGTTTTAATTCAATTACATTTAAATTCAATTAATTAAGCACAGATAATATAAATTATGTTCCACACAGCATTCCCCCTTTTCTTAAAAATGCCAATTCTTCCTCAAGAATCCCGTGTTTGGGGAATCTGCATGCAATTCTGGTCTTCAGCAGGAGTATTAAAACAACAACAATAATAAAGTTGTTCTCTTTGACTGCATTTTTTGTCCTAAAGGCTAAGTGAAAAACTTTAAGTAAATCTGTATGGAAGGAAGTTAACTGCGAAGTCCCAGCAATGACAAAATCAATTCAAATGCAAGAGAAAAAGAGAGAGAGAGAGAGAGAAACAGGGAGAAGGAAACAGAGAGAGACAGAGATGGAGAGGGAGATAGAGAGAGACAAAGAGAGAGGCAGAGAGAGAGGGGGGGGAGAGGGAGAGAGAGACTGGAATTATGAGCAGCAAAGATCGCCTTTCCTGGATCCCCAGATACATCTTCAGACCAAATATTGTATCTTTGTGATGAATTGTAATTGCTGCAAACCACTTTGGGACCAACCTTGGCTGAAAAATGAAGTTGAGATGTAATTAATTAAGCCATGAAACAACACTATTTTGTCCCGGAGTGTTGTGTTTATTTGCAACTGCGTAATTCATTCAGTGGGAATGTCAGCATCCTGGCAAAAACCCTGCATCTGAAACAACTAAGCTGTGGATGAATGGAACGAGCCAAGAAGAGAAAGGAAGGGAGGGCCTTCAGGCTTTATACATTTTCTTCTCCCAGCCAAGAGTCCCCCAAGCAGGCTGAGGTGATAGCACACCTCAAGCCAAGTTGATTGAGATTTATGGGAGCCATTTCAAATCTGGCTCTAAGGTGGGGAGGAGATTTCCAGGAAATTCCACTGGGAATTCAGTAGAAACTACTTCCAAATATTGTGTGTGTGTGTGTGTGTGTGTGTGTGTGTGTGTGAGAGAGAGAGAGAGAGAGAGAGAGAGAGATAGAGAGAGAGATTACATGTGTAATCACACAAACACACATATAATTGCATACCAAGAGAAATTTCACTCAAGATTTTAGTATAGGTAGCTCTCGACTTACAACCAGGGGTGGGCTGCTGGGGGTTCGCAGGGGTTTGGGAGAACCCCTAGCTAAGATTCTGTGCAGTTTGGAGAACCCCCAAGTCCCACTCCTGGTTGGCCCCACCCACCGGTCCCCTCCCTCCCCTCCCAGGAGTCCCCACGCAGCCCGTTTTGGATGCAGGTAAGTACAGGGCGTGCAGAGGCTCGGGGAGGGTGAAAAACAGGCCACCTGGAAGTTTGGGAAGGCTGGAAATGGGCTTGTTTCCAGCTTCCAGGGAGCCTCCGAAGCCCAGGAAGGCTGTTTTCACCTTCCTGGAGGCTTGAAGAAAGCCTCCGGAGCCTGGGGAGGGTGCAGGAGGCCAACTAGGCCACACCCACCATGGACACGCCCACTCAGTAACTGGGCACAGAACCCTTTGCTAAAATTTTTGAAGCCCGCTCCTGCTTATGATGACAATTGAGCCCAATATTTCTACTGCTGAGTGAGACAGTTGCTAAGTCAATTTTGCTTAACATTTTACAACCCTTCTTGCCACACTTGCGAAGTGAATCGTTGCAGCTGTTACATTAGTAAAAATGGTTGCTAAGTGAATTTGCTTGTCAGAAGGTCACAAAAGGGGATCACATGACCCCAGGACACTGCAACAGTCATAAATACTAACCAGTTGCCAAGCATCTGAATTTTGATATTGTGATCATGGGCATACTGCAGTAATTATAAATGTGAAAAAATTGTATTTTTCAATGTTGTTGTAGCTTCAGATGATCATTAAATGAACTGTTATAAGTCGAGGAATGTCAGTATTCACCAAGAGAAGTTTCATTTAAGTGCGTTTTTAGTATAAAACAGGTATCAGCTTCTGACTCATCTCTGTAGCCCTTAAGATGATAAACAGGATCAGACATGGTTAGGTCTTGAATGGAAGATCATTTAGGGCCATAAAGACACTGGGAAGTTGTGAAAAAAAAAACATCCAGAAAAAATACAGGATTAATCACTTTTGTACTGTGTCACGAATGTACCTGGGCCAACAGGACTTGTGCTTGACTTGAGCAGTACTTAAACTTCTAGATCCAGTGGTAGTCCAAGAAGACAACATTTGGAACAAATCTGCCATAAGTCCAAATTCTCATATATGTGGAATTTTGAAAGTATCTTTTGTGTGCTCCTGCAAATTGACTGCCTTAGAACCCAACTTATGTATCTGCAGAACAACTTGAATGGTCACTGATAAGGATATTTTTAACTATTCTGAGAGGGAAGGGAGAGAGGGGGGGAGGGGGGGAGGAAGGAAGGAAGGAAGGAAGTGTTGGAAGAAATGTCCATCTGGTTTCAATTCCAAGTGGGGAGAAGGATACTGGAAACATTGAGACTGCTTGGAAGGATGGTTTAATGGAGGAGAACCATTAAGCACATGGCCCTGGTGCAGCTGAACACATGGAGTGGAGAGAAAGAGATATTTATACCCTCACTTGGGCCTTGCCCTAGAGTTTCCTGTTCCTGTGATAAGGGCAAGTATCCTATTGGTTGCTGGAGGGATCATGTGCAAATCCTAGGA
The DNA here is from genome assembly GCF_900518735.1 of Pseudonaja textilis. The sequence goes on along the minus strand of NW_020769330.1, from coordinate 15,360,406 downwards.
GTTTGACTGAGATAAGTCTAGTTGAACTGTGGGATGGTGTAACATCTCCAGGTGATTTCACAACGCGGTGAGCCCTGTTGCTAGATGGGCAAAGAGCTAATCCTATCATGTCCTGAGGGCCATGTCTTAATCACATCACCCTGGGACTGAAGGAGTGGGGACCAGGGAACGACAGGGAGCTGCTTTGTCTTTAAAAATATGTTTCTCCTTTTCTCATCCAGGGAGGTATAATATTCTGCCTTTTTAAACTTTCCTAAAATATTTCATTCTTCTAGGGTGGTGCTAACTTTCTTCAGAAGGAAGGAAGGAAGGAAGGAAGGAAGGAAGGAAGGAAGGAAGGAAGGAAGGAAGGAAGGAAGGAAGGAAGGAAGGAAGGAAGGAAAGAAGGAGATTCTCAGTCATCTAGGTCATGGTTGTCTCAAAGGTGCTTTTTCAAAAGGCAACTAGACTTTTTTTCTTTTGGGTTTTTTTTTCCCCTTGAAAAAAGGCTTCGTTTCTCATTCAAGAAGCCAGAACTGATGAAGCTTCTTGGATAAGAAGTGAAACCCCTTCTTATCCAAGGAAGTCCGGCTTTTCCTACAAACTATTTAACATAAAGGCAAAACGTGATATGGAGGTACAACTAAAAAAAACCTGATATATTAACGGTTTCTCTTCTCAAATCTGTGAATTATAAACAACAATAACAACAACAACAGGGTTTAAAGGAAATAGTTGTCCATGCACAATTTTGAATACACATCATCTTCTCTTGCTTTGCAGCAGTACCCAGGTGCCACACTTTAAAAAGGAATCAGACAAAGTGGAACAGGTTTCAAGGCAGGTAACAAGGAGAATCTGGAGGCTAGATGAGAGATTGAAGGTACCAGTGCATTTTATCTTTGAGAGGAGAAGCCTGATGGGCATATCTCAACAGCTTCAGATACCTGAAAGGATGTCACACAGATGAAAGCAAGATCTAGTTCTTTATTGTGTGAGAGTGCAGGACCCACAAACCCATTTTAATTGCAGCAACACCAGTTCCGCTGGAATGTTAAGAAGAAAGGAGGAAAAAAGAACGTAGCAGTGGTTAGACTGGGAACCAATTATGTAGAGAGATAAATTTTCCTTCAAGTTTTTTTTCAGATGGATACAGACAGCTGTTTGCTAGAAAAGCTTTCATGCTGAATCCCAAATGACCTTTATTGCCCTGGTCAAGTGTAGAGTATGAATTCAGAATAGAGTTGGAAGGGACCTTGGAGGTCTTCTAGCCTAACCTCTTGCTCAAGCAAGAGACCTATACTTTTTTATTTATTTATTTATTATTTATTTATTTAGTCAAACATGCATTTGATAATATATATAAGTATAAACATGATAATTAATACATGAAATAGATACGAATAAAAGGGAACATTAAGACAGGGATGGTAGACACATTGGTGTGCTTATGCATGACCCTTACATGCCTCTTAGGAATGGGGCGAGGTCAATAGTGGATAGTTTAAGGTTAAAGGAGTGGGGGTTTGAGGATGTAACAACAGAGTCAGGTAGTGCATTCCAGGCACTGACCACTCTATTGCTGAAGTCATATTTTCTGCAATCGAGTCTGAAGTGGTTTACATTGAGTTTGTATGTGTTGTGTGCTCTTGTATTATTGCAGTTGAAGTTGAAGTAGTCATTGACTGGTAGGACATTGTAATGGATAATTTTATGTACTATGCTTAGGTCAGACCGAAGGCAGCATAGTTCTAAGTTATCTAAGCCTAAAATTTCATGTCTGGAGGCATAGAGTATTCTGTTATGAGTAGAGGAGTGGAGGACTCTTCTCGTGAAATATTTCTGGACTCTCTTGATTGTATTAATGTCCAATATGCAGTGTCTGACTATATATATATATATATATACCATTTCAGACAAGAGGCTGTTCAGTTCTTAAAAACTCCAGTGATGAAGCACTGACAACTTCTGAAGACAACTTGTTCCACTTGTTAATTGTTCTCATTGTTAGGAAGTTTCTCCTTAATTTAGATTGCCCCTCTCCTTGATTAGTTTCCATCCATTGTTTCTTGTCTTGCCTTTTGATACTTTGGAAAATAAGTTGACCCATTCTTCTCTGTGACAGCCCCTCAAATGCTGGAATATTGCTATCATATCACTCCTAATCCTCCTTTTCTCTCGACTAGCCAAATCCAAATCCTCAACTATTCTTCATAAATTCAAGTCTCCAGCTTTTAATCATTTTAGTTGGTCTTCTTGGCATTTTTCCCAAAGTCTCAACATCTTCTCTCTTTTTTTGTAATGGGTGACCAAAACTGGATGCAGTATTCTGGGTGTGGTCTTACTAAGGTTTTATAAAGTGTTACCAATACTTCATATAATTTTGATTCTATGCCTCTGTTTATACAACCAAGGATTATATTAGTGTTTTTGGCTGCTGTCACACACTGCTAGCTCATATTTGAGTGATCTTTCACTAGGACTCCGAGGTCCCTCTCACAGTTACTGTTTTTGAGCCATTTTTGAGCATTTCCTCCTGTTCTTCTGTTTTTCTACCAATGCATGGCAACCTTTGTGATCACCTGGCCCTTGATCTGGTTTCTATCGAAGCAGCAGTATCAGGAAGAAGGGTGTCCAAACATCCAAAATGGAAGCCAATGTGTTGTAACCCAAATCCTATCTCTTTTGTATGTGCATCAATGTCACACACATGTACCAAACAAGGGGAACTATGATTGAAGCATCACATGGAACATCTCACAGATTATTTCCCCCTACCCCAGGCATCCATCTTTCAACAAGGTCTGAATAAATATCTATAGCCTGGAAAAGTGATGTTCTGTGGCAGAATAGAAGCTACAAAATGGACATGAGCACTGATGATGTTACCTAGTTGGGTAATGAAATGTCTGCAGGAAAACAGCCAACCTCAGAGAGAACCAAGGACCTCACAGCTACTAAATTGCCTTCCATGAAGGCACTGGAAGGCTGTTTTATGCATTAGGAAAAAGAAGTCACTACAAGGAGCACCATTATTTTAATTCCAAGGGCCCTTTGTCATGATACATGTTCTGGATAGATCATCAGAAATATAGGCAGTGTTTCTCTTAAATAATGGTAGAGGATTTGTAATAGAGACTGGGAACGATAAATATTTTATTACACCATAAAGATTGTATGGCAACAATTCTATTTTATTTATTCATTTATTTATTTTACTAGCCTTATATCCCACACCAATACTAAACTCATTCTGAGTGGTTTGCAAATATACCAGGTAGAGGAAGGATTAGAAGGCTAACAAAATAATCCGATAAATAAACAACACTGCATAGTAAAACATTCCCGTGCAAAGGAACCATAAAAACTCATAAAATCATATAGATCCGCAATGGAGAAATCTCTCTCAATTCACATCCCTCTCAAAAACATGCTGAAATAATCAAGGGTGCCCACAATCACCTCTGTTGTTTGTGTTAACTTTGGAAGTGCTAAATAGAATTATTAGAGATGAAAAGAATATAAAAGAGATGAAAATTAAAAAGGAAGAATTTAAGTTGCAAGCATCATCTCTTCAGTTATTTCCGAAGTTTCAGCCAATATTTCTATCATTATCTCAGCTAGATTTTGTCCTTTTTCTTCCTCTATGTTTTGGAATCTAACATAAAATTCTGATCTGTTCGTCTCCCATCTCAGCATACCACTTTTATCTTGTTCAACCACAGTTAATCTGTTATCAATGTATTCAATCTTCTTGTCTCTTTGTTTATCTTCTTCTTTAATTTTTTTGGAGTCTCTCATCATATTTCATCATCATCATGCAAAATTTTTTTTGAGACTTTGGAAAAAGTTCAGAGAAGAGCAATTAAGATGATCAAAGGCCTGGAGACCAAAACATATGAAGAACGGATGGATTTGGGTATGGCTAGTGTAAAGAAAAGAAGAATTAGGAGTGACATAATAGCAGTCTTCCAGTATTTGAGGGGCTGCCACAGAGAAGACGGGGTCAAATTATTATCCAAAGCACCAGAGGGCAGGGCAAGAAACAATGGCTGAAAACTAATCAAAGAGAGAAGCAGCATGGAATTAAGGAGAAACTTCCTAACAGTGAGGACAATTGACCAGTGGAACAGAAGTTGCCTTCAGAAAGTGTGAGCGCTCCATCACTGGATGTTTTTAAGAAGAGTCTAGTCAGTCATTTATCTGAAATAGTATGGGTCCTCCTGCTTGAGCAGGGGCTGGTCTAGAAGACCTCTGAGGTTCCTTCCAGCTCACTCATTCATTCATTCAAAGACAATTATTGCCTGTTTGTTCATTATGTATCATGCTATGGTTAAGAGTCTGCAGATAACATTTGAAGTTTTGATGGCCTTGTAAATAGTGATTTACAACCAGTCCAAGTGGTTGGTAAATGGTGTGTCCAGTTAGTCCTTGACTTAAGTCCTGGACTCATAACCATTTGTTTAGTGACCATTTGAAATTACAATGCCACTGAAAATAATGAGTTACGTGGGATTCTACCAATTTGCACCTATTCACTAGAACTGGTTGTTAACATTCTAAGCAGTTCGGAGAACCGGTTGTTAGAAGAAATTACTGGCCTAATCCTGTAAGGAAGGCAGGAAGGAAACATTCTGGTGTTGCTCCGTTAACCCTTATTACATTCTTGGCAGGAGTAGACTTTCTGTCTCTGGAACTTCTCTGGAGTTTTTTCCCCTCCTTTGCTGGTACTTTGCTTGTGTAAAGTGACCATTCAAAGTTACAATGGCACTGAAAAAAGTGACTTTTTTAAAAAAATAAGGTTTTATTGAGTTTTAACAAAACAAATGAAACATCTTATTTGAGTACAGCATCATTCTGGGTTATCACATTTCCATACAGACACAATTTCATATGCATATTCACTTTATATATTCAATTTCATATCTTATTACTCTTTCCAACCTCTCACTATTTCTCCCTTTACTTCTCTTAATTTTCTTTTATGGTTATCTCATTTTCTTCTTATTCAATTGTATTTCTTCTACCTAAATTTCTATATCTTTTTATTCATTGTACTTATACTTTCATCTGTCTTGTTTAAAATTTCATATGTTCTCTTCCAACATTCTTAAGAAGCAAAATTCCCCCTATGATTGCCTGTTGAAATGCAACATCTTCTTATTGTTATTATCATATGAAATCTCATTAAACATTGAATTTGTGCATTCTAAAATTATAACATTCAAATTTCTAATATCTATTTCATATCATGTAGATCTCATCAGTCAGACTCTGCTTGGTACTTCCCCTTGAAAATGTAAAAAGAAAAATTCTAAAAACATAGCAAAAACAATATATATATAGAAACATTAGTAAACAAAATAGTTATTCAAAATCATTCTAGTATTGGTATGAACCTTATAAATCTTTCACGTTTCTTTTCAATATCTATCCATCTTTGAGAACAATTGAAATATTTCCCTCCCTTCTTCATTATTACTTAACTGTTAACAAGCACACCATTGGATAGTCATACAGTTTTATCTTATAAATTATTTACTACTAATAAGCAAAATAATTATTCAAATTCATTCTAATAACTGGTATAAATTTCCTTATAAATCTTTCACATTTCTTTTCAATATTTTATCAATCTTTAGAAAAAATTGCAATGTTTCCCTCTCTTCTTTATTATTGCATTAATTATAAATAAATGTACCATTACATAACAATACAGTGACTTATGACCATTTTTCACACTTACGACTGTTGCAGCATCCCCACAGTCACGAGTGGCCAGGCAAGGAGACGCGTGCCTCGATGTGAGTGATATTGAGTTGGCCATGGCCAGCCAATAACATGACCACAAAGCCACTTCTACCCAGTCAAATGACCACAAAGCCATGCCCACCACCTAAGCCACACCCACAGAACCGGTTGTTAAAAAATTTGAATCTCACCCCTGGTTATAACCATTTTTCACACTTGCAACCACTGCAGCATCCCTGTGGTCACATGATCAAAATTCGGGCACTGGCAATTGGCATGTATTTATGATGGTTGCATGTCCCACAATCATTTGAACCCCTTTTGTGACCTTCTGTCATGCAAAGTCAATGGGAAAGGCAGATTCCCTTATTAACCGTGTTACTAACTTAACAACTGCAGTGGTTCACTTAACAACTGTGACAAGAAAGGTCATCGAATGGGGCAAAAATCACCTAATGACTGTCTTGCTCAGCAATGGAAATTCCGAGGTTTCATGCCCCTGTTGGAGACTGACTCCGAGGGAGAGGAGGAACAGCTGACAGGGAGTGGAAGTGTGGCTCTGGAGGTTGTAGAGTGGGCTGGGCAATTAGAGGAAGACCCAGGCTCATCCTCTCTCCATCCTTGGGCACAAAGGAAGGAAAAAATAAAGGCGAGACATGAATGGCATGGTCTATGGGGGAGGAAAGGGCCTTGATTCTCTTCATGGGCTGCAGCTGTGAGAACTGGTTAAAAGGAGGACGTGCGTATGGGCCAGTGCTGGAAACAAAGCATGGAAATATCTCTAGTCTGCCATTCCTCTCTGAGTTTGGCGTCCTTCCCAGTGTGTGTTCCAATATCTGTGGACATCTTCAAGCCTTTATCTTGCCTGGTTCCCTTAACTGTTTCAGTGTGGTTTGTGTAGTTTTTACTCTTTACAATTTATAAGCATTTTTAGTTTAAATGGTATTTCCTCCTTTCCATAGTAGTTTGTGGGGGAGTTTTTTGTCTCCATATTTGGAGCTTGGAAGTAAAGTGAAGGAATAAAAGGAGCTCCTTTTAAAAGGAATAAAAGGAGAAAACTCCTTCAGAGATAGTAAGTCTAGGCATACTGCCAAGAATGTAAGAAGGGTAGAAAAAAACGAAAGGAGATTTCTTCCAACAACCGGTTCTCCGAACTGCACAAACAGTTCTAGAGAATAGGTGCGAACCTGTAGAATCCCACCCCTGTGTCCATCCCATCTCCACCCTGCTCCCCACACCACTGGCCCATGGAGAACTACAATTGCTGATCGGGCCCTCGAAGAAATCCAGTTTGACACCCCTGTTCTGTTCAATGAGCCATGAAAGGCTTTAAAAGTTATAACTACCAACTTGAATTGTACCCAAAAGCTAAGAGGCAACTAGTGTAGCTCATAAACAACACACCTAAAAATCAGACAGACCTTTGATTCCCATCTTGGTGGTCAGCCATCTTGACTTTTTGGAATCATACCTTGCAGGTATCCCTATTTGCAGGGCTAATATTGCAGTTTTCATGGGATTCCTGCCTCAAGACTTCACTATTTTTGATAGGCCTACTGACAGAAAGGTGCAAAAAATAAATAAAAAACTATGGGGCGGTTGCAAAAAGAATTGTGATCTTTCAGAAGCTCATTTGGGGCATGTGCCTCTTTGGCTTCAGTGACTGAGATTGATCGCTGCCCTTGTTGAAAAATATATGAATGTAGAACAGGAGTCTCTGCTCAGCCGAGTCCTTTCACATTGTGATGATGTCACCTGATTAATGTGTCAGGCAGACAGAAGTAGAAGTCTCTCCAAGGTCAAAATATGGTAAGAGAATTCGGAGCATTTTCTGTTTGGCAATTCCATCATTTGAAAAACAAGTTTACGCAGACCCATCCATCAATTCTGAGACATGCCCTGGTGCTGTCTTGGCTTTTGGCCTCTGAAATCATCCTGACCTCATGACAAGAAGACTGAAGAAGCCACTGAAGTGTTTAGGACAGGTTTGACCAAGTGAGCGATTTCAACCTTTGAGATAAGAGCTAAGTTTTGAAAATAAGGAGTGGGAAGGGTACCAATCTTACGACTTCCTGCTTGTTCGCCCTTCCAAAGTTTATATTTTGCCACTATATGTTGATCATACTTATTTTCATTCAAAGTGGTTACTTTGCACTAGAAGAATAGATTCTTTGTATTTTCCTAGCTACTCTGTCAAAATTACCAAATTGGGAATTGCATTGCCTCAGGACTGTTTCCCTTCCATCCTTCCCTCTCTTGCCTTTCTTTCTTTCTTTCTTTCTTTCTTTCTTTCTTTCTTTCTTTCTT
>NW_020769330.1:15336237-15351896 GCF_900518735.1 Pseudonaja textilis | reverse complement strand
TTCTTCTTCTTCTTCTTCTTCTTCTTCTTCTTCTTCTTCTTCTTCTTTTCTTCCTCCTCCTCCTCTTTTATAGATTAAGATCTGACATTCTTCATTTATGAATCAGTTAAAAATCTGACTCCCCTATCAAATCAGCCTTATGCTAAGGCTATATACTCAAGTGTTTTTTTTGCAGGGACAGTGCAGTGATATGCTGGATCAGAATCAATTTTATCCTGTGAAGTTTGGGAAATAAAATAAGTGCACAATAATTGCTGTTCTGTTTTTTTTTTTTTAATGGCCTGCCAGAGTGACCTTTTCATACCCCTTTGAACCAAAGGCAATGATGAAAAGGAAGATAATGATCTAATCCGTCTACTATTAAATCAATCCTCAATTATTACAATGAAGATTGCTAGACTTCATCCAGTTCCCGTGTCTATGCATAGTCATACATTAAATGGAAAAAAAATTGAGTTGATTCCCTGTCAGTACTGGAATGTCAATGAGTTTTAATCTCATTGTCCTTGCATTAACGCTGTGTTACCTTGAATTTTCATTTTATGTAAGATGGTTGGGACTACATTTGAGCATGAGCTGTCTTAACATTTTAAAGGATCAGCTGCCAACCAACTAGTGTTCTGTGATGTAGAAAACAAATCTCGCAGAAATATCATCATTATCAGCAAAGCTGGGCTTCAGGGTTTAGTGACCATGGTCTAGAGAGAACAGATTTTGTCACATTTTATCAACAATTGTAGCTGGCATGTTCAGAGGCAAATTGGTCCACTACAGTTGCTTGTACCCAAATATATTTTATCCTTTATACTGTTTCCATCATTGCTTAAAATGTTAACAGAACCCACAATGTGCCTCCTAGTGTCTCCAAGTTAATCAAATTAGCAAACTTCCGCAAACCCCGAAATAAATTATTCAGACCTAATCCACATATTAAAGATAAGGTCTGCAAACACAGATAGTGTTAATTACGTCTCCCAGCAGAACTGTATGTTTATAGGAATACATACATACACACACACACACACACACACACACACACACACACCTCAGCTCCCCCTATAAAGGTTTGCCACTGTACCCCATTTCTCTTCAGCCTGCTCCTAAAAGCAAACTGTTTTGTTTTTCGCAATAAATATTTCTTCTTTCGTTGCAGCTGTCTGGATCTCATTCTTATTTATTCTTGTGCAAACACGGATTGAGTTGGAACCCCAAATTATTTTTCTGACATTATAGAGGAGGAGGGGGGTGAGGGGAAGGAGAAGGAGGAGGAGGAGGAAGAGAAAGAGAAAGTGAAAGAGGAGGAGGAGGAGGAGGCAGAGGAGGAGGGAAGAGAATCAAATAAATGGGTAAATGGAACATCTCCAGATCTTCCTTTGGTGCAGGTATCCCAGAAAAACTTCCTTCATTCCATCCCTAAAGGAAACTAGAGGTACTCCTTGACTTATGACCACAACCGAGTCCAAAATTTCCATTGCTGAGCAAGATAGTCATTAAAATGAGTTTTGCCTCATTTTATATTCTTTCTTGCCGTAGTTGTAAAGTGAATCGCTGCAGTTGTCAAATTAGTAGCATGGTTGTTCAGTGATTCTGGCTTCCCCATTGACTTCCCTTGTCAGAAGGTCGCAAAAGCTGATCACATGACACTGCAACCATCATCAATACATGCCAGTGGCCAAGCCTCCACATTTAATCATGTGACCACGGAAAGGCTGCAATAGTTGTGTGAAAAAGAGCCACGTCACTGTTTTTCAGTGCCCTTGTAGCTTTGAACAGTCACTACATGAATAGCTGTAAATCAAGGACTCCCTGTATGAAATAGATTATAAGCAGCTTTGCCTTCACCATGAAGTGATCCCCTTCCTTGGTGTTGTAGAAAGTTAGCAGCCACCCCTCTCCTAGAAGAATGAAATATTTTGAGAAATATTAAAAAGGTAGAATATTATGTTTCCCTAAAGGAGGAATGGAGAAATGTGTTTTTTTCTTAAAAGACAGAAAGAAGACTCAATCTCCCTCCCCCAAGCATATTTTGGTGCCTATTGAGAAGGACTGGGCCAGCCTATCTACAAAACAAAAGTCCACCAGTTCCAGGGTGATGGGATTAAGACATGACACTTCAGGACATAATAGGATTAACCCTTCCAGCAGCAGGGCTCACTGCATTGCAAAACCTCCTAAGGACATTGCATCAGAGTCCAAACTTCAACCAAACCTGAGAGCTCGGACAACCTACAGAGCCAGCTATGACCCCCGACAGCAGCCAATGTAATACATGTTCTTGCGCAGGAATAGGAAGCTCAAGTGCAAAGCCCAAGAGAAGGTATAAAAACCCCTCACTCTCCACTCCATGTGGTCAGATGCAGCACAGAACCATGTGCTTGGTGGTTCTGCTTCACCATTAAACCATCTTTCCAATCAGCCGCAATGTTTCCAGTGTCTTTCATCCAGCTTGGAACTGAACCAGGTGGAGATTTTTTCCAACAGTGTCTTTCCAGTTCAAAAGCCATTTCTGGTCTTCTGTCTTTGACACCATCCTCTTATTCCATTCCTTCACCAGAGAACCTAACCTCGAATTCCAGTTCCCCATCCCGATCCTTAACACAGACTTCTATTAAATAAATTGGGCTGTGCCAAATTATTAGCCATGAACGATTCTTTCTGACACTGCACCAGGTAAATGTAATTTGTCATTTAATCCCCCTTCAGAGCTGATGGCTGACTGCCAGAATGGGTACAAATATGCCTGTCCAGGCATTAAAAAGTTATGACAAGGAGAACTCTGTTAAATTCCAAAAGGAATTCTTTCAGACAAGCTGTCAAAGCTGTTAACACTAACATGGCCTAAATTTAAAACAAGGATTTTTTTTAAAAAGGAAGTCATCTATCCTAAGTCTGAAATTCACAGATGATTTTGCCAAAACATACAGTGAGGTTTTCCTCCTCCTCCTCCTCCTCCTCCTTTACCATGATGCCAGGAAACAGGTAATTATTACCTGTAATGATAACCTGTAAAGTAGATCCACAAAGGTGCAGTGTATCAGATATGAATTGGCTAGTCCATTATAAGCGAACACCTTTGTTTTCAAGATGTAATGATTGATGGAAAGCCAGTTTTAACATTAGAATACATGGCATCTGATTGATATAAATAGATGGTAGGGAGGAAGGGAGGACAAAGACTCACATTAATAGCAAATAGTAATAGCACTTAGACTTATATACTGCTTTACAGTGCTTTATAGCCCTCTCCAAGCAGTTTTACAGAGTCAACATCTTGTCCCCAACAATTTGGGTCCTCATTTTACCCACCTCAGAAGGACATGCATCCAAGACCTTCTTCTCTGAGGAAAAGATTAAGGACTCAACTAGTTGTCCCTCACCTTCTGTCTGATGGGTACAATAACCTATGTTTTCATTACATTAGCAGCCTACCTCTCATTCGCCTAGGAAAATTATCACTAGCTTATTTCTATTTCCATAATTTGACAAGGGTAGAAAATGCAAACATCATGATTGTTGCTGCTGCGGTTGGTAGCGTTAGCATCCTTCCATCTTCTTCCATCTTCTGAAGCTTCCATATCATACCTGCCACTCATCACTCAGTCCCACTATATTAGACATGAAAACTTACTTTTTCAGAGGAAGACATGTGGTAAACATGATGGGTTTAAAAATACCTCCTCTCACCCATCTTTCCATTTAATTTTACTAACTTCAGATTTCATAATCTACCTTTCCCACCCAGAAACTGATGACAGTAAACCACAAAAAAGCTATCTTCAACTACAAAAGGCAACAAAGGGACAAGGTATGGAGAGAACTGCATCACTCCCTAACGTTGCTTCTGGCTTTTTGGTTTTCTTTGCTTCAAGCTGGAGAAACACCCAAAGAGTTCAGCAGTTTAAGGAACAACAGAAGTCTTAGACCAGGGGTGTCAAACTCAAGGCCAGACCATGGAGTACTTAGACCTGGTCCGTGGGGCCACCCTGGGAACAGCAAGGGACCTGCCTACAGTGCCTTTGCCAGCAAAAAGCTCCATTTTCACTGTGCAGAGGGTTGCAGGACACCATTGCAAATGAAAATGGAGCTCCCGAGGACCACAGGTGCCTCTTCCGAGCTCCATTCTTTCTGGCGAAGGGTTGCAGAAAGCCATTGCAGCAGTGGTGAGATTCAAATTTGTTTTACTACTGGTACTGTGGGCGTGGCTTGGTGGGCGTGGCAGGGAAAGGATACTGCAAAATCTCCATTCCCTCCCCACTCCTGGGGGAAGGTTACTGCAAAATCCCATTCCCTCCCCACCCCACTAACCCAATTTCCAGCTTCAATCTCCTGTGCAGGGCAACAGAAGAAGACCCAGCCAATCAGCTGGGACTCGGGAGGCAGAGAATAGATGGGGGCGGGGCCAGTCAGAGGCGGTATTTGCCAGTTCTCCTGACTACTCAAAATTTCCACCACCGGTCCTCCAGAACTGGTCATAACCTGCTGAATGCCACCTCTGCATTGCAGCCAAAAATGGAGCTTGGGAGTCCATTTTCACTGGCAGAGCTCTCAGGCCACTAGAGGTGCCCCTGACACAAGTGACATCAAGCTGGCCATACCCACCCTGGCCCCTGAAGGTCAAGCACAACCCTGATGCGGCCCTCAATGAAATCAAGTTTGACCCCCCCTGTCTTAGACAATAGAATAGCATAGAGCAATGTTTCTCAACCATGGCCATTTGAAAAATGGTGGATGTCAACTCCCAGAATTCCCCAGCGAGCTGGCTGGGGAATTCTGGGAGTTGACATCCGCCATTTTTCAGGTGGTTGAGGTTGGGAAACGTTGGCATATAGGAAGAAAGATGCTGCTACTTCTCTGGATTGCTTCTCACCGTCTTTGGAAGGAGAAAGAAACAACAAAACTCATAGAAGAATCTGAAGGGAGGATCAAATAAAAATGTAGTCTGTTTTAGCATCCTGACCATTTTGAAAAACATTGAACCGGTGCTTGCAAAACCATGAGAAGGCACTTGAGAGAGGTGAAAGGCAGGGGTGGGATTCAAATTTTTAAACAACTGGTTCTGTGGGCATGGCTTAGTTGGGGTGTGTGGCTTGGTGGCCACGTGACTGGCTGGGCATGGCCAACTCAACATCACTCACATCGAGGCACACATCTCCTCGCCTGGCCTCTCGTGACTGTGGGGATGCTGCAAAAGTCGTAAATGTGAAAAATGGTTATAAGTCACTTTTTTCAGTGCCATTGTAACTTTGAATGGTCACTCCACACAAGCAAAGTACCAGCAAAGGAGGGGAAAACACTCCAGAGATGTTCCTGAGACAGGAAGTCTAGTCCTGCCAAGAATGTAATAAGAGTTAACTGAGAGGCAGTTTCTGTAAGCAACACCAGAATGTTTCCTTCCTGCCTTCCTTACAGGAGTAGGTCAGTAATTTCTTCTAACAACCGGTTCTCTGAACTGCTTAGACTGTTAACAACCAGTTCTAGCGAATAGATGAGAACTGGTAGAATCCCATCCCTGGTGAAAGGTTTATTCCGCCCTGGGAAAGTAGAGAGAATGAGAAAGAGACTTGAAACAGATCTGCCTTTACTTTGTTGTCCTTGGAAAATTGCTCTGTTGGATGCGCTCTCAGGCTTCTGTCAATATACCCTATAGAGTCCTTGGTGATCTCTAAGCTTGGTTGTTTGCTTGCAGAAATTTACAGTTAGTCCTTGACCACAATTGAGCCCCAAATTTCTGTTGTTAAGCAAGATGTTTCTTAATTAGTTGGCCCCATTTTATGTCCTTCCTTGCCACAGTTGTTAAGTGATTCACTGAGGGTGTTAAATTAGTAACACCATTGTTAAGTGAATCTGGCTTCCCCATTGACTTGGGTCATCAGAAGGTTGCAAAAGGTGATCACATGACTTCAGGGACACTGCTACCTATGCAGTGAAATGAAAAGAAGGACTAGGGGTGACATGATAGACAGTAGGGGTGTTCTGATATCTCAGGGGTTGCCATAAAGAAGAGGGAGTCAAACTATTCTCCAAAGCACCTGAAGGTAAACCAAGAAGCCATGGATGGAACCTAATCAAGAAGAAAACCAACCTAGAAATAAGGAGAAATTTACTGACAGTTAGAACAATTAACCAGTGGAACAACTTGACACCAGATGCTGTGAGTGTTTTTAAGAAGAGAGTAGACAACTATTTGTCTGAAATGGCATAGGGTTTCCTTTCCAAACACAGAGTTGGACTAGAAGACTTCCAAGGTCCTTTCCAATTCTGTTATTCATTTGGCCACCTAATGAGAGGGAAGGACTCACTGGAGAAGAGTTTGATGCTGGGAAAGATTGAGAGCAAAAGAAGAAGGGGATGGCAGAGAAGGAGGTGGCTGGATGGAGTCACTGAAGCAGTCGGCATGAGCTTAAATGGACTCCAGGAGATGGACAGGAAGGCCTGGAGGAACATTGTCCATGGGGTCGCGATGCTTCGGACATGACTTCGTAACAACAACAACATTCTATTCTAATCACACAACTATGGGGATGTTGCAATGGTCCTAAGTGTGAAAAATGGACACAAGTCACTTTTTTTCAGTAGGGCTGTTGTAAGTTCAAACAGTCATTAAATGAACGGTTGTAAGTTGACCTGTATTACTCAACTAAATCCAGTGAGCTTTCATAGCTTGGGGCAAACTTAAATCTGGGCTTTCTCTAATGCTAGCTCAACACTTTAATCATTCAACTACCATGTCAAAGAATCTAACATTAGACTTCTGGATAGCAGATGTCTTGGTTCAATGAGAACTTTGGGGTTTTGGAGAATCCTTTATGGACTTTCCCACAAAATGGCTGCTTTGGAAAAAGGTCTTTTCCCATAGCCCCCTACCGATCAGAAGACAAACAGGCAAGTTATCTCCCTAAAGTCCCCCTGATGTTCTCAAGATGTTCTTAAACATCTTACTTTATGTTTTCCTTTTTTTCTGGGGTAGATGAGCACTTTTCTGAATAAAGCACCAGACTGCAGCTCCTTGTCTTTTATATTTTCTAAAATGAGCCAAGAAGCCTTCTTGAAAACAAGGACGACGCTGGACTCAGGAGCTTCTCTTTGCAGCATGCTAATCTCTCTCTCTCTCTCTCTCTCTCACACACACACACACACACACACACACACACACACACACACCATTACAGGTAAGAAGGAAGACTTCCAAAATTAGAAAGAGGCACATTTTTCTTCTCTTTTCTTATTCAGAATTACAGGAATAAACATGGAATATTTATTTTTTTCATTCCTCTATTAAGAGTAGTGCTTTCTTGCAGTCAGAAAAAAAAGAACACCTTAATAAACCTGCAGCACATTCCCATGTAAAAGAACATTAAAGTTGATCTTCTAATTGTGGATATGTGTGTGTGTGTATGTATGTATGTATGTACGTATGTATATATTTGCCTCAGTACCAAGATGTTCCTGGAGTCCTTTTTCTCCCCCTCAGTTGTCTGAAAAAATCTTCAATCTGTAGTCTGAAGACACAACCAGCATGACTGACTAATGTCTGCGAGTGATTTAATATATATGTTCCTTCCCCCCTTGCAAAAGTTTAAGTTTTGCTGTCTGCCCTCCGAATTACCCTGTCACTCAACCTGTGAATCATTTTAAACTGAGGAAACACTGTAATAAAGAATGAAGTGCATCAGGCTCCATTTGGATAGAGATGTTGCTTTGCATTCCCCAAATCAAAGCTAAAATGAATTGTGTGGTAAGGCCAGGCAAGAAGCAAAAAACAAAAAAATGTGAAGAAGACTCAGCCATCTGCAGAGCGACCTAGGAAATAAATATTCAACCCACTGCCAGCTGTTTCATTTATATAATAGATCAAGTTGCAGCACGCTTTCTCTCTTTCTTGTTCGGTTCCGTTTTATAAAATATAATAATAACTATCTTGTGCTGTGGAGGAAACTGTTCTTCTGAAACACAGACATTTAGAGATTCCCGTGTTTTTCTTCTAAACCAGGACCCGTTTGAAAGAATGTTCCTGTTATGTCCTGAGGACTCTAGGAGTTCTCACTCAGGTCCATTCACTTTGTGGGGGCGTTCTCCCTTTCACTCATTGGTTGGTTCTCCCCAGCAGCCAGCTATAAAAGCAGGCTGTGGGGTCCAACCAGTTGCTGATCGCTGCGAGCCAGTTCCAGGCGTGGCAAGCACGGTCAGCCCTTTATTGTTATAATAAAGTATTGTTGCACTCATGCTCTGGTTCAGCCTCTCTTTTCCCAAACTTAACACTGGCGACGAGGATGGGATGGCTACCAGAAGCACCATGCAACCACTGAGTCACTAGCCGCCGATCCGCAGCCAGAGAGAGCGATTGGCCGGCGATAAGAGCAACGCTGATCCGCAGCCAGATAGAGCGGTCAGCAAGCAAAAAGAGCAAACAAAAAGAGCAAACGCTGGTCCGCTGACAGAGAAAGCGGCCAGCAAGCAATAGAAGCGAACACTGATCCGCAGCCAGAGAGAGCGGTCAGAACGAAAGTTAGAAGCGTCTGTAGCCGCTTGTTAGCCCAGCTACAGGGAAAGTGAAGCGCTGCGAGCCGCAGCCGCTCATTGTTTAGGCGCGAAATTCAAACGGCTGTCATTTGAATTTCAAACCTAAAAGGTACAGCACGGTGCTGTAGTCAAGTCACTGACGCCCACACAGGCGCGAATTCAAACGCCGCCAACGGCTGACGGCCAAACGTGGCTAACCCAGAGAGAGAGAGAGGATTGCGAAAAGCCTCTCCAGAGCTGAAATCACTTGCCTGCCACAGGCACTAGAACATTTTTCTGCTGCCCCAGAGAGATTTTGTCCACAGGTTGTTCTACCGGCCCCATCACCATGAATTCCAATCCAGTCTTCCCAGCGTTCAAACTGGATGAGGAGAAGTGGGAATCATACAAGAACCGTTTTAACCATTATATCGATGCAATTGGGCTGGCTGATGCTGGAGAGCATCGGAAAAAATCGTATTTCCTGATCTACTGTGGAGCCATCGTCTTCGATACTGCCACAGCCCTCGTGGCTCCACGTGAGTTGAAAAACGTTCCTTGGTCAGAGCTACTTGAAATCCTCACTAACCACTATTCTCCCAGGCCCTCACAGATTGCCAGAAGATTCACCTTCCGTATGAGGAAGCAAGCGGACAAGGAGACCATCAATCAGTATATGGCCGCCCTCAGAACAGCAGCATTGCATTGTGGGTTTGGAATCTACCTGGAGGACATGCTCCTCGATCAACTAGTCTGCGGGGTCAAGGACCTACACCTTCAAAGGCGCCTTCTCGCGAAAAAAGACCTCAATCTCGCACAAGCAGTCGAGGAGGCCTTAGCAGCAGAACTGGCAGCGCACTCAGCCACCGAAATCCATGGCCTGAATGCCAAGCTGACGACAATTCCAGTCCACTCCGAGAAGGTGGTAGCAGAGGAATCCCTTAGTGATGAAAACGACGTCCACCGCCTCTCCAACGACAGACGGCCTCAGGTAGGAGCCAAACAAGAAAACATCGGTCCACCCAAGCACATCACCCTGTGCCTAGCCTGTGGTGGATCTCATCTGAGGGCCACCTGCAAGTTCAAAGGAGCCACCTGCAATAACTGCCATAAAAGGGGGCACATCGCGAGAGTCTGCCAAGCCCCTCAAAGCTCAACACAAAGGCACCCCCCCTTCTCACACTCGGGGCCGCAGAGGCAAGTATTGAACTGTCGCACGCACCACCATGCCAAGCACACTTGCCACACTGTTAGTAAAATCTCTCTCTCCGTTTCCTTAGAAGGTAAACCGTGCCGCATGGAGGTTGACACAGGGTCAGCGCTCTCAATTATCTTGTGGAACACCCTCAAGAGGCTCCAGCCCAGCCTGTCCACTAGCCGGCTCCAGAAGTGCCAGTTTAGCCTGAAGGACTACCAGGGGAAGACCATTCCTGTAATCGGCAGAGGCAAGTTCCTTGTCAATTTTAGAGCTTTTAAAGGTCACCTACCTCTAGTGGTAGTTAACGGCAATCTCCCTACCTTATTGGGGCTCGATTGGTTTCCCCATCTCGGCCTAGGGCTAACAGGAGTCCATGCTGTCTCAACCTCTGACACTGACTCCTTATTCGCTGATTACTCAGATGTATTCAGCGATGAGCTGGGGTGTTATAACGGTACCCCTATATCATTCTCAGTCGACCCCCAGGCAGTCCCAATCAGGCTAAAACCGCGTAGGGTCCCATTCGCTATTCGGCCAAAACTAGATGCTGAATTGGATAAACTATTAAAACAAGGGGTCATTGAGCCAACAGATTTCGCCAAATGGGAGACGCCCATTGTCACACCCCTCAAAAAAGACGGTAGCCTGAGAATTTGCTCGGACTACAAGACCACAATCAATACGTTTCTACAAGTTAGCGCTTACCCAGTGCCCGTCATTCAGCATTTATTACACACTTTTGAACCAGGCAGCATTTTTGCCAAATTGGACATGTCTCAAGCGTATCAACAGTTCCCTGTTGACAACCAAACAGCGGAACTCCAGACCATTGTCACTCACAGGGGTGCTTTCCGATGCAAGCGTCTCCAATTTGGCGTAAGTGTTGCCCCAGGTATCTTTCAATCCCTCATGGAGCGGATTTTACAGGGCCTCCCTGGAGTAGTGCCCTACTTCGACGACATCTTAGTCTCAGCCAGGGACAGACCCCAACTCTTCCAGAGAGTTCGAGCAGTGTTAGAGAGGTTCAGACAGCATGGCCTCAAATTGAAAAAAGAAAAATGCGCCATTGCCACTAGACAGGTGGACTTTCTGGGTTATAAAATTGATGCCTCAGGCATTCACCCCCTGGAGTCCAAGGTTAAGGCAATTCACGAGGCACCCACTCCAACTTCCAAAACTGAACTACAGGCCTTCTTGGGGCTATTGAACTTTTACGCGTCCTTCTTGCCCCATAAAGCATCAGTAGCTGAACCCCTACACAGATTACTGGATAAAAAGTCACCTTGGCACTGGGGGCACAAAGAAGACCATGCTTTTCACGCCGTCAAATCACTACTCACGTCAGAGGCGGTACTTATTCAATTCGACCCCAACCTTCCTTTAGTGCTGGCAGCAGACGCATCCCCCTTTGGAATTGGGGCAGTATTAAGCCACAGGCTTCCCAATGGCACCGAGGCTCCCATTGCCTTTTTCTCCAGGACGCTGTCTGCAACAGAGTGTAATTACAGCCAGATCGATAAGGAAGCTCTAGCAGCTGTTGCAGCAGTGAAAAAATTTCACGAATTTCTCTTTGGCCATTTTTTCGAGCTGGTCACAGACCACAAGCCCCTCCTGGGTCTACTAGCTGGGGACAAACAGACCCCTCAAGTCCTTTCTCCTAGGATGACGAGATGGACCCTCTTCCTAGCAGCCTACTCCTACAGACTCATACACCGCCCAGGTAAAACATTGTCCCACGCTGACGCTCTCAGCCGCTGTCCCTTGCCGGCTCCGGCTGAAGACCCTGCTCCTGTCCACGCTATTTTCGAGGTCACCCAATTGGACCTCCCCATCACTGCCCTTGACATTGCTGCTAAAACCAAGGCAGACAAAACGCTCGCCCAGGTGCTCGACTGGGTGAGGAGGGGGTGGCCGGGTGGCAATGTTGAAAACAAATTCTCACCTTTCAAGACCCGCATGCAGGAATTGTCCAGTTTGCAGGGCTGTTTACTGTGGGGCACTCGAGTGGTCATCCCAACCTTACTGCGTACCCGAGTTCTGGAGGCGTTGCACGAGGGACACCCTGGCATCGTGAGAATGAAGGCATTAGCACGCAGCTACGTATGGTGGCCGGGCCTCGACGAGGACGTCGTCAGATGGGTAAGTTCCTGCAACATTTGCCAGGAATCCCGTCCTGCTCCTCCTATTGCCACCCCTACTAAATGGGAGAGCGCCAGCGCTCCGTGGTCCAGAATTCACATCGACCTGGCCAGCCCTTTGCATGGGAAGATGTTCCTAGTGGTCGTGGACGCCTATTCTAAATGGATTGACGTAGCACAGCTATCCACGACCACCACACAAGCAATCACCAACGTATTAACACGCCTGTTTGTAACACACGGGCTACCCAACTCCATTGTCTCCGACAATGGCCCACAGTTCGCATCAACCGAGTTCAGCCGTTTCGCTGCCAACCTGGGTATCCGCCACATTTTCACAGCCCCATTTCATCCTGCCAGTAACGGATTGGCTGAAAGGGCCGTCAGGACCACTAAAGAAGCCCTGGCTAGGTTCAGCAAGGATGACTGGCACCACAAACTCTCGCGTTTCCTGATGAGCCAGCATTCAACTCCATGTTCAGTCACCAATAAGTCCCCAGCTGAGCTCCTGATGGGCAGGCGTCTGAGGACTGTATTGGACAGACTTCACCCACAATACTGCCCTGACTCTCCCCTCGCTTCCACATCGGGGGTTAGACATTTTATCTTACAGGAGCCAGTATTCGCGAGGAACTTCGCTGGAGACCCCCTGTGGATCCCGGGCGAGATCGTGGCCATCACCGGACCAAGGTCGTATCGGGTCAGACTGGAGGACGGCCGGGTCTGGAGAAGGCACCTGGACCAGCTGCATAGGTGTCTCAATACCCACACTAGCAGGGACCCAGAATCACAAAGCGACGGGAGGTCTCAGCATCAACCCCACATCCACATCCTTCCCGGCGACCAGCGCACACCAACAGTCATTCCAGAAAGCCCGAACACGGACAGCGGCGCCCAGACGGCGGACCAGCCCGATCCAGTCTACGGGAGCACGTCCCCAGTGACCAACCCTACGAGTCCCGGGCCTGCCCGAACCGAGGGGCACGTTGGTGACACTTACCCGGCTCTGCCTTCCCAGACAGACTCTGAACGGACAGTCAGCGTTCCAGAGCTGCGCCGTTCCGGGCGCCAACATAAACCTCCTGCGTACCTCAAAGACTATGCGTGTTCGCATCTGGGGGGAAGGGGTGTTATGTCCTGAGGACTCTAGGAGTTCTCACTCAGGTCCATTCACTTTGCGGGGGCGTTCTCCCCTTCACTCATTGGTTGGTTCTCCCCAGCAGCCAGCTATAAAAGCAGGCTGCGGGGTCCAACCAGTTGCTGATCGCTGCGAGCCAGTTCCAGGCGTGGCAAGCACGGTCAGCCCTTTATTGTTATAATAAAGTATTGTTGCACTCATGCTCTGGTTCAGCCTCTCTTTTCCCAAACTTAACAGTTCCCAACTGGGAAAGTCAGGAATGGAGATCATGTGAGCTGGGACATTGCAATCGTAACACTGTATTGCTAACTAGGGCATACAAAACCTTTGCCAGACCAATTCTTGAATACAGCTCATCTGCCTGGAATCTACACTGTATATCGGGTATTAACACGATCGAGTGGATTCAGAGGTATTTCTTGAGAAGAATACTTCATTCCTCCACTCACAATAGAATACCTTACGCTACCAGGTTTGAAATTCTGGGCTTGAACTATCTGAAACTGTGCTGTCTGCAGTCCGATCTAAGCATAGTACACAAAATTGTCTGCTACAATATCTTACCTGTCAACGACTTCTTCAGCCTCAATCACAATAATACATGGGCAAACAACTGATACAAACTCAAGGTAAACCTCTCCAAACTCGATTGCAGAAAATACGACTTCAGCAATGACCTACCTGACTCCATTGTTACAGCCTCAACCCCTCACAGCTTTAACCTCAAACTGTCTACCGTGGACTTCACCCCATTCTTAAGAGGTCCTTAAAGGGGGCGTGCATAAGCGCACCAGCGTGCCTACCATCCCTGTCTTACTATCCCCATTTATCTGTATTTACTTCCTTGTTCATGTTTATCTTCATACTTACACCTGCTTTCTTGTACATGTTTGGCAAACAAACAAATAAATAAATCGTCACAAATACATGCCAGTGCCAAGTATCCAAATTTTGATCAGGTGGAGACGTTACAATGATCTTAAGTGCCAAGATTGGCTGAAAAGTCACTTTTTTCAGTGTCATGGTAAGTTCGGTCACTAAACGAATGGTAGTAAGTCAAGGATTACTTGTAGTCTTTCCTTGAGCATCACTGAAGGCTTTAAAAAAAAAAGACTGGGGAACCATTTGTCTGGAATGGTAAATAGGGTTTCCTGCTTGAGCAGAGGGTTAGACTAGAAGACCTCCAAGGTTCCTTTCAAACTCTATTATTCTAAGTTCTGTGACTGCTGGCTGAGTGACTTTAGGCCAGTGACTCTTCCTCTCTCTCAGCCAACCTACTTCAGAAACTGGTTGTTGCTGGGGAGAAGATTGGACCAATATGTACACAGCCTTTGATTTGTACCAAATAAAGGTGAGAGACAAATATAGTCTTGATAGTGGTTGGTTATTTACTCCAAGTGCCCTTTGGAGACCTGCAGTCTTGAAAGGGGGTTAACAAAACACATTCTTGAAGCAAATAAATAAGATAGGACCCAGGGCAGGTTTAGGTGTTGGAAAAGGCCTGAGTTTTATTTCAGCTGCTAATCTATTTTTATAGATCTCAACTTTTTATAGACCTCATCAGCTATCAGCTTGCCTTCCATTCAGGACCTGTATACTGTACGAGCCAGAAAAAGGGCTGTGAAAATAACTACAGATCCCTCACATCCTGGACATAAATTGTTTCAACTTCTACCCTCCAAATAACTCTATAGGGCACTGCACACCAGAACCAATTAGACACAAGGACAGTTTTTCCCCAAATGCCATCACTCTGCTTAACAACTAATTCCCAAAACACTGTTAAACTATCTAGTAAGGCTGTATTACTATTATTCTTCTCATCTTTCTTATTACCTATTTCTGACTATAATTAATAATTAGTATAATATACTCATTGCAGAATACCTTATGCCACTAGACTTGAAATTCTAGACCTAGGAAACCTAGAACTATGCCACCTTCGGTCCGATCTAAGTATAGTATATAAAATCATACATTGCAATGTCCTACCTGTCAATGAATACTTCAGCTTCAACCATAACAATACAAGAGCACACAATAGATACAAACTCAAGGTTAATTGCACCAAACTTGATTGCAGGAAATAAGACTTCAGCAACAGAGTGGTCAATGTCTGGAATACTCTACCTGACTCTGTGGTTTCTTCCCCAAACCCCAAAAACTTTAACCTTAGACTGACTACTATTGACCTCACCCCTTTCCTAAGAGGTCTGTAGGGGGAGTGCATAAACGCACCAACATGCCTACCGTCCCTGTCCTATTGTTTCTTTTATATTTTTTTATTTTTTCTTATATGTATTCATAACTATGTTTATATTTATACCTGTTATAATAATTTGACAAATAAATAAATAAATAAAATTTAAAAAACCCTCTCCTCTCCCCTCCCCTCTCCTCTCCTCTCCTCCCGCATTGCATTGCATTGCATTGCATTCCATTCCAACAGATAACAGATAATCAGAGTTGGAAGGGACATTGTAGGTCATCTAGTCCAACCCCCTGCCCAAGCGGAAGACCCTACACCATTTCTGACAAATGGCAGTCCAATCTCTTCTTGAAAGTCTCAAGTGATGGCACTCCCACAACTTCCGAGGGCAAGCTGTTCCATTGATTGATTGATCTCCCTGTCAGAAAGTTTCTATTCTATTCTATTCTATTCTATTCTATTCTATTCTATTCTATT
>NW_020769330.1:15291133-15321384 GCF_900518735.1 Pseudonaja textilis | reverse complement strand
TTCATTCGTTCATCCATTCACAGTCTCCTCATATTTGGCCCAAAATCACCTAGCTTTACTACCTAAGAAGTGACTACAACTCACCATCTTTGGTTATTAGCCAAAATCATCCCATTGGTTTTCATGCCTAAGGCGCATCTACAACACTTAATCTTCCAGTTTCTAGCCTAGTATCGTAAGTATTAGACTAAGCTGGCAATACACAGACAGACAGGCAGATGTGAGATTTGATAACTTATCTTCAGAGGTCATAAAGAAACATTTAATTACAGGGATGGAGTGTGTGCCAGCAATGTCGAAAAGGCAAGTTTTTTTTTTTTCCAGTCCAATTCCCTCATCTTTTTAAAATGCAATCCTACAAAAGAGGGTTGGGCTTTAATTACTGGATCACCCTTGCCATGTTGTGTTATGGGTCTGCTTAAAAGAGTACCAGTAAAGGGTCCGTCCAAGGGATGGAAGAAGAAGACCAAAGAACATTTGGGAAAAATATCAAAAGGGCTGGAATTCTTTGGGCTGATGCAATTCATTTAATGATACAAGGGAAAGGAGTTGAAGCTTCAAAGGGTTGAAGAGGTTGTTCACGAATGAAGCAGCTTAATAAGACAAGGGGAAGATAAGAGATAAAGCCTTCTTCTGAGGGAGAAGAATGGCAGGAAGATTATTTGTGAGCAAGAGATAAGAGAAAAATAATCATCGGGCGAAGTTATTTTTGTATCTGTGTGCACTTGGCTGTAGAACTGCAAATAATTGTTTTAAATGAATAGAAGAGAATATTTGTACCTCAGGGCTGAACTGTGGGGTCCTTGGTGCTCTCTGGGCTTGCAGACATGTAATCACCCTACTAGGTAACATCATCAGTGCTAGGTGAGAATGGGGTTTGCTCTCTTGTTTTATATTCAAGTGGCTAGCCCTGTCAGTGTTGGTGCGACTGTTCTTGACAGTTTCTTGTTTAGGTTGTTGTTGACTGATAGGTTGTTTTTCTAAGTTGATAATTTCTTGATGGGGTACTTCTTGATTGTTGGTGTACACTAACACTATCTTGGTGTTAAACTCTGCTTATCTGGATGCAGATTGGTGATGTGGAGGTGTTTTAGTCTTTCTGTTTTCTGTTAGCCTTTTTGGGTTGTCTCTTTCGAATGGTATGTAGATGTGCTTTATTTACAACATATTTTAAACTATCACAAAATACAAAATGCCAAACATCACTACATTGTGGTCACACCTAACAACATGTAGAATTGCATTGGTTTGCACATGGGAAAAAAAAAATTGTCCACCATCTGGATTGGTTCACCAAACATCCAACATTTATCTGTTGCTTGAAACAAAATCCAAAGTCAGATTCTTTTTTTCCTGTTACATCCAAAGCCCACTAAATCAATCGTGGTCACTGAACTCAAAACGTTCACTATGTAATCTCATTTATTTTGGTTCAATTTTATTTAGAAGAGGAATGTCTGTCTCGTATTTTGAAAAGTGATTTTTATGCTCTCATGAAACAATGCCCTGATGTTTTAAGCATGTTAGATTTGTTCTGCTTAGCACTCTGATTGAACCTGGCCATCTCAAATGACCAGAGGACGAAATTCACAATTATTATCTTTAAAATGGGACAAGTGTCAGCTTGTTAAACACAAGCCTGGTAAACATTGGGGTAGTTCTTCTCTCTCCTTCTCTGTCTTGCCATTACTCTTTGAACATAGAGGCTAGCCATGTGTCAGCTTTGTTGAGGATGAAAAAAATCAGAACAAAAAACACAAAGTCACCTTCTACCAAACACATCTCTGTCATGAAGAGCCTTTTAAAATGTGTAGAACTCAAGTCCCTCCAGGTGAGACTTAGATGAGTAAGAGAACTAAGTCGCTCTCTCTGGCTTTCCATATTATTAGCAGGTAGGCCTGTGATTTACAGTTTTCTTTATCTTCTTTTTTTTTCATTTTGATAATCTCCTTGCAACCAATGGGAGCTGCTGTTTTTTCCTCTTGCACTGATAAGACATAAATTGCTTATTCCAGAAAGAAGCGTTTCCTGGCTGGTAGACAGGCCTCTCTGTAAGCTGTTTCTCTTTAGAACTGTTGTTGTTGTTGCACGTTTTTAAGCTAATTTTAACAGTTGGCTCCTTGTAGCAGCCTGTGACATAAAAACAAATCCTGCAAGTTTTTCGTTTCTTTTTTTCCAACATACAGATTTTACTTGAAAATATAAACAAAAAATTTGATGGGTCAAGAACAGTCCTAAAAAATCAAGAAGATATCCCAAAGCAGGAAATAACAGTCGGACCTAATTTGCAAATTGAGGAATTGGATTTCTCACTGTCAGAAGCAAAGAAGAAAGTATTTGGCTTGTCAGAAAAGATCGAAAAGTATACGAATACAAGAAACTCTGAGATTATTCAACATGATTGCTGCAGAGATATTTACAACAGAGACTCCTGAACTTTGCAAGTGAGATGCAATTGTTAGTAAAGTTCCTATTTAAAATCCTAAGGAAAGGTTTTACTACAGTATTAAGAACCAAACAAGAGTATTTGACCTGGACTCAGAGGTAATGATCGGAGTGATTTGCGGTAAATAAGGACTTTCTATGAATAAATTATAATAAGAGACTGTTGACAGAATGCTTTGAATTTTAACTTTGATGTTTTTCAAACTATTAACAATTTTTCCTGACAGGTCAATTCGGTTGGAAGTAGATGTACAAGATTATAAATTTTAATTCTGGCATCTTGCAAGGTGGGAACTTATTATTGTTGCCATAGGTTTCTTAATGTTCAACTAGGCAGGCATAAAATTATTGGAAAAAAATTAAAAAACTA
Source organism: Pseudonaja textilis (assembly GCF_900518735.1). The sequence continues at coordinate 15,318,569 of NW_020769330.1, read as the reverse complement.
AAATACATAATATGTATTTTTCTTTTTTAATTATTTTTTTAAAAAATAATTTTGTTTAGTTTTATTCTGTCTCTGCTCAATCCTTTTGAATAGAATTGTTAAGGAAAGATGTCTGGGACTCTTGAATCCACTGAGTTGAATCAAAAGAACTTTTACTGAGAGTAACTGGATTCAGTAAAGACAGGTAGAATCCGAGGTCTCCATGCAAAGCACAAAGTATCCATGGAGATCGTCAGTCATCCAGGTCCTGGTTGTCCGAAAGGTGCTTTTTTCAAGAGGCAACTGGACTTTCTGGTTTTTCTTTGAAGACATTTCGCTTCTCATCCAAGAAGCTTCTTCGGCTTCCTGATTGTGCCACTGTTTTCAGAGAGACCAGAGGGATGAACACAACAGTTTTAAAAAGGAAGAGTTCCGGATGAATCCGAGTATCTATTTTAATTTCTTTTCCCCCAAATATAGTCCTTCTCAGAGATGTAAATCCATCAGAGGAGGAGTAATTTGTGTGCAAAATATCTATCACACGAAAGTTATAAGGGCAGGAAATTCCACAGGGAGCTGAACTGAGAAAAGCAGGAAAATTTTTTGCAAAGCTTCCTGCACTTCAGGCAAGGAGGCGATGTGCGTAAGCCTCACCTCCTTTTGCTCAGGAGACTCTGCTCACTGGCACATCTTGAGCCAGCAGAAAAGGGCTTTCATACACGGTGAATTCAGACAATGTGTTAACAACCCCTTCAAGCAGAGATGGGCTTTCTTCTTTTCACTGACAGCTGCCAGAGATGAAAAGGCCAGCTCTCTTCCAGAAGGACAACGTGTGCTGTAATGAACATTTTAAAGGCTTGTGTTTTAGACAAAGAGGGGTTTCCATATCTCCCCCATGAATTAAAATGTCTCGATCGGAAGATGGCTCCATTCAGGATATCAATGAGGGCCTGATTCCAGACGAGGAGTCCGTCTGGTAGGATGGATCAAACGTCAGCCATTGATGGTCTGATTTATCACAGGAAGAGCTATAAACTTTAAGGGCAAGTGAGATGAGATGCCAAAAGTTTGGTGATTCCTTCCCAGTTCTCTTTAATTGTTGACAGCTATCAAAGCTACAAGGCTGGTGGCCATAGCATGGCTGGGAGCAAACTTCTCAAAAACTGAGTGCATTCTTCAAGATTATTCGATATACGTCTTTAGTATCCTAACTACGGCTTTAGTATCCTATTATTCTAAGTACGTATTTAGTACATTCTGGGGGTAGCTTCTTTAGTTCAAACTCTTTTATCCCATTCTTCCATTCTAGGGAACAAATGAATGAATGCATGGTGGCTTCAATAATCTTCTTAATTATCCACTGGATAGAGCAGGGGTGTTGTTAAGTTCGGAAAATGAGAGGCTGAACCAGGGCATGGTGCAACAATACTTTATTGAGCAATAAAGGACTGAGCGTGCTAGCCAAAGCCTGGAACTGGCTCGCAGCGATCAGCGACTGGTTGGACCCCGCAGCCTGCTTTTATAGCTGGCTGCTGGGGAGAACCAACCAATGAGAGGGGGCAACCGCCCCCGCAGCGCGAACGGACCTGGGTGGGGACTTCTTTCAGTTCCAGGGACATAACACCCCTTCCACCCAGATGCGAACACGCATTGTCCTTAAGGTACGCGGGAGGCTTATGTTGGCGCCCAGAACGGCGCAACTCTGGAGAATTGTCTGGTGGTTCAGAGTCTGCAGAGGAAGGTCGGACCGGTGGGGTGTCATGAACGCGTTCCTCGGTCAGTGCTGGTTCGGGACTCGTAGGGCTGGTCACTGGGGATGTGCTCCCGTTGACTGGTCCGGGCTGGTCAACCGTCTGGTGGTCACGGTTCGAGTTTGGGCTTTCCGGCTCGGCCGCAGGTGTAAACAGGTCACCGGAATTGGTGCTGCTGTGGGGTAGATGCTGTAGCCTCGCACCGGTCTGCAGCCATGAGTCACTGCTGACGAGAGTGCTTTGGCGCCTCCGCAGCTGATCTAGGTGCCTTCTCCAGATTCGGCCATCCTCCAGTCTGACTCGATACGACCTGGGTCCGGTGATGGCCACGATCTCGCCCGGGATCCACAAGGGGTCTCCAGCGAAGTTCCTTGCGAACACAGCTTCCTGCAAGACAAAATGCCTAACTTCCGATGTGGAAGCGAGGGGAGAGTCAGGGCAGTAATGAGGGTGCAGCCTGTCCAATACGGTCCGCAGGCATCTACCCATCAGGAGTTCAGCCGGGGACTTATTGGTGACTGTGCACGGGGTTGAGTGCTGGCTCAGCAAGAAACGGGAGAGTCTGTGGTGCCAGTCTTCCTTGCTGAACCTAGCTAGAGCTTCTTTAGTGGTCCTAACGGCTCTTTCTGCCAATCCGTTGCTGCCCGGATGAAAGGGAGCCGTGAAGATGTGGTGGATGCCCAGATTGGCAGCGAAGAGACTGAACTCGGCCGATGCGAACTGGGGGCCATTGTCGGAAACTATAGAGTCTGGTAGCCCGTGTGTTACGAACAGGCGAGTCAATACCTTGGTAACCGCTTGCATGGTGGTTGTGGATAGTTGCGCCACGTCAATCCATTTAGAGTAAGAGTCTACGACCACCAGGAACATTTTGCCGTGGATCGGGCCCGCTAGGTCGATGTGAATCCTGGACCAAGGTGCGCTGGCGCTTTCCCACTTAGTGGGGGTGGCAATTGGAGGGGATGGACGGGATTCCTGGCAGGGATGGCAGGAGCTTACCCATCTGATGAAGTCCTCGTCGAGGCCAGGCCACCATACGTAGCTGCGTGCTAATGCCTTCATCCTGACGATGCCAGGGTGGCCCTCATGCAACGCCTCCAAAACTCGGGTACGCAGTGAGGTCGGGATGACCACTCGTGTGCCCCACAGCAAACAGCCCTGCAAACTGGATAACTCCTGTAGGCGGGTCTTAAAAGGCGTGAATTTGGTTTCAACATCACTGCCTGGCCACCCCCTCCTCACCCAGTCCAGTACCTGGGCGATCGTTTTGTCTGCCTTGGATTTGGCGGCAATGTCAAGGGCAGTGATGGGGAGGTCCAGTTGGGTGACCTCAAAGATGGCGTGGACCGGGGCCGGATCCTCAGCTGGAGCAGGCAGGGGGCAGCGGCTGAGGGCGTCTGCGTGGGACAATGTTTTACCTGGACGGTGTATGAGTCTATACGAGTATGCTGCTAGGAAAAGAGTCCACCTCATCATTCTAGGAGACAGGACTTGAGGGGTCTGTTTGTCACCTGCTAGTAGACCCAGGAGAGGCTTATGGTCCGTGACCAGCTCGAAGAAGTGGCCAAAAAGAAATTCATGAAATTTCTTCACTGCTGCGACAGCTGCTAAAGCTTCCTTGTCGATTTGGCTATAATTGCGCTCTGTTGCAGAGAGCGTCCTGGAAAAAAAAGCGATGGGTGCCTCGGAGCCATTGGGGAGCCTGTGGCTTAACACTGCCCCAATTCCAAAAGGGGATGCGTCCGCTGCTAGCACTAATGGGAGGTTGGGGTCAAACTGAATAAGGACCGCCTCCGATGTGAGTAGTGATTTGACTGCGCGAAAAGCGGAGTCTTCCTTGTGTCCCCAATGCCAAGGTGATTTTTTATCCAAAAGTCTGTGCAGGGGTTCCGCCACAGATGCTTTATGGGGCAGGAAAGAGGCGTAAAAATTCAATAGCCCCAAGAAGGCCTGCAGTTCCGCTTTGGAGGTTGGAGTGGGTGCCTCGTGAATTGCCTTAACCTTGGACTCCAGGGGGTGAATGCCTGAGGCGTCAATTTTATAACCCAGAAAGTCCACTTGTCTAGTGGCAATGGCACATTTTTCTTTTTTTAATTTGAGGCCATGCTGTCTGAACCTCTCTAACACTGCTCGAACTCTCTGGAAGAGTTGGGGTCTGTCCCTGGCCGAGACTAAGATGTCGTCGAAGTAGGGTACTACTCCAGGGAGGCCCTAAAAAATCCGCTCCATGAGGGATTGAAAAATGCCCGGGGCAACACTTACGCCAAATTGGAGACGCTTGCACCGGAAAGCACCCCTGTGTGTGACAATGGTCTGGAGTTCCGCTGTTTGGTTGTCAACAGGGAACTGTTGATACGCTTGAGACATGTCCAATTTGGCAAAAATGCTGCCAGGTTCAAAAGTGTGTAATAAATGCTGAATGACGGGCACTGGGTACGCACTAACTTGTAAAAACTTATTAATTGTGGTTTTATAGTCCGAGCAAATTCTCAGGCTACCGTCTTTTTTGAGGGGTGTGACAATGGGCGTCTCCCATTTGGCGAAATCTGTTGGCTCAATGACCCCTTGTTTTAATAATTTATCCAGTTCCGCATCTAATTTAGGCCGAATTGCGAATGGAACTCTATGAGGTTTCAACCGGATTGGGACTGCTTGGGGGTCGACTGAGAATGAGATAGGGGTACCGTTATAACACCCCAGCTCATTGCTGAATACGTCTGAGTAGTCAGCGAATAGGGAGTCAGTGTCAGAGGTTGAGACCGCATGGACTCCTGTTAACCCCAGGCCGAGGTGGAGGAACCAATCAAGTCCCAAAAGTGTAGGGAGGTTGCTGTTTACTACCACTAGAGGTAGGTGGCCTTTAAAAGTTTTAAAATTAACAAGAAACTTGCCTCTGCCGATTACAGGAATGTTCTTCCCCTGGTAGTCTTTCAGGCTAAGCTGGCACTTCTGGAGCCGGTTTCTGGATAGACTGGGCTGTAGCTTCTTGAGGGTGCTCCACGAGATAATTGAGAGCGCTGACCCCATGTCAACCTCCATGTGGCAAGGTTTACCTTCTAATAGAACGGAGAGAGAGATTTTACTAATGGTATGGCAAGCGTGCTTAGCGTGGTGGCGGGTGCGACAGTTCAATACTTGCCTTTGGGGTCCGGAATGTGAAAAGGAAGGGACCCGTTGTGCCGAGTTGTGAGTGGCTTGACAGACTCTGGCGATGTGCCCCTTTTTGTGACAGTTGTTGCAGGTGGCTCCCTTGAATTTGCAGGTGGTCCTCAGGTGAGATCCACCACAGGATAGGCACAGAGTGATGTGCTTGGGTGGGCTGATGCTTTCTTGCTTGGTTCCTACCTGCGGGTGCCTGGTGTGGGCTAGGCAGTGGATGTCGGCCGCATCACTGGGGTCCTCCTCGATGACTACCTCTTCAGAGTGGACGGAGACTGCAGTTTGTTTGGAGACAGGGCCTTGGATTTCGGTGGCTGAGTGTGCTGCCAACTCCGCTGCCAGAGCTTCCTCGACGGCTTGAGCGAGGTTGAGGTCCTTCTTGGCGAGTAGGCGCCTTTGGAGGTGAAGATCCTTGACCCCGCAGACTAGCTGATCGAGGAGCATGTCATCCAAGTAGGTCCCAAACCCACAATGGAGTGCTGCTGTTCTAAGGGCAGCCACGTACTGGTTGATGGTCTCTTTGTCTGATTGCTTCCTCATTCGGAAGGTGAAACGCCTGGCAATCTGTGAGGGTCTAGGAGAATAGTGGTTAGTAAGGATTTCTAACAGTTCTGTCCAGGGAACGTTTTTTAACTCACGTGGAGCCACGAGTGCTGTGGCAGTGTCAAAGACGATGGCACCACAGTAGATCAGGAAATATGATTTTTTCCGGTGCTCCCCTGCATCAGCCAGCCCTATGGCGTCGATGTAGTGGTTAAAACGATTCTTGTATGACTCCCACTTCTCTTCATCCGGCTTGAACGCTGGGAAAACTGGGTTGGAGTTCATGATGGGAATCTCGTTGAATAACCTGTTGATAAAATCTCTCTGGGGCAGCAGCAGGAAGGTTTTTGTGCCTCTGGAAGGCAAGTGACTTCAGCTCTGGGAGAGGTTCTCACAACTCTCTTTCTCTCTCTGGATTAACACGAGGCAGGCTGCAACGTCCGTTGGCAGCGTTTTGAAATTCGCGCCTGCGTGGGCGTCAGTGACTTCGCAATACAGCACCGCGCTGTATTCTAGGGCGGAAATTCAAATGACAGCCGTTTGAATTTCGCGCCTAAGGAAACGAGCAGCTGCGGCTCGCAGCGCTACACTTTCCCTGTAGCTAGCGGCTACAGACGCTTCTCACTCTCACTGTTTGCTGGCCACTCTCTCTGGCTGCGGACCAGCGTTCGCTCTCGTTGCCTGCTGATCGCTTTCTCTGGCTGCGGATCAGCGTTCGCTCTCGTTGCTTGCTGACCGCTCTCTCTGGCTGCGGATCAGCGTTCGCTCTCGTTGCCTGCTGACCTCTCTCTGGCTGTGGATCAGCAGCTAGTGATTCAGCGGTTGCATTTTGCCTCTGGTCGCCATCCCACCTTCGTCGCCAGTGTTAAGTTCGGAAAATGAGAGGCTGAACCAGGGCATGGTGCAACAATACTTTATTGAGCAATAAAGGACTGAGCGTGCTAGCCAAAGCCTGGAACTGGCTCGCAGCGATCAGCGACTGGTTGGACCCCGCAGCCTGCTTTTATAGCTGGCTGCTGGGGAGAACCAACCAATGAGAGGGGGCAACCGCCCCCGCAGCGCGAACGGACCTGGGTGGGGACTTCTTTCAGTTCCAGGGACATAACAGGTGTCAAACTGGATTTCTTCGAGGGTCGGATCAGCATTGTAGTTCTTCTCCATGGGCCGGCCAGGGAGGGAGATGAGCTGACCAATTCCTGCAGCACCCTGCTGGCCAAAAGAATCTCAAAACAGGGGGCTATTTTGGCCGGCAGAGTGCAGCAGGAGGCTGTCCAGGCTGAAAATGGAGCATCCCCTAGCAAAGGCACCATGGGCTGGTCCTTTGCTATTTCCAGGCCAGCCCAGCAGTCTAGATTTAAGCACACCCTGGGCCGGATCCAGTCTGCAGGCCTTGAGTTTGACACCCCTGGGATAGAGGTTCTTCAGAACCACAAAGAAGGGAGGATCAACCTATCTTCCAAGAAACAAGAAAGAAAGAAACAAGAAGCAATGGATGGAAACTAATCAAGGAGAGGAGCAATCTAGAACTGAGGAGAAATTTCCTAACTGTGAGAATAATTAACCACTGGAACAGTTTGCCTTCTGAGGTTGTGGGTGCTCCATCACTGGAGGATTTTAAGACGAAAACTTCTGTAAAGAAAAAAAAACTGAAGTCAGATAGTAAGCACAGTCAAGAATTCAGTTTGTGAGCACTTTGCTTAATAACTGAGTTGCTTTGATTGTGGTCACTAAACAAGGACTATCTGCATTGATAACCAAGGCTCTGCAAGACTGACAAACCGAATTATGCAGCTTTGGGTCTTTTCAAATCACGAACAATTATGTCATGCCCCTATCAGAGTCTGAATCTGAGGAGGAAAATGAACAACTGACAGGAAGTGGGAGTGTGGCTCTGTTGGCTGTGGAGGAAACTGGGGAAGGGCAAAGTCTGGCTGGGCAGAGCAGGAAAGAGGTAGAACAAGGGAGAAGGAGTTCAGAGGAAGACCCAGGCCTACCCCCTCTTCATCCTGGGGCATGCAGGGAGGAACAGAGAAAACAGCAACATGGGTTGCGTGGGTTAAGGGGGAGGAAAGGGCCCTGATTCCCTTCATTAGCCACACCTAGGAAGAGAGTTTAAAAGAGATGCATGCTGAGTGTGGCATCTGCTGGGAACAAATGTGAGTTTATCTTGTGTTGACTTTGGTTAACTGTGTTCCTGGTATCCCCCCAACCGTGTTGAATTACAGCTGTTCCTTCACATCTGGAATTCCTTCTCTTGCCCTGCCAGACTAATTACCTCTTCTTGCTTTGATTGGACTCATAGTTACAGTTTTTGTTGACCACATTTTGGATTTGATTCTCTGTAGCCAAAGGCTGTTCCTGGGAGAGTTTTTCTCCAGCCAGAAGGTCACCAGGACATTGGGGACAAAATTGGAGCTAATAAAGGGACTCCTACTGATTATCTGACTGTGTTGCCTTTGTGCCACCTCTTGGGTCATCACAAATTCTTCCATTTTTTTCTGGAACAATAGCATTCCATACAGGCATCTTCAATAATATAGAATACAGAATAACAGAGTTGGAAGGGACTTTGGAGGTCTTCTAGACGAACCTCTGTTCAGCAGAAAACCCTAAACTTTGCTATGTTTTTTTTAGGAGTGTTTTCTATGAACTCCTTGGAGCTCTTCAAGATTTCTTGAAGTCTTTGTCTGATCCTCCCAGACATAGACGCAATATAATTTTAAGAGTACTTATTGATTTGTGTGGATGTGTGGGTATCTGAAAGCAGAGACAAAGAAACTGGTGAAGTGAGATCACAAATAGTTCCTGCTTAGTTTTCCCTGGGTAACCATTACCAAGAAGAATGATGAGAAGAGCAAATAGCTACCTTATCTATCTCATGGACTTATTGTGGATGGCTTATTCCAAGCTATAAAAGCTGGAAAGTCAGATCAGTTTATGAGCAGTAAAAAAAAAAAAAAAAAATTCCCCATTGTAATTAAGGTTATGACAGAGGCTGAACAAAATCATCCATTGTTACATGGATTCAAAACAGGAAAGAAACAGCTGAATATTACATTATTTGAACAGTCACCATAAAAACCATTCCTCATATTTTAGCAACATTCCTATCCTACCCCTTCCCCATATGTTTCCTCCCCCCCCCCCCCGAATTGCATTTTATTTCCTGGGTGGTGATAGAATTTATTTGTGGGAGCTGTAATACATGGTGTAGATATCCACATTTTGAAAACAGTTGAAGAACATATGAAGAACGGCTGCAGGAACTAAGTATGTCCAGTCTAATGAAGAGAAGGACAAGGAGAGACATGATAGCAGTGTTCCAATATTTGAAGTGCTGCCACAAAGAAGATGGAGTCAAGCTATTCTCCAAAGCACCTGAAGGCAGGACAAGAAGCAACAGAAGAAACTAATCAAGGAAAGAAGCAACTTAGAACTAAGGAAAAACTTCCTGACAATTAGAACAATTAACCAATGGAACAACTTTTCCCGAAAGCCATCACTCTGCTAAACAAATAATTCCCTCAACACTGTTCAACTATTTACAAAGTGTACACGACTATTACTGTTAATCTTCTCACCACTCCTTATCATCCATCCCCTCCCACTTGACTGTTTTCTAGTATGATATGACTATTATTAAGTGTTGTATGTTATGATTCTTGATTCTTAATGAATGTACCTTTTCTTTATGTATACTGAGAGTATTTACACCAAGACAAATTCCTTGTGTGTCCAATCACACTTGGCCAATAAAGTATTATATTCTAACTTGCCTCCAGAAGTTGTGAATGCTCCAACACTGGAAGTTTTTAAAAAGATATTAGATAACCATCTGTCTGAAGTGGTGTAGGGTTTCCTACCTAGGCAGGGGGGTGGACTAGAAGACCTCCAAGATCCCTTCCAACTCAAAAACTATCAATGTTGCCTAGTTATTAGTTTCTAGAGTGCTTAAAATGTCTGCTTCTATGTTCATTGGAAAAATTACATCCCGGTGCTATAAACAGACAGGCCTGGCCTTCAACACATGCTAGGTACATTCTTCAAGTTCTATGGGATTCAAGGAAGCTCCTCTTCCCTCCTTTATATACAGTTTCTTGGTACTCAACTGCTTTGAAACTCATCAAATTTGATACTCAATGCATTTGATATGAAAATTTTATCCCAGTACTCATCATTGATTTAGTACTCAATGTATAAGCTAGGACTTGTTGGTGTTGGCTACTTTGTGATTCACTAAATTATTCCATATGGAAAAAATTGTTTGATAATCATTGCTTTTTGGTACTCATGGCACCTCCCAGAATCAACAGTGATATGATACAGCAGTAGTGGGACTCATGTCCGGGGCGGGGATGAGTCTGCCTACCGAGATGAGATGGACTGGTTGCTTTCGTGGTGTAGGGACAATAACTTAGTCCTCCACACCAATAAGACCAAGGAGCTTATAGTGGACTATAGAAGGAACAGATCAGACATCCAGCCCTTGATTATCAATGGAGACCGAGTGGAGCAAGTGGCCAGTTTTAAGTTTCTGGGTGTTACCATAAAAGAGAACCTGACCTGGGATGCTCACATTGCAGCACTAGTCAAAAGGGCACAGCAGAGATTATATTACCATGTTTCTCATATAATAAGGGCGGGTCTTATTTTGTTTTGAGCCCCGAAAAAATGGCTAGGCTGTCTTTTTGGGGGTGACTTAATTCCCCCCCCCCCCACATCTTCAGGCGGGTGGGCAGCAATGGCTTGGATGTTGACCTCGGCATTGGCAGGGCACTTCATATTGGGGTCAACACAAGCAGCACCATATCCGGGTGTGCAACAAAAGTACTTCCTAACAGCAAGCCCCCACCACCATTCCCCCCCATTTTGCATGTTTTAATATAGGCCTTAATTTGGGGGGAGGGGCTTAATTTCATTTCATGCCTATAAAACATGCTGGGACTTCCTATTGGGGGAGGCCATATTGTTGGAGAAACAGGGTACCTGAGACTGCTCAGAAAACAACAACTGAATGAAAAACTGCTGATGATTTTCTACCGCTGCACCACAGAGAGTATCTTAACTTACTGCACCTCTGTATGGTTTGCCAATTGCACAGTGGCAGATAGGACAGCACTCCAGAGGGTTAATGTCATTGCCCAGAAGATCATTGGTTGTCCTCTCCCCTCTTTAGAAGAGCTTTATAGCTCCCACTGCCTTAAGAAAGTTCAAAACATTCTCAAAGGTCCATCTTTTCCTGGGAGTCCTTTTTTTGAACTATTACCATCTGGCAGACGGTACAGAATAATAACAACAAGGACAAATAGGCTGAAAAACAGTTCTATCCCAGGGCAGTAGCTCTTTTGAATTCTATTGTATAGTGCAGTGTTGGAGCGGTGTTGGAGGTTTTCAGTTCAATGTGTGGAGTGTGAAGGATGTGTGTTTGTGTTTATTTTCACGGTCATGATGTGCACTGAAGAGTGTTTGATTTCGTTGTATGAGGTGCAATGATAATAAAGCAACTAAACTTCAATTAATGATAAGTACTAAGGTACCATGTTATCTACCATTTGCAACCATCTACCAAAAGAAAAAAGGGACGCAGTGGCCCAGTGGCTAAGACACTGAGCTTGTTGATCAGAAAGGTCAGCAGTTCAGCGGTTTGAATCTCAAGCGTTGTGTAATGGAGTGAGCTCCCATTACTTGTCCCAGCTTCTGTCAACCTAGCAGATCAAAAGCATGTAAAAATGCAAATAGAAAAATAGGGACCACATTGGTGGGAAGGTAACAGCGTTCCATGCACCTTCAGCATTTGGACAGCGCTGGCTCTTTGGCTTTGTAATGGAGATGAGCACCACCCACTAGAGCTGGAAACAGCTAGTTTGTATGTGCAAGGGGAACCTTTACCTTTACCAAAAGAACTCTCAGCTGTTAAGCTGAAGTCCAGAAAGAAAGGGAAATAAAGCTCCATGGCAAGTTGAAAAGTCTTTATTCGTCCATATATTGTTCCAGGTTCAGGTAACAACAAGCATCAAAAATGATAGTAAAGTCAGCTCTGGCGCGCCTCGCAGCCAGAGCTGTATTTATCCACCAGATAATAACGTAATGGGTTTATCCACCATCCGGTGACTGCTACCACTTAATTTCCGGTCACTTTGTAACCTTCGATATCGTGCATTCTTCTGTTACTTATCTGCCCTCTTTTACCATCCCCTCGCCACAGCACACTTTCCATATTACACCAACTCCCCTGTGCCGTCCCGGTGTATATTCACCCCCCAAAGTCATTGTTTTAACGGTCAGCATGTTCATCGCTCTGCCAGTAGCCGCCCGCAACTTGTGATAGTTCAGCGTCTGATGTCATCGGGGCTCATCGTCCATCTCTATCAGCAATTCTGACCCGGTGTTGGCCAGCTGGTAGGTGTTTCCTATCATGAGAGAATACTCAGACACAGCGGAATACTCGGTGTCACAGCTCCAGCACGCCATGGGAACGTGACAAGAACTTGATTTGATTCCCATCTTCATTCAGAGCCAATCTCAAGTTCATGCTGTATGTCTCAGAAAAATAGAGAATATTGACAAAGAAGTATGTGGAGAAATATTGTAGACGACTATCCCAAAAATCAACCTTACAAAGATTACAAGATCCTGCACATCAACTATCCTGCACAACTCTGTGTAGTCCATGTATTTATTATGCAAAGAAGTTAATTATCCTTTCCTGGAAATGATTATGCATCATTGACTTGGTGACAATTCAACAACCACATAAGTCAGGGCTATCCATGGCGTCCTTGGTGTTCCTTGAATTTGGTTGCATTCTTGCAACATTTCATTACCAAATTAGGAAACATCAACAGTGCTGAAATGGAGTGGGATTTGTGAAGAGGAGGAGAAGGAGGAGGAGGATGACAACAATGACTATGGGGTCATTTGGTGCTCTTTAAGTTTGGTTGTTTTCTTGCACCATTTCATTACCTAATTAGGTAACACGATCAGTGCTGGAAGGGAGTGGGGTGTGCTCTCTGTTTATACTATGTGGCTTGCCCTGTCAATGTTGGTGGAAGTGGTATTGGTGGTTCCTTAACTGAACTACTGTTGCTGGATAATAGGGGATATCCATAAGTTACACTTTAAAGATGGTAGCCACAGAAGTGTGATCAAAACTTGGAATACTTTTTTATGGCATCATACATTTAAAAATGGGTGGGGCTTGGAACATCTTGATCATTTTAACCACACACAAACACACTGTGAATGCTCCTGAGGTAAGATTTTATTAGAACAAATGCGTTTTCATTCTGCATCCTTGGGTTCCTCTGACTCCTCCTTCAATAGGAAAGAGCAACTTGGTTTCACAGGAAAGACGTTACCTCAGAAAAGCACCATTACAGGGAAAAAAACAAAAAACAAAACATCTTGTCTTCCATCCTTCCCTATGAAACATGGGCAGGCTCGGGAAATTTTTAATTTTTTTAAAGTTATTGAACAACCCCAATCATCTCCTGAACTAGCCTGTAGTGTTTTAGTGAATCGCTACAGGATTCACTTCGCAGGAGGAACTCAAGGAAAAATCTCTGTCAGCTCTTTTGTTTCCAGCTCTTATTAAAGACAACAAGAAAAGAAAGAGTTGTTAGGCCGTGTTTCTACTGAAATAACATTTTTATAGGCATTTCTCATGAGATCAGCTATTCTCAAGAATGCACACATTAAGGAAATGCTGCTAGACCTTTAGCCAAAGTGCCACTAATGAGAGTTGCTAAAATATTAAAGAATGAGAGAGTATTTTTCTCTTTTTATACTCCTCCCATTTCCCTCTCTCCCCCACCCTTTTTGGTTCATCAAAATGAGTACAGATCTCTTTTGGGATGAGATGAAGAATATTATTAAAGGGGAAAGTTTAAGCCTCTCTGCTTGTCAGATTTTTGGAGAAAAAGAGGAAGCGGGAAACAGACTAGCTGTGTTTTTATCCTGGCTTAAACAGAGGGAGCGGGGAACAAAACTGCAGGGTTTCTTCTCCATTTTCTCCATTTTGGTTTTTTATTGGTGGATAGCAGGATGTGTGCTGGAGGGCAGAAGGAAGCATAACACAAATAGGGAAAACAAGCAGCAAACAAACTTAAGGAAGGAAAATGATAAATGCCTCACAAGTGGCATTTCTTAAGGAAACATTTATTTTCCAGCCCCTTAAACCAGAATTTTGAAAATGAAAACAGAAGAATATTAGGTCAAGGCCCTGTTTCTGAGGGCTGCATTTGATAACTAAACCTTAATCTAAATTTATTAGATAATAGAATAAAAGAATAATAGGCTTGGAAGGGATCTTGGAGGTCTTCTAGTCCAACCCACTGCTCAAGCAGGAAATCCTATAGCATTTCAGACAAATGATTGTCCAATCTTTTCTTTAAAAACTTACAGTGTTCGAGCATTCACAACTTCTGCAGGCAAGTCATTCCACTGATCAATTGTTCTAAGTATGGTTCCTTTCATCACAGTTCCAATATTTGAGGGGCTGCTACAAAGAAGAGGAGGCAACTTATTTTCCAAAGCACCAAAGGGAAAGACAAGAAAAAATGGATGGAAACTAATCAAAGAGAGAAGCAACCTGGAATTAAAGAGAAGCTTCCGAACAGTGAGAATAATTAACCAGTGGTATGCTACCGGTTCAGCCCAGTTTAGGTGAACTAGTAGTAAAAATCACTACTGGTTTGCAGAATCAACAATCAGCTGAGAGGTTAAAAGACTGAAAAGTGCATTTGGGGTGTGAGGGATGCTCCTAGCTTTTTGTTTCTTCATCCCCTCAGCTGATTGGCTTGTTAGGGGCACCTGGGTTAGGGGTGTGCACATGCATGCACAATCATCCACCAAACTTCAGCGACTAAGGTAGGATCCCATTACTGAATGTGCTGGTCCCGCACTCCCTTGATCCTTCATTATGGGGATGAAAAGATCACTATCCTTTTACTGTTCTGTCCTTTATAATTACTGACTGAATGTACAAAGGCAGACAGATAACTCTACAAAGGCGTCCATACAAAGTTTATTGGTTCATCAGGTATCCTCATATATAACTCATGGTTACGTCAAGATTCATCTTTGCATAGCTGGATTCATCGTGTAAAAGAATAGTGATCTTTTCATCCCCATAATGAAGGAGCAACGGGGTAAGGCACCAGCACACTGCTGGGGTCCAGGCAAAAGTGAAGGAACCTCCCCCAACCCACCAAGGGTCAATTCAGTGACCAATCAGGATTACAAGTGTGACCACATGACATGGACTACATTTCCCAGGATGCCTTAACTACATTTACCATGATGCATTCCTTTAAGGGGACAGCTCCCAATTCCTAACTAACTATCCCAATTCCCAATTAACTATAAATTGTCTGGACAGCACAGCTTGCCTCCAGAAGTTGTAGATGTTCAATCACTGGAGGTTTTTAAGAAGAGACTGGACAGCCACTGGTCTAGAATGGCATAGGATTTCCTGCTTAAACGGGATTGGACTAGAAGACCTCCAAGGTCCCTTCCAACTCTATTCTGTAAGTTCTATATCAGAGGTCTCCAAACTTGGCAACTTTAAGACTTGTGGACTTCAACTCCCAGAATTCTCCAGCCAGCAGACCCCTGCTCTATATGGTGCTGAGTGCTGGCCAATCACTAAAATTTACATGCCTTGGTCATTGGTCTTCTCTCTTCTTGACCATGTCAGAAAGGACACAGTTCAGATACAAATAGGCCCTGTGCCAATATCAGAGAAAATGTGGGAGAACCATGTATGGTGGTAAGACCATGTTCTACAAGCAGCACCCCACACCGTTGCCTATACCACCTTCCATTTTAATATAGATGGCAGGCACCAGTGTGGAAGGCCAAAGCAAAGATGACAAAATACAATAAATGCAGACGTGAAAAACACCCAGCTGGACCCAGATGCTGCATTCGATCATGAAAGATGGTGCTTGTTGATCAGTAAAATGGATCCTAAACCTATGGGAGAAAAATGATGATGATGATGATGATGATGATGATGATGATGATATGACAACAACAATTTGAAAATGGTTGATATGCGCCTTATCTTTTTCTACAGAGGGAGAAGAACAGATCTATTTCCCCCCCCCTTATGGGTTCAAGGAGAGGACAATTGGGGATCAGAGCTCAAAAGGGAACGAAGCAGGGGTAGGAGAGATCCTTCAAGCTTCCAGGATCAAGTTAATTTTGTATGGCCTACCTCTGCTTTTCTTGCTCCGCTGGCCTCTAATTTGAAACTTTATCGTTAAGAATTCCAATCAGTGGAAAAGGAGGAGAATGTTTAGCTTTTGGTCAGTGATTAGCCTGTGGAGGATTCGTCTCCCTGAAGTTAATAGTTTCCTCCAGGTGGAATTATTTATACTTAGTTGACTGATCTGTTCTCTAGAGCTATAAATTGCCTCCCATTTTACTAAATTAGACCAAGAGAAAAAAAATCCAACTCTCTTATACCTTTCAGAGTTTCTAAGAACTGGAGGAACTGAAGCAGATGCGGGGAGGGCTCATTTCAAAGATGGAGAATCCTAAAGGTAAGCTCTGGACTTCTTTGGTGGTTGCTATCACAGATTAGCATAGGAATGATAATAGAATAGAATAGAATAGAATAGAATAGAATAGAATAGAATAGAATAGAATAGGGGACCTTGGAGGTCTTCTAGTCCAACCCCCTGCTTAGGCAGGAAACCCTACACCACTTCAGACAAATGGTTATCTAATCTGTTCTTAAAAACTTCCAGTGTTGGAGCATTTATAACTTCTGGAGGCAAGTTGTTCCACTAATCGATTGTTCTCACTGTCAGGAAATGTCCCCTTAGTTCTAAGTTGCTTCTCTCCTTGATTGGTTTCCACCCATTGTTTCTTGTGCTGCCCTCACATATTTTGGAGAATAACTTGACTCCCTCTTCTTTGTGGCAGCCCCCAATATATTGGAACACTGCTATCATGTCATCCTAGTCCTTCTTTTCATCAAACTAGACATACCCAATTCCAGCAACCATTCTTTATATGTTTTAGCCTCCAGTCCTGTATCACCTTTGTTGTTCTTTTTTGTATTCTTTTTAGAGTCTCAATATCTTTTTTACATTGTGGAGATCAAAACCAGATGCAGTATTCCAAGTGTGGCCTTACCAAAGCATTACAAAGAGGTATTAACACTTCATGTGAGCTTGATTCTATTCCTCTGTTTTTGCAGCCTGGTGTCAAATGGTCAGTGGAAAAAAAATCAAGTATAAAGAAATAAACATGATTCAGGTCCTTCTCAAGACACAGTATATAGACTTTCCCAAGATCCATAAAAACTATTGTTCCTTCTCTGCATACAGCAGAATAATAAAGATTTAAAGAAGCAAGCATTTAGAAGGATTCTTGTGATTCTTTTCTCCCACACAAACTAAAAAAAAAAGGAGGGGAAAGGAAAGATGAAATACCGGAGACCTTGAAGTAAGAAATGCATTATCAGAAAAGCTAAAAACCGGAATACAACAAACATTATTTCCTGAGAAAAAATTGACATGATTTTTCATAAGGTGGTAAACATATCTAACACACCTTCCTCTTCCAAAAATCCCCACAAAAATAACCCTGTGAGATGGGTTGGGCTGAGGAAGACTGGCCCAAATATAGCTGGCTTTCATAGCTAAGGTGGGACTAAAAGTGGCGCTTTCTAACCTGGTCCATTAACCACTTCAGGGGTGTTAAAATGGCGGCGCCTGGGCTGAATGCATCACGCACAGGCCACACCCACCCCAGCTCTACGAAGGTGGGAAAAAAAATCACGAAACGTCATGTGACGGCAACGTGACACTGCGAGTTTGACACCCATGCACTAGATCAAACAGAGGATTCATTTCTGCCAAATATCAAGGAGAAACAGAATAATCCAACTTTTCTTTCTTTTTTTTTTTAAATAAATAAATTTTATTGAATTGACTATTAAAAACATATCAACAATACATACACAAAAAGAAAAAAAAAGAACATCCGGGCTAGCAAACCAGTGAAAGAAGAGAGTAAAGAGTGTAGAAGAAAAAAGAAAGAAAGAAAAGAGTAAGAGATGGAAAGGATACATCTAAAAGCAAACAATATCCTTTTTGACAGTCTGTAAGATCCATTTCACCTAAATTAATTCAAATACGCTCATCTCGTCTACTATACTTAAATTACCCTTTATCTTTTAGTCAGTTTATCTCTGGCTTAACCAATTGTACCAAGAATTCCAATTATTGTAGAATGTTGAGGATTCTTTGTTTTTTAAGGCTATCGTCAATTTGTCCATTTCTGCACATTCACATATTTTCTGGATTACCATTTGTTCTGTAGGTATATACGGTGATTTCCAGCACTGAGCAAACGCTAATCTGGCCGCCGTTAAAATATGGATTGTTACATATTTCATCTTTTTGGATAAATGTTTGTCAGAGATCCCTAATAGGAAGAACTCTGGTTTATATTCTATTTGTTCTTTAGTTATCTCCTCCAACCATTTTCTAATTTTTTGCCAATATCTCTGGGTTTCCTAGCAGGACCACCACATGTGAAAAAAGGTTCCTTCTGAGCTTTTACACTTCCAACATTTTGAACTTGTGTTCCAACTTTTCACAGAACAAAGAAAATATTCACAATTCTGGAAAATAATACCCTATTCAATGACTGCAAAATAAATCATGCTGCTACTTCCTATTGGTGGGTTTAAGAACCACAGGCCGAAAGAACAGAACAGGAAATAACAGCCAAGTGTGCTGTTAACTTCAATGTTTATTTATTATATTTTTAAATCTTTCAGTATCTGTGGCATTCCCTGGCTCTCATGTTGGGAACTGAATTCACAAAGCAGAAGATCAATTAAACCACAAATCCGCACATTTGAAACACAGAGCATAAAATGATAAAAGTCTAAAGAATAGTATCAAGAGATAAAATGGGGTAGGTAAAATGCTGAGGAAAGCACAAAAATAGCCTTGATTCTAAATGGCCATAATGTGAAGAGAAAAAACATCTGGCAGGGAATCACCAATGAAGAGAGCACACGGATGTTTGGGAACTGGATTAGTTACACCTGGGAATATGATCTGTATTGAGTAGCTTAACTGGAAGCCAGGAGATAGGCAGGGGGAGAGGATTATTTGGGTCCACAGGTTGAAAGATGAAAGAGTATTTCGTTAGATATGTTTCAGACATTGTGACAATTTGACGGAGTTTGAGGAAATGTGAAGTGATTAAAACCAAAAACATTAGGACATGTCTGAGCAACTTGAGATTGCATTGTATCTGCCAAAAAGAGCATGTGGAATCCCATGATATGAACTCAGCAGTTGTACTGACATCCATAGGAGGTGCCAAGGTACAAGTTATGGCAATCCAATTGAGAAATCAGTCTTTTCCTGCGGCCCAAATCATTTTGACACAGGTTGGGTTATTCTCGGTTTCACTTGAGAGCTTGTGATCCAAGCACTGGGGATAGGAGAAACAGCCCCCCACACAGACAAACAAGCAAGTTAATTACTTTGGGCAGCAGGCTTCCTTGTATCTGGATGTTAAAGCCAGCTCCCAAGGGTGGGATGAATATCTTGAAGCTTGTTTTTTTTGCTTGCAGCAGACTTCACTAATCTCTCCAGAGGACAAATCTGGCTCTCTTGCAGATGTGAATCTCATTAGAAAGCATTTCGGAGCTTCTTCTTCATGTCACTTGAAGGCATTAAAAAAAATAATTCCAAAACAAAATAGACTGGACAGGTGACGTCTTCTCTAGCACAAATCTCCCAGGTACCATCTTTCTTTAGTTTAATTAGCAGGTACAAGCACTAAGTAAGCATGAAAAGTACAATGTGTATTATCTTGATTTTAATTGATGCGTACAATAAATTATGAGTTTGTCTAATTGCAGCTGCTTTCTGCCAAAGTTGGGAGATGGGAAATGACAACATGGTTCCAAAAATAAACCTTATATATTGTGTCTTGTCAATACCTTGAAATGGAGTTGAGGATTTGAGGAGTTGAAATGATCTCATTAATGAGCAAGGTAGAAGAACTGAGATATAGTTTAGTCACAAAGTACAAGAGACAGGATGGCCAAATTCTGCCTCCAAAACCAACTGATTACAAGAGCTGCTGTGGAGGCTTTTGGATTTCTTCAGAGATTGGTTAGGTTCATAGGTTGTCCCTGTCAGCAATTTCATGAACCAAACATAGTTCTTCCAGGAATCTCACTGAAGCTGCAGAGAGAAAATATTGTAAGATCTCAGTCCTCCTTCTTCCCCTTCTCCTTCTCCTTCCCCTCCTCCTCCTCCTCCTTCCTCCTTTTTCCTCCTCCCTCCTTCTGTTCCTTGCTCTTTCTCCCCCTTTCTCTTCCTCCTCCTTTCTCTTCCTTTCTTTCTCTTTTACTATTCAGGTGTTCAGAGAAGAGGGCAATATAAAGTTCTGGTGACCTCAACCATTGTTCTTTGATGCTGTTGTTGTGTGTCTTTGATATTGTATCTTCATTTTCTTCTGGGTCTCCCTTGTGTTCTTCTCTTCTTTTTGTATATGCCTGATGTGATATGGAATCCCAAGACATTCTATCCAGGTGAGCAAACCGCTTTATTTGTAAGATCTCAGTAAAGAATATAAATGGGTAGGAAAGGTAAAAGCATCACGTTTAGAAGATGCCAGGCTGAGTAAGAGGACCTAGTTTCTCTCTGAGGCAAGAATGGACCTTGTTATGGCCCAAGTCTGCATTTTGACATTGGTTTGCTGGCCAAAGGCTGTACTCTATAAGGCAGTGATAAAATGGGGAAGATCTATGTCACATGGTGAACAGAAGGCAGGATAATCAGTTCAATAATAGAATAACAGAGCTGGGAGGGACTTTGGAGGTCTTCTACTCCAACCCCTGCTCAAGTAGGAGATACTATACCATTTGAGACGAGTGACTGTCCAATCTCTTCTTAAAAGCCTCAATTGATGGAGCATCCACAACTTCTGGAGGCCAGCTGTTCCACTGGTTAAATTGTTCTCGCTGTTAGGAAGTTTCTCCTGAATTCCAGGTTGCTTCTCTCCTTGATTAGTTTCCATCCCTTGCTTCTTGTCCTGACTTCAGGTGCTTTGGAAAATAAGTTGACCCCTCCCCTCTTCTTGGTGCTACCCCCTCAAATACTGCAATACTGCTATCAAGTCACCCCAATCCTTCTTTTGTCTAAACTAGCCAAACCCAGTTCCTTCAACTATTCTTTGTATGTTTTAGTTTCCAGGCCTTTAATCATCATAGTTGCTCTTCTCTGCACTTTTTCCAAAGTCTGAGCATTTTAATATGTTTTTTAAAAGCCTTTCTCTCTAACTTCTTCCTTATTTCTACCTGATACCCAGGATCAAAACTGATGTTCTGTTGATTTCAGCTTCTGATTGGTTCAGTTTTTCCACTATCATTTTATATACTTCATCAATATTGCTTTCTTCCCAAACTCTGTGCTCTACAACAAGTGAAGGCTTGTTCCAGTCCTATTGGGATTTGTACTTCTGAACTTGGTAGAGTGTTTAAAATAATATGGCTAACTATTCAGAGGCAGTGGCTTGGCTGGTATCAAAATGATATAAAAAGAAAAGACTCTATAAGAAATGAATAGGATTTTTTTAAAAAAAACTAGGTAATTTTGTTTCTGTTCTATAGAAGAAGACTTTATCAACCCACATTGAGAGCTATTAACAATTATTTCTAAGAAAGGTCAGGAGAAACAGCATAATCTAAGACTTTCGAGAGCTCTCCATGTTGAAAATTCTGACAATTTGGGTTAGAAGATTGGGAAAAAATGTGGAACAAAAATTATACTTTAACAAAATCCGCCACATATAAAGAAAACCAATACAAGATGTTTTACCATTGGCATTTAGTTCCAACAAGACTTGCAAAGATGTATCCCAATTTAAACCCTAATTGCTAGAAATGTAAACAAGCACAAGGTACCTTTTTCCATGTCTGGTGGCTATGTCCAGAAATTAAAAAATATTGCATCAAAATGCATACATGGTTAAATGAAAATCACCCACTGTCAAATAGAATTGAAGCCAGAATTATTTCTCCTGGGGATCATTAAAGGAAAATACCCCAAAAAGATTAACTACTTGATTATACATATTATCATGGCAGTGAGAATTGCACTAGCACAAGCTTGGAAAATGGCCACCCTACCGACAGATTGTTTAATAATCCGTAAAATTTATGAGTGTGCAGAAATGGATAAACTCACTATAGAATTAAATAACAAGGAAGACTTGGAATATTATTCTATTTGGGATAACTGATATCAATGGATAGATAGTAGGAATATGAAACGTATAGGTTAGAAATAAGATATAAAACTTGCATATGTACATGATTAATTAGAAACTGTTGAAATGTATGAATATTTGAAATGTATGAATATAGCAAGATTTTTGTACTGTCGAAGAATGATGGTGAATTGTACAAATTTATTTTCTTTATAGAAATATTTGTATTTTAATATTTTAATCTCAATAAAGGTTTTTCAAAAATTTTAAAAAAGAAAACAAAATTCTGACAATTTGTTATACCTCCCTCATGATATGTTGAAAAGAAAGGAGGGGTGAAAATGAGGAAGGAGGAAGAATAGGAGGGGTGGGGGAGGAGAAGGAGGGAGGGAGGGGAAGAAGAGAGGGAGGGAGGAGGGAAGGAACATCATTGTCACCCAAGATTCTATAGATCTTGGGTGACAATGATGCCAATGATGGGTACAACTAGGCAACTGGAGGTACACACTTTTTAGCCTTCGTTGCATGCTGCTCAAAGGAGTAAAAAGGGCTAAGGGTTCAGAATCTCAGTTGCATGAGACATTTTCGAACTGATGACCCCCTTGCCTTTAAATGCCCCTAAATCTAGTCTCTTAGGACAGGACTGTCAAACTCCTGGCCCATGGGCCAGATGCGTCACAGCACTGTCCACGCTCATGCCCGGTTTAGTGAAGGGGCAAAAAGTCCCAATACCTCACATGTCGCCATGAGATTGACACCCCTGTCTTAGGATATTGAATTTAGCAGCTGGAACAGTGAAGTGTACAATGGGCCAGAACACATAGTTGTAGTTGATTGACTGGAGATTGCCAGCTCCTTTGTAAGGCAATCTATGCTATGATTGGTTGCTTCTGTGGGTGTACAAGAAGCGTTTCCATTTTTCCCGCCTTTTCTTCTTCTGTGTGCTCTATATAATGTCTGATTTACCTCACAATGTTCCTGACTATCTTGTCTGCTGTAAATATAAATGCAAAATATAGTTATTTATTTAAAATTACAAGTTTGTGTCAGTGGCTCCGACCTCACTTGGACACTTGCTGTACAATTCCCTGACATAGTTCATTAGATTTTTTTTTAAAAAAGGGAAGACTTCATGTCCTTCTCAGCTTTCATACAAATATTTGTATGATAACTCTGTGTTGATAACTCTGTGTTGGGTGGGTGGGGAGGTTTCTGATTATTTTAGAAATAGAATTTGCCAGGAATTAAAAGGCTTGGCTTTTATTTTCTAAAGTGTGTGAAAGAGACCTTTCTTTTTCTTCTTTTCCTTCTCTTTCTTTCTTTCTTTCTTTCTCTTTCTCTCTTTCTTTCTTTCACTCTTTCTTTCTCTCTTTCTCTTTCCCTCTCTCTTTCTCTCTCTCTCTCTTTCTCTCTTTTTCTCTTACTTTCTTTCTCTTTCTCTTTCTTTTTCTTTCCTTCCTATGGGATCATTGGTTATACAAAATATTGTATTTCTCATCTGTAAAATTTCAGTCCCTTCAAAAGAACACTCTTTTGAGTCATTTCTATCCTATTTATGAAGATATTTAGGAGGTTTTGATTAGTTCATATCCAAAACATGGACGAAATGAAAATCTTACTGAGTGTTAGATCATGATCATTTGAGAAATTCTGAGGATTCTTCAATGGTTTGTTCACTAGAAACTCCCAAAATCTCGCTACTTAATGACTTTGACTCTTCTCAGTTTACCCTCAATTTATCAGAAGAAATCAGCTTTGACATTGCTAATACAACATGGGCCATCAATTGAACAGATCGGTAAGAAATTCCACTGCCATGAAGGCAAAATCATTCTCTTTCAGCATGAATCCTCAAAGACTCATATAATTTATTTAATACAAGGTTGTAAATATTTCATGTGGTTGGATCTGGTTCTTGGTTACTTAATGGAAATGTCCATGTAGTTTTCTTGGCTGTAGTATAAAATTGAGTTGATATTTCTTGCTTACAGAAGGTAACTATTGTCTTGCCATAGAAAAACAGAAGGGGCCTTGGAGGTCATCTAGTCCAAGCTGGAGACCCTGTATCATTTCAGACAAATAGCTGTCCAGTCTCTTTTTGAAAGCTTCCAGTGATGGGGCATGCACATCATCTGAATGAAAGCCCTGGTTGATTATTCTCATCCTTAGGAGATTCATCCTTAGTTTTTTGTTGCTTCTCTCCTTGGTTGGTTTCCATCCATTCCTTCTTGTCCTACCTTCAGGAGAATGGGTTGACCCCCCCCTCTTTTTGGGGGCAGTCCCTCAAATATTGGAGCACTGCTATCATGTCACCTGTAGTCTTTGTTTTCATTGAACTAGTCACCCCTAATTCCTGCAACCACTCTTGATATGTTTTAGCTTCCAGGCCCCTAATCATCTTTGTTGCTGAAACTGGGGA
This sequence comes from Pseudonaja textilis, assembly GCF_900518735.1. The sequence goes on along the minus strand of NW_020769330.1, from coordinate 15,294,461 downwards.
TCAGAGTGTTCCTCCTCCCAAAATGTACATTTCTTGTTGAGAGCATTAGGCAACAAAACAGAATAAAACTGGCTGTTCTAGATACAGAAACTAGAATCCAATAAACATATTTACAAATTAATGAACAGTCTCCAAGAACGCAACATGGCGCCAACATCTATCAGACATACATTAATAAAACAGTATTTAGGATATGGGTGATTTGGAGCTTATTAATTGTTATGAATGTGTTTTTCAAAAGGTTTAATTAGCTTGCAAAGTTTACTTATTCACACTATAAAAAAGAAAACAACATAAATTAAAGTGCACATACCAGTTAATTTATAAAGGAACATACACCAGAAAATTATAAATATAGATGAGGTCAATTAATTGCATCATTTATGTAAAAAATGACGTGTTTTATTTCTTTCCTAAGGGATGTATTTATGTATTATTCCATGCCTCCTCTGTCCCAAATACCCCTTTGATACAATTCTATCAGTCATGCAATGGATTAATTTTCCTAAAGTTTGTAGGATACCCTGTTAGGAAAGAGCAAAGATGTATCTGTGTGACAGAGTACAAGAAATCTTTTTTCCCCTTCCAGCTAGATTAGGTTTCCATTATCACCAGATGCTTTGAAGAGGGAGTTGACAATCTTCCTATTTTCAGAGGGCAAATGGAATAAAGCACCTCAATTCTAGGCCCAGTGCACCTCCTAACAAAGAGAAACACTGAGCAAAGGTTTCGAATATCAGCTTTGATTCCCCATCCTCATGTTACTGGAAGTAACTCCATTTCAGTTCAGCTGCGTATTCAGACATTGGACAGGATTCCCGGTATCTAAAGCTAATTATAGAAGAAAATATTTGTAGTTCAGGGTTGAACTGTGAGGTCATTAGAGCTTTTTCAGCCATGGTGGCACAGTGGTTAGTATGCAGTATTTGCAGGTTAAGTCAGCTCACTAGCCAGGAGTCCGATCCTCATTAGCTCAAGGTTGACTCAGCCTTTCATCTTTCCAAGGTCAGTAAAATAGATTGTTGAGAGTGATAGGCTGACTCTGTAAACCTGTTTAGAGCACTATGAAGTGGTATATAAGTCTAACTGCTGTTGCTTTGAGCTTGGTTGTTTTCTCACAGATATTCAGTACCCAACTAGAAAACATTTTCAGTGGTAGAAAAGAGTAGGGCTTCCAAACCCTACTCCTTTCAAGCACTGATGATGCTACCTAGTTGGATAATGAAACATCTGCAAAAAACAACAGCAACAACAACCAAATTCAAGGAGTACCAAAGATCCCACAATGAGTCCATATTGTTCCGTCAGTGGGGGACATCAACACCAACTCCCATTCAGGATGATGGAACCGCTTGTTAATCACTCCAAATTCCTGCTGCTTGTATGATAACCAAGGGTATGGAAAATATTGATGTTCTGCTTGAAAATGTTCCCTCACGATTTTAAGATATGCTAATGATGATGATCATGTTATCCATTCAGCCCTGTCTGAATCTTGGTGATTCTATGAACCAGGTCTTTCCACATCTTCCTATCATGCACTACTCCTTTGAGATTTTCTGTGCTCTGACTGGTGTCATCTTTGATGGTGTGCAGCCACTGTGTTCTTCAACACGCTGGTTTCCTTTTACCTCTAACTCTTCCAAATATAATTGCTTTGTCCAGTGAATTCCTCCACCTGACATGGCCAAATTCAGTGAGACATCGATCTGTGGTTTTCAAGATGTGCTACCCTTCTAAAACATGTATTGAAAGCATGCTTGGGTTTTAAAAGGCGTAACTGTTTTTGAAGATCCTTGGCACTTAGTAACATTTAGAGAGCAAGTTCTAAGCTTCTAAAGCAAGGGTGTCAAACCAGCAGTGGGATCCTACCTGTTCCACTACTGGTCTGGTGATCAGATATGCACGTGCATGTGCAAATAATGTGCGTGCACCTAACAGCTTCCCCCCCATCAGCTGAGGCCTGCAGCTCCAATCAGCTGAGAGGATAAAGAAGAGAAAAGGGCAGGGGGGTGGGAGTGGGGGATCCTGCGCTTTTCTCTAAACTGGGGTTCGGCGTGGCCAGCGCGTGACACATCTGGCCCGCAGGCCACAAGTTTGACACCCCTGTTCTAAAGCAAGGTTTGTCTCTGGATCCAACTAGGCTAACATGTCTGCAAGGAGTGAAACAATTCAGCAGGCAGCTAAGTAGAGCAAGTGGAGAGATGCAGTAAAGCCTTCTCCCTTTGGAGAAGAATGAGGAGTGATAATAAATCTTATCTTTTTAAATTAAAATATCATGTTTTTGGCTGCTGATCACTAATGACAGAAGATAAAGTCATAACTCGATGAAACCAAGATATCATCCCCGCCACAGAGCGGAAGAAAGTTCCATTCTTCTTTCTTTGCTAGTGCAAAACTCTCGATTGCAATTTTAACAAAGCAAGGATCTTGGAGCCAGTTCCAGTTGGTGGATGATAAATTACTAGGATGTTGTGACTTCGCGCTGCTGCTAAGCACCTTAATATCTGTGGAGGGATAATTAGCAGTTCTTTTCCTGCAGATATATTATCCGATTCACTGAAAGATATAAGTAGAGGAAGCTATTCCCAGAGTATTTGCATATCACAGCTTTCCCTAGAGAGGATTCTTCGGTTAACACCAATGTTCCCATCTGCTTTAGGTGCCATCGTGGAGCCAACACTGCAGAAACTCTTGTGATGAGCTTACAACACAGAGAAGATTTTGTCTATGTATACCCAATGGGTTTACACAAAGAATTCATCTTGGGGAGGAGAAAGGAGGCTATTGCCCAAAGTTATTTTTCATTATCAAATGGGACAGAACTATAAAGAGTTTTGCCCAAAGGAAGATGATGGTGATCACCCTCTCCCCAGCATGGAGTCTATGTTGGCAGCTTTTACAAATATAATTTGATTAAAAGTAGCACTAGGGGTGACATGTTAGCAGTGTTCCAATATCTCAGGGGCTGCCACAAAGAAGAGGGAGTCAAGCTATTCTCCAAAGCACCTGAAGGCAGGACAACAAGCAATGGGTGGAAATTAATCAAGAAGAGAAGCAACCTAGAACTAAGGAGAAATTTCCTGACAGTTAGAACAATGAACCAGTAGAACAACTTACCTCCAGAAGTCGTAAATGTTCCAACACTGGAAGTTTTTAAGAAGAGATTGGAATGATCCAATATTTATCTGAAATGATATAGGGTTTCCTGCCTAAGCAGGGAGTGGACTAGAAGATCTCCAAGGTCCTTTCCAACTCTGTTATTCTATTCTATTCTATTCTATTCTATTCTATTCTATTCTATTCTATTCTATTCTATTCTATTCTA